>JAOYNU010008004.1:0-17832 GCA_026745395.1 Tympanopsis confertula
AGAATACTACTATATTTATTAGTTATACTAGGATTTATAGCTCTTTAATACGATATAAAGAACGCCTTCGTATACTCTAATATAGACGGAGATATATATATTATATAACCTATAGGCTTCGAAAAAGGAAAAACCTTAGTTTATAAGTTTAAAAAAGCCCTATACGGGTTAAAATAAGTACCTAGACTATAGTATAATTATTATTTTCAACTACTAGAACTAGAAGGGTTTACTAAATTCCCCGAAGATAATAGCGTATTTTTTTATCCGGAAAAAGTAATTTTTATTAGCTATTATATCGATAATCTAGTAGTTTTCGGTCTAGATAAAAATACTATAAATATAGTTATAAATAACTTAAAAAGAACTTTAAAATATAATATATAGGAAGACTAAGAACATTTCTAGGTTAAGAAATAGATATTAACTACGAAAAAGGGTAAATAATTATTAAATAACTAAAATATATATAGTCTCTTCTAGATAAATATAATAGTTATTACGAGAAAACTCGTATTAGAGATATACCGAGTAACTATACTATTATTATAGCAAAGGACTAATTAGTCCTATAGGTAGTTCGATATACCTATTACGTAGGGTACTTATATAATAGGCGTAATTATTATTACGTAGACTAAGTAGGAATAGAAGGATAACTTACCCTTATTATATAAATAGTATATATAGCGGAATAATTATACTAGTAACTAGCTCGATTAAGACGAGACCGGTAATAAGTAGTAGTACTACTTAACTATTCTAAGTAAAAATCCCCTAAATTCGACTACCCCGATTAGCCTTTATACGATTTAACTAAGTCTTTATACGACTAAAGTTATAGTATACCCTTTCGCTACTATATAAGATTTAACTATATACTATATTAAAATTAGTATTAGTAATCCTATATAGTAAATAATTATTACTATTAAAAACTAATCTAGCTAATCTCTTAACTAATCTCCTTATACGAAAAAAGGTTTACTTCGATAATATACTTTTTTTTTACCGAGATAATTATCTTTTAAAGAACTAGTTTATAAATCGATTTAAAAAACGTATAGGCTAACTAGTTATAAAAGCTATACTTAAGCCCGATCTAATTACTAGTATAAGGAATTAGAATATTAGAATAACTATAAGTATAAATTAATAAAATAAGATATTAAATACCTAAAAAGGATCTAATAAGAGTTAGTCGACTACCGAAAGTAAACGGCTTAATAAAAGAGGATAGAGTACTAATCTACTTATAATATATCCTAAATAGGGTATAATAGTAGTAAAAATATACTATTTAATCGGAAAAACTATTATCCGACCGAACGAGTTTCTACTATAATTTACCTAGGGCACAAATAAAAGTAGTGGAATAAATAAAGATCTGGGGAATAAATAGATAGGCCTTTAAAATAGAGGCTGGGGTAATAGAATAGAACGCCTTAAAATAGAGACTTAATAGTATTATATTCTTAGTTAGTTAATTAAAGCTAACTAAACTATCTAGGGTAGACTACTTATTTATATAGGGGTCTCTTATTAATAATCTCTATATAATATAGGCCTATAGTACCTTCTTTACGAATTAAGTATATCGGGGGGTAATAAAAATACGCGCCTATACGCCTATATATATAAATTATAATATAGACGATAGACCGCCCTACTAGCCCTATTAAAGTTATTAGCCCTATTAAAGTTACTATTACTATTATAGTTACTATTACTATTACTAGGGTAGAGATTAGATAAGTTAGAATACTTACTAGGATAATTATTAAGGAGTAGGCCTAAATATCTAGGCCTATAGGGAAAACTATAGAAATCTATATTAAAGAAACGGGGATATTCCTATATTAGTATAAGGTAATATACTATATAGGTATAAGTTAGTAAGAGATTATAAAACCTAGTTAGTAAAGGCGTAGGCTTATAGATACTAATACTTAGTCTCGGTATCTTTTTCTATTTAGGCTTTAAGCTATTAGGTATAGCTTATAGTAGTAGGCCTACGTAGGATACTCTTCTATATAGTAATTATTTCTTCGCTTCTTTTATATACTAAATCTATAAACTATAGGGGGGCGTAGTCGATTATAAATTTTTAGTTAATAGGTATAGGTATAACTAATCTATATATATTTTTATTATCCTATATAGGTAACTAAATTATCGATTATATAATTACTAAAAATAGCTAGGCTAGCTATAGACTTAGAGGAGGGGTAACGCCTAGAGATATAGGTAAAATTAAATATCCTATATAAAGGGATAGTAGTACTAAAATCGAGAGATATAGTAAAAGTAGTAGTAGAACTACTAGGGTAGATAAGGCTATAACTTAGGAGGTCTTAGATCTAGTAGATAATTATAAAGAATATAGGGTTTTAGCCTATAATCGTTTTAATAGTATAGTTAATAATAACTAGCCTAGATTATTATTAGGCCTATTAAAACTTACTTATTTTTTATTACGGGTAAGTCTAGGTTATAGGGGTTTAGCTACTAGTAGAGGGGTATAGTCCTATAGTATAGATAGTACTAGCGGATCTAAGCCTTAAGGTATACTCGAATTAGCGCTTAAGGTTATAGATAATCCCTAGGATAATATCGTAGTCCTTAAAACTATTTATAGCTAAGGGGGTATTAGAATTAGTTAAATAGGGTTACTAGTAGGAACTAGGTCGGGTACCTAGATAATTTAATCGGATAGTAATAGTAATTACGATAATTCTCTATTTTCGATATAAGTAATACTATTATCCTTATACTAGAGGATAGTAATTACTACTATAGATTTCTCTTTATACCTAAAGTAATTAAAAGTAAATATAAGGACTAATAGTAAACGATATAGCTCTCTATCTAATTTATTATAACTAAGAAGCTTATAAAGCTAAATACTATTAAACCTAGAATAATCTAATAATACTTTAGGTATAATAATTACTAGGGAATAGTAATTAAATAGAGGTTCTAGTATAGTTTTAGGTATATAACCTAATATAAAGTAATACTTCTCGGGGTACCTAGCGAATAAGGCTCGGGCGTAGCCTACGATTATAACCTCTAATTACGAATCTATAAAAATCTTAAAAAACTCGCTTAAGGTAATATCTATAGTATAAGTAGTAGTTATTTATTAGAAAAAATAGATATATATTATAAGTTCTAGTACTTTATAATATCGTAAGAAGTATAGTAGGTATACTAAAAATACCGCTAAACTAACCTTAGGTATAGAGATCTAGGGGGAGTTATACTATAAGAACCCTACTTTAGTAACTCTACTATAGTTATATAAAAATACTTAGATTAATAACTTTTAGATTATAAAGTTTAATATTAGTAAGTTATAGGTTAAAGTTAGTTAAAAAGAGGAGAGTACTATAATTAGTTCTTATAAGATCTTTATATTTCTAATACTAAATACTTCTATCTAATATAGGCCCTAGAACTTCCTACGGTCTTTTCTATAACTCTAGTCGACTAAATTACCTAGTTATATAGCTTTTAATTCCTAAGCTTATAGAGGAAATAAAAGTAGAAATATATAAGATATTAATTTATCTTTAACTTTTATAACCTTTATATCGAAATTAGTATCTAGGACTAAGTAGTCCTACTATAACTTATATTTCGAATAAATTTAACTATTTACTTCTACTTCTATTATTATAATTAGGTTATTTATAGCCTTATCTTTTTTCCGGTATCTATTTAAAGCCTCGATATATTTCTATTAGGTAGCTAGTCTTATATAGTATTTAATATAGTAGAGGTATAATCCGCTTATTATTATCTAGGCCTAGTAAATACTATAGAAAGTATTATTATATATAGAGCGGATCTCTAGGGTAGACTTATTTTACGAGGGCTTAAATAATTAAATAAGTAATATAGTATTTAAGACTCTTTCTAGGGTAAGTACTAATATAATTAAGTATACGACTACGATAACTAGCTAATTAATAAGTATAAATACCCCTATAGGGAAGAATATAAAATCCTATCTAAGTACTTTTAGCTTTTTAAAACGCCTTTTACTTATAAGGCGTAGAATACTATAGGCTAGTATAATTATCTAATATATAGGGGTAGTAATCCTTACTAAGCCTTAAAGTAGGATATTATTTAGATCCTTAATATAGTATATTTAATTAATATACTATAAGTATATATTAGTATTAATACTACGGATAAGTAGATTTAACGATTTATTTAGTTTAATTAATATTATATAGTTATCTATTAGCTTATTAGTTTAGTTTTATTCGGCTAGTAAGACCTTCTCGTCCTTAGTATCCTCGTATAATTTAATAGCTAAAATATCTTCTTTTAACTTCTAGGCTACTTCTAGAGGGTTTTAAGGGTTACTATACTCGCTCTACGAGCTAGTACTAGATAATTACCTAGGGGCTATCGTATAGGATATCGTCGTACGGAGAGAAACCTAGGGTATAAGAAGAGCGTACGAGTATACGAGCGTATATATATACGTAAGATCGTACGTATATAAGGTTATACGCGTAATAATATAGGAGATAGAGAGAGAGAGAGAGAGATAAAAAAACCGAATAATAAATAATATATATAAAAAAAAAGATATATTTTAGCCTAGTATAATTAGGCTTTATTTTTAACTAATAAAAAGAAGGAATAATAAAACTCTAGGGGGGTATATTATATCTAGGGTATCCTTATATAAATTAACTTAAACGATTAAAAAAAGAGCGTAGTAGTAAACCTAGTATTTTACGTACTATCTTCGATCTTTTTAATATTTACTTAATAGGCTATAGGTCTTCTCTTAAAGTTTATAATCGTAAGGGCTTTAATTTAAATAGCTTTAATATATCCTAATAAAGTATAACTTTATAGGATAAATTCGACCTATTAAAATAGTAAATTTCGTAGGTAATATCTCTAATACGGTTTTTTATAAAGAATAGGCCTCGCTATCGTAGGCTTAGCTTATAGGGCTTTCCTTCTTTAAATAACCTATACCTCTAATTCCTCGTATAACGAGTTAATTAATACTAAGATAATAAGAGTTTTTAATAGGCGATTTATACCTTTAATACTATTTACGAATACCGATTATATCTATAGTAAGCCCCGATAACGCTTATATTAAAAACGATATTATAATAACTACTAAGTTATTTATAGAGTTACCGAGATTACTAGACTTATTTATTTCCGTACTTTCTTCTCTTATACTTCTTATCCTATTTCCTATACCTACTAGAATAGAGATACGTATTCGTTTACCCCTACTCGCTAAGTTTAATAACTCTAAATTAGAATATCGAAACTAATAAAATAAAACTTATATAAAACTTCGAATCGATATAGAAGTATTTAGTAGTATTTCTAGTTAAATTACTACTCTTATTATAGTTTTAAAAAGCTCGGCTAATTAAAATTATACCTTTTTTATTAGTACCGAATTTAAAAAAGAAATACTTTTATTCTCGGATATCTAGACTTATCTAAACCGTTTATATACTAACTTTAACTATAAATATACTATTTATACTAAATAGATTAATTTAAAATAAAGAACCTCGGATTTCGATATTTATTATATTAAATTCGAATACCTATTAATAGAAGCCGATAGACTAGAATAAGCTAAAAATATTAAAATTAATAACCTCTATTACGGTATAAATTAGTTAATTCGGAGTACTACTATTAGTAAAATTATTAAGAATATACTCGTAATATAAATCTAATATTACTACTATATTTAGGTTAATTTATAGATATTAAAAGCCTTTTCTACTATTAATATTATACTATATCTACTATTTCCTACTCGTAGTAATACTACTATTACTACCCCTATTACTCCTCTACTTTATAACCTTATAAATATTAATTTAAATCTCGCTCTTATATAAGCCTTTACCTAATATACTTATAAGAATATACTAAATTTAAATAAATACCCTATCGGCCTAGGCCTCTCCTTAGACCTTTAGTATTATAGAAAGTACTCGAAATAAGTAATATAAGACGAAATATTATACTAAAAAATAGCTAGTATTTACTTTTATTATAGATATCTAGGTTATATTATTACCCTCTATCCCCTAAGTATACTTTAGAAGAATAGAAAAGCTTTTATTAAAATTACTATTACTTATATTAAATTTATTTTTAATACTACTACTAAAGAACTAGAAAACTAATTACTTTTATACTAAATCGCGTATAGGAGTATAAGAAAATTTAATTAAAATACTAGGAGTACTAAAAAAAACTAAGAAAATAGATCTACTTTTTTTTAAAGTAAATATTATAATTAATCGGATAAACTATATAAAATACTTATTTAATATAAATTACTTTTCTAATATTCTAATTAGTAATAAATTAATAAATTATTTAAATTTTCTATACTTTAAAATAGAACTTAGAGTATTAAAAAGAATTACTAGAATTACTAGAACTATAAATAAAATAGTTTACTTCGAAATAAATATCGAAAGCTATCGCTAGTACTACTAATACGTATATTATATAGTAAAAGCGAGTTAAAACCTAATACTAGGACTCTTATAGCTTATAGAAAACGGGGTTACCTATAATAAATTAGTAAATACTACTTTTATTTTAACTTCTAAAACTATTATCTACTATTCGAAAGAGCTTATTTATAGTACTAAACCGGTAATCGTAGTCGTTATAATTACTAAAATCCGGCGCGCGAAAAGATAAGATCCGAGAACCTCTAAAGTCTTCGCCGCTAGCCTAAAAGATATCGAATATACTTTTAAGATTAAAAAAGAACTAATACTAGAATAAATTCGTAAATACCTACTACTTTAATATACTTAACTCTAGGATACTTTTATATATAATTAAGAAGAATTACCGCCCTACCGAAACGAATTAGATATAAATATCGAACTAGTTAAAAGAACTAATAAGAAAGATTTAAGAGTACTATAAAAACCCTTATATAGTATATCGCGAGACGAGCTTCTCGTATTATAAAAATTTTTAATAGACCTCCTAAAAAATGTTTTAAATATACTAGTTAATTAGCTATTACTACCCCTATACTATTCGCCTATAAACCTAGTAGAAGGTTATAATTCTATATTAATTATAAGGTTTTAAATAGCTTTAAGAAGTACGATTATTACCCTTTACTACTAATTAGAAAGACCTTATACTAGATTAGAATAGCTAAATAATATACGAAACTCGATATAAAAGTAGTATTCTATCGAATCTATATAACTAAGAAAGATATCTAGAAAATAGCCTTTCGTATATATTATAGTTTATTCGAATAAATTATTACTATTTTTAGTCTTATAAATAATCTTTTTATATTCTAATACTTTATAAACTAGGTCTTTCGTAATCTTTTTAATTACTATATTTTAGCCTATATAGATAATATCTTTATCTATACGGATAGTACTTTCGAAAAGTATTAGATTTAAGTAAAAGAAATATTCTTATATCTCGAAAAAACTAGCTTATACTTAAATATCTTAAAATACGAATTTAAAATTAAAAGTATTAAGTATTTCGGTTTAATCGTTATAGCTAAAGAAAATATATTAATAGATCTAGCTAAAGTTACTACTATTTATAAATAAAAAGCTTTTACTAGTATAAGAGGCGTAAAAGGATTTATTAGTTTTACTAATTACTACTATAAATTTATATAGGATTTTAGTAAATTCGCGAACCCGTTTTATTAGCTTATAAAGAAAAATATAGTATTCGAGTAATTAAAAACTATATAAAAGGCTTTTAAGACTTTTAAAGAATATTTTTTAATTAGTAGGGTACTCGTTTATTAAAACCCGAACCGAGATATACGTATTAAATATAATACTTTTAAATTCGTTATTAGAGGATAACTAGTTTAATAATATAATATTCTTTAGTACTTTATTACTTTTATTTTATATAAGATATCGCTAGCTAAATAGAATTACTTAATTTACGATAAAGAGCTCTTCTTAATTATTACTAGAATTACTAAATAATAGGTAGAATTATATAAATTAACGTCTTTAACGATAATTATAGATTATAAGAACCTAGAATACTTCTAAAAGAAGAGATACCTATCGGAATACTAAGTATACTAGATAGAATTACTAGAAATATTACTTTAATAGAAAATAATTTATAAGTTAGGTAAATTATTATAAGTCTTAAATATTCTCTTATATATAGATACTTACGACGATAGTTCTAAATATAATAAAAACCGATATCTATAACTCTAAAAAGAAACTTAGAACCCTATCGTAATAACTTCGGAGATAAATACTAAAACTTAACCTTTTCGCTAACTAGAACTTCGAGATTTATAGGAAGCTATAAGAGTAGTAGACCTTTTATACGAAGAACTAATATAACTAGTTCTAGAAAAAGCGCTAATATTCCCTTCGAAACTCGTACCCCCTAAGATAACTTAGATCTTAGAAGCCTTAGTCGATAAATTTTAACTCTTTTTACGCGGTAAACTATAGATTTTAAACTATAAACCCCTTTATATATTACGGGGTAAGACCCGTAGAACTGAGAGGTCATAAGTATATAACTATATTACGAGCGGGGAAACCCTACTTTAGACTCTACGAGAGCTTCGTTTAGCTTACTCTCGTTATCTAATTAATAGAAGTCTATCGGTACCCTAAACTACTATTTATAGCGTATTACTATTAATAATTAATTAAATTACTTTTTTTTAAGTTTTTATTAGCTTCTAAATTATATAATCTAATTTCTTTTAGAGTTCTATTCCTCGTTACGAACGAGTTAATTAATTTAAGTATTTTATATACTTCTAAACTAAGTAATCTATATACTTCTAATTAAACTATTTAAGCTTTTACTTAAACTATCTAGGCTTCTATTTAGGCGACTTACGCCTCTAATTCCTCGTATAGCGAGTTAATTAATATTAAACTTATAAGAGCTTCTAATAGGCGATTTACGCTTTAATACTACGAATACCGATAGCTTTTATAATAAGCCCTAATAATACTTATATTAAAAACGATATTATAATAACTACTAAGCCGCTTATAGGATTACTAAGATTACTAGACCTATTTACTTCTATACTTTCTTCTCTAATACTTTTTATTCTACTCCTTATACCTACTAGAATAGAAAAACGTAGTCGTTTACCCCTACTAGCCGAATTCGATAGCTCTAAACTAAAGTATCGAAATTAGGGAAGTAAAACTCGTATAAAACTTCGAATCGATATAGAAGTATTTAGTAGTATCTCCGGTTAAATTACTACTCTCCTTATAACTTTAAAAGGCTTAGCTAATAAGAACTATACCTTTTTTATTAGTACTAAATTTAAAAAAGAAACGCCTTTACTTTTAAATATTTAGATTTATTTAAACTATTTATATACTAACTTTAATTATAAATATACTATTTATACTAAATAGACTAATTTAAAGTAAAAGATTTCGGATTTTAATACTTATTATACTAAATTCGAATACCTACTAATAGAGGCCGACGGATTAGAATAAACTAAAAGTATAAAAATTAATAACCTCTATTATAATATAAATTAGTTAATTCGAAGTACTATTATTATCGAAATTATTAAGGATATACTTATAGAATAGGTCTAATACTACTACTATATCTAGGTTAATTTATAGATATTAAAAGCCCTTTTTACTATCTATACTATACTATATTTACTATCTCCTACTCGTAGTAGTACTACTATTACTATCCCTACTATTTTTTTACCTTATAACCCTATAAATATCGATTTAAATCTCGTTTCTATATAAGCTTTTACTTAATATACTTATAGGAGTATACTAAATTTAAATAGATACCCCGTCGGCTTAGGCCTTTTTTTAGACTTTTAGTATTATAGAAAGTACTCGAAATAGGTAATACGAGAAGAAATATTATACCGAAAAGTAATTAGTACTTACTTCCGGTATAAATATCTAGGTTATACTATTACCCTCTATCCCCTAGGTATACTTTAGAAGAATAAGAAAGTTTTTATTAAAACTACTATTACTTATATTAAACCTATTTTTAATACCGTTATTAAGGAATTAGAAAACTAGTCGCTTTTATACTAAGTCGTATATAAGAGTATAAGAAAACTTAATTAGAATATTAGGAATACTAAAAAAAGATTAAAAAAATAAATCTATTTTTTTTAAAAATAGATATTATAATTAATTAAATAAATTATATAAAGTACTTATTCGACTTAAGCTACTCTTCTAGTACTTTAATTAGTAATAAATTAGTAACCTATTTAAATTTTCTATATTTTAAAATAGAATTTAGAATATTAAAAGGAATTACTAGTATAACTAGAATTATAGATAAAATAGCTTATTTCGAAATAGATATTAAAAACTATTACTAATACTACTAATACGCCTATTATATAGTAAATATAAGCTAAAACTTAATACTAGGGCTCCCGTAGCTTATAGAAAATAGGGTTATTTACGATAAATCCGCTAATACTACTTTTATTTTAACTTCTAAAATTATTATCTATTATTCGAAAGAGCTTATTTATAATACTAAATTAGTAGTTATAATTATTATAATTACTAAAATTAGGCGTACGAAAAAGTAAGATCTAAGAGCTTCCGAAGTCTTTACTATAAGCTTAAAAAATATTAAATATACTTTTAAGAATAAGAAAGAACTAATACTAGAGTAAATCTGTAAATACTTACTATTTTAATATACTTAATTCTAGGATACTTTCGTATATAATCGAGAAGAACTACTACTTTACCGAAATAACTTAGATATAAATATCGATTTAATTAAAAGAACCGATAGAAAAAACCTAAAAGTACTATAAAAACCCTTATATAGTATATTATAAAATAAGCTTCTAGTACTACGAAAGACCTTTATAGACCTATTTAAAAAGGGGTTTATCTATACTAGTTAATTAACTACTACTACCCTTATACTATTCGCCTATAAACCCGGTAGAGGTCTACGATTCTATATCGACTATAGGGCTCTAAATAGCCTTATAAATTATAATTATTACCCTTTACTACTAATCGGAGAAACCTTATACTAGATTAGAATAGCTAAATAGTATACGAAACTCGATATAAGAGTAGTATTCTATTAAATCCGGATAGTAGACGAAGATATCTAGAAAACGGCCTTTTATATATACTATAGTCTATTCGAATAAGTTATTACTTTTTTTAGTCTTACGAATAGTCTTTCTATATTCTAATACTTTATAAACTAAGTTCTTCGTAATTATCTCGACTACTATATCTTAGCCTACGTAGATAATATCTTTATCTATACGGATAATACTCTCGAAAAGTATAGGATTTAGATAAAAGAAGTACTATTATATCTCGAAAATACTAACCTATACTTAGATATCTCGAAATACGAGTTCGAAGTTAGAAGTATTAAATACTTTAGTTTAATCGTTATAGCTAAGAAAGATAAAATATCGCTAGTACCTAGCGGTATTAGTCTAATAACCCTAGTCTACGAGTTTTTAGATATACTAAGCGTATAGTAGAACGTTCTTAGAGAGCCTAAAATACTATATTAATAAAGAAAAATACCGTAAGAAAAAGTTAGTAAAAGGTATACTATATAGGGCCTATAATCTCGCGTCGAGGATACGGAGGAGGAGTAGCTACTATACGAGCCGATTACTTAATATTATACCGAGGTATAACTATAATACTATTATTATTATTATTATTATTATTACTTTTAGAAATTAATAGTAAATAATATAGTAAGTTATAAATATTATTAGTAGTAATATTAGTAAAACTATATTCTCCTAGTATTATTATAGTACTTTTAGCTATTTTCGCTTTTTTCTTAGTATTCTCTTTATACCTAGCCGCTACTTCTCTTTTCTTATTCTCCTCCTCCTTCTACTTAGCCTCCTCCTCGCTTTTCTTATATATTATTTCCTCTACGGCTTTACGAATAAGTACTAAACGAGATATAATAATACTAGTACTAGTACTAGTACTAGTACTAAAGAAGAAGAAGAAGAAGAATAAAAAGAACCTACGAGAAGAGAGGGAAAAAAAGAAAAATAGAAAAGAGTTACGGGATTTAAATAAAGAAATTATATAATTACTATAAAATCTTATATAAAATAGAAAGAGTACTTATTAAACTAGCCCTTAACCCCTAGAAGAGACTAAAAAGGTATTATATATTACTAACCCCGAGTTTTACGAAGTATTTTTCTATTTTAAAAAAGAGAGTTATACGATATACTAACTATACCTAAATTATATTATAATAATACCCTATTAAAAGGATAAATATTAAATTATAGTTATTATATATAGTAAGTATATCGGGGTAACCTACTAGTAGAGAGGGTACTCTATTATAGACTAGTACGAGTATAGTATAGTAGATAATACTAGCTAATTATATAAAGGATAAAAAAGGTCTTAAATAAAGCCTATAAACTAGGGATATAGTCTAAAAGGGGATAAAAGAGGTAGCTAGGAGGTATACGCCTATATAAAGATAGAAGGGGAACCTACTAGAAAAGGGGATCTAGCTCCTCGTAAAAGTTATACTACTATTATTATAATAGAAGCTTTAATTAACTATACGCGATCTATACTATATCTATACCTTATCGACGATACGTATATATAATAGGATTACGACGCCTTTACTCTCTAACTTACGTACCCAAGCGCTAAACGGCCTAAGATCGCGAGAGGTTTCTATTAACGATACGAAATTAATTACGATAAAACCTATTTATTAATAGTACGATTAGTATTATAGTAAATCGTCCTAGTACTCGTAATAGTAAAGGGGTATAAACGGTAATAGATCGATATCGTATTAGCCTATTTTAATAGTAAACTTAAATACGATATCTATATAAAGACTTTTAAACTACTATTATTATAATTCGAGTATAATTTAGTCTAAGTAAAATAATATAATTAGGCGAAAGAAAAAGTTATTAAACTCGGCGTACTATTATATAGCCTAAAATAAACTAGAAACGAGTTCTAAACCTAATTAAAATTTAACTTAAAAGCTATCGAAATAATAGAGGTATACTATAACGATATAGTATATATCGACTATAATACTAGTATAATCGTAGTAATTTACGTCGACGATTTCTTAGTTATCGGACCTATAAACGCTAAAATTAAAGATTTTATAGAAAAACTAGACTACCGTATACTAATTAAAGATTATAACTAGCTATTATACTACTTAGGTATTAGAATTATAGAAGGATCTAATAGATCGATCGGTCTTTACTAGGATTAATATATTACTAATATCCTCGAGAAGTTTAATATAGCTAATTATAATAGAACGTAAACGCTAGTAGTCGTCGAAATATAAAAACTAGATAATATCGATAGCGAATATACTAGTACCCTATTAAATCCCTAAGTATACGAAAACTACTACTCTATTATCGGCTTATTATACTATATATTAACTATAACCTATACCGATATCTTACTAATTAATAACTTACTTTTAAGAACTTAAGCTATACCGAAAGAAGGCTATAAGGTAACTACTATTAAAGTCTTATAATACTTTAAGTAGATAATAATAATTAGTATCCGGTACTACCCGGATTTCGAACTAGTAATTAGTAATAATTTCGGGTTATATAGATACTATAATACTAATTTCGGGGTATCCGATAGATATAGTATCGGGGGATATAGGTTTATAATAACTAGAGGTTTAATTTACTAGAGATTATATAAACTAATAGTCGTCGCTAGATCTACCGGCGAAGTTAAATATCTATTATTATCTAAAGCTATATAAGAAGTAATTTAGATATATAATTTTCTCGAGGTACTTAGCTATAAGCTACTAAAGCTAATACTTATTAATATAAACTTAATAACTATAAAAGTATTAATCTAGAATTTATAATTTAGTACTAGAATATACTATATCGGTAATTACGGTTATTATATTCTATATAATTATAATAATAGTTCTATTAATATCTACTATATTATTAATAAATAGTAAATAGCCGACTTCTTAACGAAAGTTATAGTAAAAGATAAGTTTATATACTATCGGTACCTTTTTAGGATAGAATTAATTAGGGCCCCTAATAAAAACTTAACTACGATCGTCGAATAGAAAAAGAAGGATATAGTATAAATAACGATTACTAGTATATATTAAGGGGGGTACGGGAATACTATAGCTAGTACTATAGTAAAGGAATAGGTTAATAGGTTATATAGCTATATATTACGTAATATATATAGGGCTAGAAGCTTATCTTCTAGCCTACTAGTATAATATAACTTAGAATAATTAACGCTCTTTACACATAATAACACACCTATAAGTGAAATCTCACACTACTAAGATAGAAACCCTACTAATATAGGTAAAGTATAATAATAGAATAGATATTAGTATTAGGGTAATTAGTAAATATTACCGAGGAAGAGGTATTTAATTAGAACTTACCCCTATATACTTACTAGAATAAAACGGTATAGTTAAACTTAGGTTTAGAGTAATTTTTATATAAACCCGGTTAGTAATAATCGACGGGAATATACCCTAAGAGTTTTAGCTTTAAGTATTAGATACTTACGTAGACCTAATTAATAATATAGTAAGTAAAACCGTAGTAGAAAATAAAATACTAGCTAAAGTATATAAATTATAGATCTATTACTACTAACCTCGACTATTACTACTAGATCTTATTAGTAAAGTAGTACTATTCTAAGCTAAGCCGAAGCTAGATTAGCTATAAATCCTAGGAAGTAAAGTAATAATAAGAGATATTAATAATATTAGAGGAAAAATAGAAACTAGAGGCGAATTAGGAATCCTTATAGGATTCTAAGGATATTATTTATATAAAGTAGCCCTAGAGTCGTTAAAGAAAATTATAATTAGTAGAGATATAAAATTCTACGAAGAACTCTAAGCTATTAACTTTATAAAAGTAACGAAAACTTTATATATACTTAGAATATTTAAACCTCGATATAAACTAATACTAACCCTAAAAGCGGCTAATTAATCTACTCGCCGAAAAGGAGTAGAAGATAAAAATAAAAAAAATAACGATATAATAGTTAGCGACGAGTAATTAGATTAGTATAAGAATAACTTTTTTAGTAGGGTATTTATCGTAGATTAGAACTTAGAAGTATTTAATATATTAAATAGAGTATTCGCTAATTTCTATATAGATAGAACTAACCTAGATTAACTAAACTACTATATAGCGATAATAGGCCCGGATCGTAAATACTAGCTAAAAGTATATAATACTAAACTAAAAATACTAATTAATCGAGGAATATTCTACTTCTAAAATAGTTTTAAGAATATAAATACTATCGATAGTAAAATAGTATATAAAATTAAATATAATACCGATAGTAAAATTATTAAGTATAAAGTACGAATAGTAGTAAGAGGCTTCTAATAATAGGTAGGAGAGGATTTCGATAATTACTATATAAATAAGGTAAAGTTAGTATCGTAGAGAATTCTCCTAATTATAGTAATAGCCCTATAGTAGAAGAAGATATAAATAGATATAGTCGGAGTATACTTTTTAAAAGACTTCTACTATATAATCTATATACTAATACCCCTTTAAGTATATAAGTATATAGTAAAAAACTTTAAAAAAGTAAAGATACTCTAATATTATAAAGATTAGAAGATTATAGAGGTAAAGAAACTACTCTATAACCTAAAATAAGCTAGTTTCGAGTAGTAGTAGAAATTACGAACTACTTTAAAGGATATAGGGTTTCGCCCGAGCCTATACGATTCTACTATATATACTAATACTAGTTCCGACTCCTTTACTAATAAAAGATTAGTTATTATTAATACCTATATCGACGACTTTATCGTAGCCGGTTTAAGTATATAGGGACTAGAGGCCCTAACTAAAGACCTATACTAGTAAAGTATCGAAATTAAACTAATAAGTATCTTAAAGTAGTACTTAGGTATACGTATCGTTAACCGGTCGGATAGTATTATAAGTCTCGTCTAAGATCGATACTAGGATAAAATAATCGAGTAGTACGATATAATTAATTTTAACTTTATCTAATTACTAGGGCTAGAAGTAATATAGAAACTAGTAGACCTAGAGTTAAAGGGTAATATTATAGATAACGAATCGGCTACTTTATTCCGATTAATACTAAAATTAATTTAATATACTACTAATATAATTAGATTTAATATTATATATAATATAAATATCCTAATTAGAGATATAAAATAGCTTAAGATAGACTATTTTAAGTATATAAAAATTATATTAAGATATAGAAAAAAATCGAAAAATCTAGGTATTATTTATAGCCCGGAATTTAATTATATCGATAATAATCTAGGGCTATATAAATACTAAAATACTAATTTCGGAGTAATAGATTTAAGAAATACGAGTAGATAGGTTATAATAATAGCTAGAGGAGCTATTAGCTAGGCCGCTAGGAAATAAAAAATAGTTATTATATCGACTAGTAAAGTAGAATATATAGCGCTATTTTTTATTAGTTACGAAATAGTATAGATACGAAATATTCTAAACGACCTAAGGATAAGGTTATTACTAAAAAGGAGACCTATTTATATATATACTAATAGCGAAGTAGCTATAAAAATAGCCTTAAACCCGGAAACTATAAATTAAATTACCTATATATATAAATACTACTACTTTATTAAATAAGAAGTAGTAGATTAATATATTATAATTAAATTTATAGTAAGAATAGAATAGATAGTAGATAAATTAATAAAATACCTAGGAAAAGAAGGTTTTAAAACTTTCGTAAAATACCTAAAAATAGAAATAGTAATCGATATACTTCTAAAAAAGGAATAATTACCCGGAATAGGATTAGATAATAGGTTAGTATCGAGGAGTATAAAAGGTAAATATATCGGAATAACTTTATAATATTATATTAAAAACTAATTCTAAAGAGGAGTATAAAGATATTATAGGTAAAGGGTAACCTAAGAGGATATTATAGTATTAATTAGGGATAGCTAGTAATAACTAGGCCCTACTAATAGTTAGGCACAGGCCAGTAGGCCTGGGTCCATGATAATAATGTATATTAATAAATACGAAAAAGGCCTATCCGTAATAACGCATTAGTAAGTAGAAGTACCCTTTTTATTACTATTTTTATAAGCTAGCTAGTACTTCGTACTACTTTCGCTATTAAATTGCTATTAAATTACTACTACTATTACTTTTTAGTATTAGAATAGCTTTATATACCGAATATAATATCGATAATCTACTACTAAATACTACTTTTAATACTACTTTTAATACTATCCGCTTTTAAGTAGTAGATAAAGAATATCTATAGGATTACGTAGTACTAGGCGCGCCTATTTAAAGCGAGTACTACGTAGCGGATAATAAACTATTTAAAAGTAAACTTTTTAACTTCGTAGACGATTTTAATAATAAAATAGATAATCGAGAGTATTCTAGTAATAGTTAGTAGCTATTTATACGTAAATAAAAGTATATTTAATTTACTTTTTATAATTAGTTACTCCGAAGAAGAAAGCTCGCTAATTACGTATAGACCTCGAGAATCTCGCGCTACTAGCGCTTATAGTAGATAAAATCGCTTCTCTTCGCTAGAAGGCGTATAACTATATAGAACTAGTACTTTTCGGCCCTAGCTAGTAGCTATAGTAGTATCCGTTCTTCGATAACTTCTTTAGTAAGTAGTAAAAGAAATTAGATACTAAAACTAGTAT
>JAOYNU010008115.1:0-17830 GCA_026745395.1 Tympanopsis confertula
CCCCCCCCCCCCCCCCCCCCCCCAGTCTCCCCTCCAATTGCCATCCCCTCACAAAACCGCACAATGACTTCCCAAACCAATGACTCAGTGACACCACTGATCATCCATAATGAATCAGTCGTCACAGACACCCAATTCGAAGTCTACGCCCCAGAAACAGGCAAGCTATCAGGCCTTTGCGCAAGCGCCTCAGTCGAAGATGCCCAGCGCGCCGTAGAATCCGCCCAATCTGCCTTCCCAGCCTGGAGCAAGACAAAGGCCTACGCCCGCCGCGACATCCTCTTCAAAGCCGCGGAGATCATGGCCTCTCGCAAAGAGGAATTCATCGCCTACCAGCGTGAAGAAACGGGCTCCGGCCGCCCGTTCGCCGAACACACCTTCAACCTCGGCGTGAACTTCATTAAGGACTTTGCGGCCCGCATCCCGACTATCGAGGGGACAGTTCCTAATGTTACTCTCGATGGCGAGGGAGCGATGGTCTTCAAAGAGCCTTACGGCGTTATCCTCTCAATAGCGCCCTGGTAAGAGTTTCCCCTTCCCCTCTTCCACGAACCGATCTGCACTCTTCCGCATTCGTGTGACGTTAACATCCCACCCGCAGGAACGCGCCTTTCATCCTCGGGACTCGCTCCGTTGCCCTCCCTCTCGCGGCTGGAAACACAGTCGTGCTCAAGGGCCCTGAGTTCGCGCCGAAGTGTTTCTGGGCTTTGGGGGATGTCTTCAGACAAGCTGGGTTGCCGGCGGGATGTCTGAATGTTGTTTTCCATCGCGCGCAGGATGCCCCCGCTGTTACGAATGCGTTGATTGCGCATCCGGGGATTAGGAAGATTAACTTCACGGGCAGTACGAATGTGGGAAGTATTATCGGTGCTACTGCGGGTAAGTATATCAAGCCGGTGCTTTTGGAGCTGGGTGGGAAGGCTTCGGCGATTGTGCTGGATGATGCGGATTTGGATAAGGCGGCTTTCAAGTGTGCGCTTGGGTCGTTTATGCATGTAGGTTTTCTTTTGAGATTGGTTGAATTTTGGCTGATGGGTTTTAGTCCGGGCAAATCTGTATGTCGACTGAGCGGATTGTTGTTCAGAGCGGCGTCGCTGAACAGTTCCGTGCGAAGCTGGCGGCTGCGGCTGAGCAGTTGTTTGGAAAAGAGGCGCCGCCTTTGGTCTGTGTTAACACTGCTGCGATCTTGAAGAACAAGAAGCTGGTTGGCGATGCCGTGTCGAAGGGTGCGACACTGCTGTTCGGTGATGCGAATGCCAGCGAGTCTTCCGAGGCAAGCATGCGCCCGATCATCGTTGATGGGGTGAAGAAGGATATGGATCTCTATGCGACCGAGTCCTTTGGTCCGACTGTGTCGCTGTTCGTTGTGGACTCGGAGGAGGACGCGATCACTCTCGCCAACGACACCGAGTACGGATTGACCTCTGCTGTTTTCACAAGCAACCTCTTCCGGGGCTTGCGGGTCGCTAAGCAGATCGAGTCTGGGTGAGTTTGACACTTCTGACAGGCGTTGTGATATGTATGCTAACGAAGACTCAAGTGCCGTCCATATCAACTCTCTGACCGTGCATGATGAGCCAGTCTTGCCGCATGGTGGGTGGAAGAGCAGTGGCTTTGGTCGCTTTGGAGGTTCATCTGGATATGACGAGTTCCTCCAGACCAAGACCGTCACTTGGATGGAGTAATTTGGCGATGCTAGGACCAATGTTCGAGGACAAGCTGGCTTGACTTCGTGAAGTTGGCTGCTGGCTGAGGCTTGACTACTGTCAGTTCTTGGGCAGCAGAGCTTAAGTTATGATACCCAATCATAGAGGGGGCTAGGATTTTTGCTATCTGATGTATCTATCGGAAATGAAAGAGTCCACGCACAAGGATCTAGCGTGCGTTGGAGCTTTTAGGCGAGGTCCAATCTTACATTAGGATGTCGATAGGACAAAGTCTCAAAGAACAGACTGGATAATCAGGTCACCAGGCAGTTCAGCCTACTTTCGTATTCGTTATTATTCATCGGATTTGTGGTCAGGAGTACGATCTATCAGCCGAAACTTCGGAGCATAATCGGCGAACCTGCGAGATGTCGAGGTGCAGACGAGCTAACTCATCACATACGGCCCCGGGGGCTGCCCATCCTTGGAAGATGCATGAAAGACTACGCGAGCGAGTCGAGGCCAATTGCCCATCGAGGCTTCGGTGGCGCCTCTAGACTTATGACGTCCACTCGGTTGGAAGCACACCGTGCCTTGATCAGGACCCTCGATGTGGACAACACAGATTCGGCTGGTCTCCGACGATGGGGTCAGCCCGGGGGCTGCCCCCGTAAATAGCAGACGGCGTCTGCCAACGCCAATGGAAAATATCCAGATACCTAGTGGTGGCGCTGAGACAAGCGACGCCGACGGAGGGTTCCAGTCAAGCCTCCGCGAGTTCATCGCGGTAGTCCGTATTCATGGTGAGGACCCCGTGTTCATCACAAGTACCGAGCCATGCGAGTTGGCAAAAGACTTGGCAATGCGAGGCCACCAGCACGTTAATTATACATACATCTCGAGGGGCCACTCGCGCACCTGAGACAGTAATCAGCCGCAAAGCCCGATTGCACGTAAATATCCGAGAGGCTCTTCCAGAACCCAGCTTCAAAGCCACTAGAAGTCGCCGGGCCACGAGATTCAAGGAAAGGGGGGCACTTGATGCTTTGCAATCAATGACCGACCAGTAGCAATTCGCCGATGAAGAGAGCCCCGTACCAAGACCGGATTGTGGCAACCACCCTTGGACAGGCTATTTCGAGAACCTGATCTCACCGAGCCCACGAGCCACAAAAAACGGTCAATAGTGCATCGTATCGCCATCAGGGCAATCCCAGTCATGCTCCGTCCGGGACTCAGGCAAGCCTCGGCACTGGCTAACCAGAGAATGAGGGGGCTCCACATGGCTCAGGAACAGGAAATGTGTTTCTCGGGCCTACCTCGCAGGGCCTGCCTCCGAAGAGGGGCGCAGTGAGACACCGCAAATTTCCCAAAGTTTGCTGCAACCATGATGGGGTGCCTGCGCAGTCTCCGGTAGCACTGATTTGGATCGGCTGGTCGCACGCAAGTTGCCCACATCCTTTGGTCTGCCCCTGATCAACGGCTGATCCCTTCCGCGGACAGGGCGACCACGAACGAACTTGCGGGATCGGCATATTCACACCATCTCATGGGTTCGTGGAGGTGGAGTGTCGGCCGCGATCGTCTGTGCGATGGACCCAAGGATACAGGGCGGGATGGAGTCATTCAGGGTGCGGTACGGCGGAGGCCGCAGACTGCCATGCGATGCAGGGACTGCATGGCTTCATGCGAAGGCTGTAGGGGAGGAACGTAATTGGTGATGGCGGAAATGACATGAGGCGCAGGAAATGAAGGGAAATCGGGAGCGAGGAGGGGTTCGATGCTGATTCGGTTATTCCCCGGGGAAACCCACCCGTGTTTGTTTTTCAGATTATGATAATCGTGCATATCAAACTTGCATCACCACTTTCTGTAATCTTTGTATTCTGAACTCCTATTATGTCTCCTATTCTGTATCTTTATTTAACAAGAGATATCCTTATATTTGGCCAGGCTCTCATTCCGGCACTTTATCTCGCATTCCGGGAGCAATGCGACTGGGCAGAATAGCGGGGGAGGGGGCCAGCACTAAAAACACTAAAGACTAGGGCCTTCCACTTCCAGCCTTGCTATGATGTCGCAATAAATTACATACATTACCACGAGCCACACCTCCACGAGGGCGCCTCTTAATGCAAGATCATGCCCTCGGTCTTCCACGGATCTTGTGAGATGTCTCGAGCAGCCACTGGAATGTGAGACTCCCGTTGAAGCCGCACTTATTATTAGAGTCAAGTCCGTAGTTAGTGTGTATGCTCTGTAGACTCGCTTGGATGGTAATACCCGTAATGTGCCTGAGAGATCCACTCATATCTCCCAGTCCCCACGATGGTTGGCCATGTATCCCTTGGCATTTGGGCCTTGATGGGGCTCTGAGTTGTTGACTGAACTCCACCTGCAGGTACAGGAGAAGGGGGCGTATTACTGTAGGCTCGCACTGCCCTCTCCAGAATTTCATAGTTAACTCTGGGGCCGCGCTATTCTCTCCTTCTCTCTTTCTCACTCATTCAGTCCTTCCTTACCATAAGCCACTCGTTTGTGCTTCTTGAAGCTTTAGCTTCCTAATCTTCCTTTTCGAGAATTCCAACTCAGTCATTCTTTCCAATCACACTATCGTTCAAAATGCGTTTCTCCACCGCCACCGTTATCTCCTCCATCGCGGCTCTGGCCTCCGCCTACACCACCCCGGACTACAACAAGTCCCCCAACGGCAATGCCATCGTGGCTCCCGGTCTGAACGAGCAGGTCCCCGAGGGCGCTCCTTTCCACATCAAGTGGGAGCCCACCGTCGGCAAGACTGTCTCTCTGGTCCTCCTGCGCGGTCCTAGCAGCAACGTTGTTCCCCTCGAGACCATCGTTGAGAGCATCCCCAACTCCGGTGAATACACCTGGACTCCCGGCACCAACCTCGATGTCGACACCACCCACTACGGTCTCCTCCTGGTCGTTGAGGATGAGGGTGCCAACCACGGTGCCTACCAGTGGTCTACCCAGTTCGGTATCTCCAAGGCCTCTGGATCCTCCGGCCCTAAGACCATCGTCACCGTCATCGATGACCAGACCACCACCTACTGCCCCGAGGAGGCTTCTTCCACCGCTGCTCCTACCACCACTGGCAAGGCTACCATCACCACCGTCATTGACGACGTGACCACCACCTACTGCCCCGAGGAGGATGCCACCAGCACCCCTGTTGCTCCTTCCAGCGTCGCTCCCACCCCCAGCGCTCCCGCTCCCTCCAGCGTTGCTCCTACCGTCGCTCCCTCTCCCAGTGCCCCTGCTGACACCACCACTGTCTGGGAGGACGAGACCACCACCTACTGCCCTGAGGAGGAGTCTTCCACCGTTGCTCCTTCCCCCAGCGCTCCCTCCAGCGTTGCTCCTTCTCCCAGTGTCCCCTCCAGCGTCGCTCCTACCGTTGCTCCCTCTCCCAGTGCCCCTGCCCCTACCACCACTGGTAAGGCAACCATCGTCACTGTGATCAACGACCAGACCACCACCTACTGCCCCGAGGAGGATGTCACCACCCCCGCCGCTGTCCCTACCCCAGCAGTTTCCTCCACCCCTGTCGTCTCTGCTGCTCCCTCTCCTTCCTCCGCCTCTTCTTACTCCACCATCTGGGAGTCAACTCTGTTGACCACCACCTACTGCCCTGAGGAGACCAGCTCTGCCGGTGTTGCCCCTACCTCCATGCCCATGGTGCCCTCCAGCTCCATGACCCGCCGCCCTCTGAAGCCCACCAGCTCCGTCCCCGCGGTCCCCTCCTCCGTGGCTCCCGTTGGCACCAGTGCCCCCACTGGCTCTGCCTCCGCCACCCCTAGCGTCCCGGCCTACAACGCCGCTGGCCGCACCACCGCCAGCTTCGGCGCTGTTGCCGCTGCTATGGTCGCCCTGATGGCTTTCTAAGCGCGTCCTCTTCTTTAATGACGTTTTGCAATTGGGGGGTTTTTAATTGTCTTATTCTGAATGAGCTCTCGATGTGAACTCGTTTCGTATCGGTGACTGGATATGGCCCCTATTTTTCGTGAATGTTTTATTTTATCTTTCTTCAGCTGGGCTTACGTGCGTTTCATACCATGTTTTTTATGTACGTTCCAAGGGAATTCAAGTCGTCAGCTATGCTTGTAATGTCAAGTTCTATGCCTTTATGCTCCGATCTCCTTGACTTAAGGCCTTCATTACAGGTAATTTAACCGTATATATTATCACACCCCGCTTCTATAGATCTATGTGCAGCCCTAATCTGAACTCGTGGCCATGCCCGGTGCATTGACAACGTGGGACCCCTCCGAGTGGCTTGCCAAGTCCATCGTAGTCTTGCAAGGGGTACTAAGAAACAGCAGCAACCTAAATCAATGTCATCAAAGCCTAAATTGCAAGCATTTTACTAGGATTGGGTGTTGTGGTCATATACCCCTGGACCCCATCTCGGTGCCATGGACCATCAAGATCTCAGGGGTAAGACCCAGATATGTCCTCCCTCACTACTCCGTACACCCCCAACGAAACAACACCAGAAATCGCAGCTCTATCCCTTACTCCGCAATTTTATATAGAAATATAAGACATCAAAACAAACTCCATCACCTGAAACTCCCGAAGTACTGTAGCCGTCGAACCCCTGTTCCCCTGAACCGTCCCAAACCCACTCACCTGATTGGCTGAAGATCAACACCAAAAATACCCACTCACGTGATCCCGATAAGCCGATAAGCCGATAAGGAATTTTCCCATCCGCCTCAGCCCTCCGCACTCCATCATCTCTGCATCGTGACTCTGTACTGCGGGCGGTACTCTACACTCTCCTCTTACTGAATTATTCAAGTTCAAAATGGCTCAAGGCGCGCTGAAGAAGAGTAAGCCCACTTCCGCTGTGGCGAAGCGGTATGTCTATCTCTTTCTCTTTTTCGAGGGTTTGACGGGACACTGATGAAAATAGTGGTGGACTCTCTGCTGCGAGGACAAGACCTGGTATTCGGCAGGTTGCACCTAAGAAGACTGCGCTTGTTAAGCAGGCTAAGCTGAATAAGGTATGGAGGACTCAGATTAGGAGGGTGTGCAGGGCTAATGGATGCAGAAACTCACGTCCGGACTTGTGGCGAAGACGGAGCGCAGTCTTGCGCAGAAGGCGGGTCATTTGGAGATGCTTTCTGGTGGAAAGAAGGATAAGAACAAGAAGAAATAAGGGGTTGATGGAAAATACGAGGTGGATTTGGTTTTTCAAGAATAACAACAACAAACTATCGCTGCTTTCACAGCTGGGGGGTTCCAACCTTGAATATTCCAAGGTTGATGCTACTCGGATCTAAAGCGAGCGATACGATTCATGACGATACCCCGATTGCAAGGCTAGGGAAAATATATTGCAATTATTCAATCTAATCACTCAAAGCGAGAAGACAAGACAAGAAAAATAATTCTGTGCATATAGCAGAAACAGGCCTCGATATAGGCAGGCCACGCCAACGTATTTTTGTGTTTTGAAGGCGCCGGTCGTAAGTCGTTAATAAAGTGTTGTATAGTCGTTATCCATGCTGGAAAAGATCCATATGCAGAAACCATATGGACAGGGAAAATAAACAAGAATAGAAAAACATGAAGAAAGGGTATCTAGAATGTCCAACTCCGTCACTGCGAATCCAGGGCGTGCAGCTTCCCTATTTATAGCTTGGAGATCTTGCCTGGTACGCCTGCTTGCTCGATGAGTTCTTGCCCGTGCTCCATCCAGTTGTGGAAGCCGTTGTCGGATGGGTCGGATGGGAAATCGTCCCAGATGGCGTTCGCCGAGTCGGCGTATGAGGACCAGGTACCCTTTGGTACGTCTGCGGTGGACCATGAGGGCAGTTTGGCAAGAACACATGTGTAGTACACGTATAAGATGCGGCAAAGTAACTCCACGCGATCAACGTAGTGCTGCTGCGTGGGGTCGGGGGTCTTGCCACCGTCGCCGAGGCGCTTCCACCAGGATACACGCCAGCGCAAGGAGAGCAAGATGTGTCCTAACTCGCCGAGGAAGCGGATGTGCGTGTCGTGGGAAATCTGCTTCCACTTGATGTTGTAGAAGTCGCGTTCCAGCTTGCGGAAGCCTTCTACTTCCATCATGCGGCAGACAATTCGAGATAGCTGGGCTGCTAGGAGGATGTCGCGTTGGTCTTCGGGGTTGTTGATGTCCATGTCGCGCTCTTTGCCGTTGGCGTCGAGGGGAACAAATGTGTACTTTGCGCGACTTGGCATGTTGTTCCATTGAGATAGTAGGGTCTAGTAATGTGAGTGACAGTTCAATGTATCGGGGAGAAAGGATCCAACTCACGTATGCTTGCTTCAATGGGTCGCAGTCCTTGACACAGGTGAGCCAGTTCTTTGACTTGTCTTTGGATTCGACGATGCGACGGTCGATGAACTCAAGGAAGGTGGACTTTGAGTTACCATTGTACTCGCTGAGACCCTTCAAGAACTTGTATGTCTCTCCAAGGTCGAGGACATACAAGGAGCCCCACGCTTGGCTGGCCCGAATGTTGAATCGCCCTTGGCGCTCACCAAGGAAGGACAATAGTTGAGACATGTCAAACTCTGACGGGATCTCCATTCGCTTTCTTCCACCATCCAATGTTGGGTGGTTGACAGCACGTTGAGCTGTTCGGGTCAGTATTCAGTTTCTTCTTTGCTGCGCCCAAGGTACTCACAAATATAGTTACAAGTTCCAAATTCAACAATGCTGGAGAAGCAAGCGCGAGCACAGGGTTGCTCGTGTAGAGTAGGCCGACAAGCGTCACATGGCGCGCTTCCATCGCACTAGAAAGAATGAGCGATTTGCTGATGTGCTTTGAAGGTTCTAGCTTACCTTGCGCTTGTTTAGCCGACACTGTACACATGTATCCTTATTCTTCCGGCGGAGACCAGCGTTGGCTCTACCCACCATGCTCAGAGGGCCCTTGCGGCGAGCACCGCGAGGAGGGGAGACAAAGTCTGCTGAGGCAATAGAGCCACCTTGGCCATCTTCCTGGACGATTTGCAACGGCTGAGAAGAACCGTGGTCAATCGAACCTTGAGCACTACGGTTCTTGCGCTTTCGCACAGCACCGGTAGATTGAACGGCTAAAGGCATGGGCCGACCGGACCGCTGAGACAAGCTCTTTGATCGGGCCGGAACCGTGCTCAGCAGTGACTCAGATGGGGTCTCGCTAACCATGAAAGCAGTTGTCTTTCCTCCAGAGGTCGCCTCTGGGGAATTGCTCTGGGAGAAATCGATCTTCCAGTCAGGACCGTCATCCAGCTGATGCTCCGCAAACACTGAAGGATCTTCACTGGTAGCAGAGTAAGAGCATTCGTAAATTCCAGATAAATCGCCCGACACGGACGAATTTTCAGACTTGAATTGAAGGCTCTCTTGAGGATGCTGGGCCTGATTCTGCGGAGTAATCAGTGATGCAGGCGACGCCTGTGCAGCGGGCACCTGCGACTCGACGTCATGCTGCCAGTATGTAGCCGGGGATGTCTGGAATTCTCCCATCGTCTGACTTTTCGTCTCTGCTGGGGGAACCATGGGGGCTGAAACAGGTGGTTGTGTTGGCATGCTCTCAGCGTTGATGCTTTGTGGAATATCCGACCACTGCTCTGGCATGATCTGGAACGTTGACGGCATTTGCTGATACATCATAGCCTCAGCAGCGGGGTCATGGAATCCCTGACCGTGCATTTCGCCCATGTCCTCCACGATCACGGCCCCATCTGAGGGAGGCACGGTCTTTCCAAAAGGCTGAAGAAGAGGCGCTTCCATGGCCATGTTCGCGGCAACGGAGTTGAAAAGTTGGAACTGAGGCCATGCCTCGTCCGCATGGAAGTTGTCATCGGTCGAAGAGGGCAAGGTCTGGGGGCTAATAGTGCCGCTCCCAGTACCTTCGGCGATGCCATCAGCGTAGTTGAAGTTGTCTGATGTCACGTCATGTTTTCTAGTAGATAACGATCAGCAAGGTCCTTCACCAACGATCCTGTTCACCCAACACGCACCTATTGCCTAGATGCTGCAAATCGTTCGTGCGATCGAGCAAAGAGGTAGCTAAAGAGTCATGGAACGCGCCCAGATCTGCGACATCGGCGCATTGGCTTGAATCCTGACTGTTGTCCCACTCGAGCGGCTGCTCGTAGCCCAAATGCTCCCACGAATGGACGGAGAAAGCTCCGTCAGTTTGCCAGTTATCGAGAATGTTGGGGTCAATCCCCGCAGCCGCTCCAGTACTTCCGCTGTCCATACAGGGTACGCAGGATGTAGAAGTTGGGGTGGTTGTCGGAGCCGACCAGGCCGTATAGAGTCAGAGCGCGGAAGAGGTGAGCTGTACGATATAAGTGCCGCGAGAAAAGCGCAGCACGCGTCGAAAGGCCAGGAGCGATGTAGATGGGAGATGCGATGGGGGCGAGGAAGAATAGCAGAGGGGAAAGGAAGTCGGCGGGTTCCCCACCACAAAGTTTTACGTGCCTGCGATCGACTCTAGCGCTGGCACGCTCGCACAGACCGCCCGTTGTGTCTACACGAGATCGTCTTACATTATCGACTTATCGAATAATAAACCTGCCTCTCGCAATCTAATATTTTCAGACATTGCGTGGCTTCTGCAATATCCTGAATGCCCTGAATGCCCTGAATGCCCTGACCCTGAACACATGAATATCAGCGGCTAAACGCGGCAGCGTAAACGGAAGCCAGTATATCCGACGGATCGCCGAGCGCACGAGGTTGGTTTGTCTTACGCGAGGCGATCAGTCATCGTTCCTGATAATGCTCGCATTGCTCGGCACTGCGAGGACCGTGGAGCCAGCCTGAAGACTTGTGGCGATGACAATTAAATGATCAACATTATGATACTGCCAAGAATATTGGCCTTCCTATTCCTGACATCCAATACCCGGTGGATAGTAGTCCGGAGTATATTGAGTCTCAAGTCGTACTGGGGCCTACCCCTGGGGGCCCTACGGAGTACAATCCGATTATTTGAAGCCAGGAACAGAACCAGAATTAATTCGCATGACTTCAGGGTCAGTCCTGGGTCTACCATGGGAGAGTATTCTGCAGACTACTTAATCAGCGCCAAGCCGCAGACTTGGCGCAAAGGGGATAGTGGCGACCAGTATAGTCCATTATCCATGCGACGGCTGATTATTGCCAGGAATTGGCGTACGAGTAGGCAACACAGAGCCTGCATTGTACATGCCAGTCTGCCAAAGATGAAATCCAAGCTCTATATGCGCGACCAGGCTGAATAACGGCCTTACTATAGCATCACCTGCCCCACCACGACTCACCGCAGCCTGCATCCGGGCTTCTCCAATTGCCCCCGCCTCAACAGCTTCACCGTGAGCACCGGTCCGGTAATTCCAGAAGCCTTTCCAATGGCTCAATTCTTACCCATTAAGCCCCTCTTATAACCACGGGGCCCCGCGGAGACTGCTTCTCCTCAATTTTCATCGACGAGGCTTTCTCGCAGGTCCGACAACTGCATCTGCATCGGGATATCGAGATCCTGAAACTGAGGCGGGTACAGAGCACTCTTGGCAGCATCGAATAATCGCACGTCGAGTAATCGCGAGAGCTCCCAAAATGCACATCCTGGTAAGTCATCTGAGCCTCGCGACATGATTTCTTTCTTTTTCCTGCTTCATCGCGCCAAATATCCTGTTTCTCGGCAATTCCTTATCAGCGACTCGAGCGCGATCATCGGAGAAAAAGAGAGCCTAAAAGAAGCAAAAAAAAAAAAAAAAGCAATCTGTCGATCATGACGCTTTTCGCGATCTATCAGAGCCCGCCAAGCGTTCCCATTCTCCCGCCCCCCAGCAATAGAATAGCAATAGCCGGCCTGAAGATCCAAGCCAAGCAATCCTAACCACTCAAATAGGTCGTCAACGACGATGGCCCGCCTAACGAGCGCCTCTCCCCGTACATCCGCCCACTAGTCGACGAACTCGAGGCAGCCGGCCACCTCATTTCCGTCGCTATCCCTGCCGCATCGCGCTCATGGATCGGCAAAGCACATCTCATCGAGGCCGCACTCACAGCCAGCTTCGTACATCCCGACGCATTCAATCCTGATGGCACCTGGGACGAGCATTTCGCCCCATCGCCCGATGCCAAGGCGCAGAACGACTGGGTCGTTGTCCAGAATGGTACCCCTGCTAGTTGCGCCCAGCTGGGGCTGTACAATCTCTTCACGGATCGCCCGGAGGTCGATCTGGTGATCTCAGGCCCGAACCATGGGCGGAATGCTTCGACGATCTATAACCTCTCGTCTGGGACGGTTGGGGGTGCGCTTGAGGCTGTGTTCTGCAGTAAGAAGGGAATCGCGATTAGTTTCGGTAGTAAGGATCCGCAGGCTGCGAATGTTATTTCTGCGGCGGCGAGATTGGCTGTTCGCATCGTGGATCATTTGTGGAGGAATTGGGATGAGCGTGTTGAGCTTTATAATCTTAATATTCCTATGCGGGAGGATGTGGAGGAACGGCCTGTTTGCTATACGCGGACGTTGCCGTATTACTGGTCTCGTGGGTGTCTTTATGCTGAGGCTGGAGAGCCGAAGAAGCTTGTTAATGGCGAGACGAATGGGGTGAATGGTGTGAACGGACACGACTCAAAACCGAAGCAGCGCGAGTTCAAGTGGTCTGCTGATCTTTCTGATATGAAGAAGACACTTCAAGAGAGTGAAGTGGGGACTGATGCGCATACGGTGTTGAATGGGTCTACTAGGTAAGGCTTCCCATTACATCTTGGATAATGATAGGGCTAACCGACTGGACAGTGTGACTGCCCTTCGCGCCAACTTCTGGCACGTCCCCGATCTGGACGGCCCAATAATCCTCGACCAGTAGGTCTTAATGCATGATGCATGTAACGATTCCTTTTTTCGGCACTTAATGTTCCAGGCGCAGGGGTTTTCGACATCACATACAAGAGCATCTTCAAGATTCTAGAGTTCCGAAAGATAAAGCGCTTTGTACATAGAAGGATTAGAATGAGTATAACAGACATTTACGATTGAATTGCCGCTATAATTATAGAAGCACGGCTAAAGCAAGGAACCCTTGCAAGCAGATGGGTGTATCATGAAGACTAGAAAATAAAGGGAAAGAAATCTAAATCGCACGCGCTGCCTCTCCAGCTCCACTCTCGACTGTATTCGCCTGCTCAGCGCGCATCTTGCCCTTGCCGACTCCGCCCTCGCCAACGCCCATACGGCGGGCGACGTAGCGCTGCGCAACGACACCAGCAGCGAGCGAGAGGGTTTCCTCAATCCATTCCGCGACCCACTCGCGAGGATCAACGCCGCCGCTCTCGACTATCTCCACGATAGCTTCGGGGGTAACCGCCCGCGGCACCTGTGCGTCTTCGGCATCTGGGTTCTCGACTGCAGGCGCAGAAGCATCGAGCCACTCGATCCACTTCTGAGGCACGGTCTGAGAGATGGTGTGGAATGCGATGCCGTGCACGGGATCGTGCAGGTAGAGAGCAAATGAGACTTCCTCCTCTGGCTCATCGGGCTCGACAGCGCCGGAGGTGGGCTCCTTCTCACTTGATGCAGCGCCTTGGAAGAGATCCTTAGACACAGTCTGGCTGATTGCCTGGATGGCGAGGAATATATCACTGCTACGAACGGGGTTCGTCTCGCTAAGCACTTCAGTAGCCTGCTTAGCGGCCTCCTCGATACCGCCGCGGGAAGAGAAGTATTCAGTTGCGTAGGACTCGGCGCTTGCGCGCGCGAGCTTGGAGGCCTCGACGCTGCCGGGGACTGCGTTCACGGTGCGCGGTTGGCCGGGTGTTACGGTGCGCCACCAGGGGCCGTCATTCCAGCCTGCGCTGGAGATGTAGCCGCCTACGTCGAGGCCGCGCTTTGGTGCTGATTCTTGGCCGCGCTGGATGACGAGGAGGTCGCCGCCTTCGACTTGAGCCATTACTCGGGAGAAGACGGCGTATACGAGGGGGTCGACGCCGGGGTAGCCGGATAGATCATGGGTGACGTGGATTTGCAGACGTTCGTGGGATGAGATTGGGGGAGCGAGGGTGTGGAGGATGTTGGTGAATGTTGGTATGGCAATGTTGCGAAGCTCGCCGCCTGTATAGATATGGTTAGATATTTAAAATTGGTGGGTCCTTGCTTGAAGCTTACCATATTGTCGTAGAGCTCCCACGTTGCCCTTGACTTGCTCAGCCCAGCGTTGAGCTTCTTCGTTGTTCTGGATCTCCTTGACTGCTGCTTCGGCTTGTTTCATGGCAGCAGTCGCGGTGGCAGAGGCAGTTGCAAAGATACCACCCCACCAACCACCACCTTGCTCTTGCTCCTGTTGTGCAGCATCCTCTTCTGGTTTCGGCTGAGGTGGGCGGGATGATCGAGCATCTTCTGAGGGGCGTGCCTTTTCTTCTGATCGCTCGATGGTCGCACTAGGGCGAGGCGACCGTGCGGATGAGCGTGGTCGATCTGCTGACAAGCGAGGAGTGCCAGGGCCACTGCTTGGTCGCTGGGCAGCTAGGTTCTCCATCTCAGCTAGGATGTCTTCATGGTCGGCCTTGGGCTTGGTGGCTGCGGGGGGCGAGGAGTCTTTGGCGGCTTCTTCGACATCGAGGTTGTCGAACTGAGCCAGCAGCTCATCGCTTGTAGGTTTAGCGCTCTTGGGAGCCATCGTACTGTTGGTTGGGATATCCCTAAGTCCAAGGGTTGTTCAGGAGGTGACGACACCGTTGTTTGGAGCTCCCGAAGCGGCGTGGGTGGAGGCCCGTGCCAAGACGGCGTGCCGCTCTAAGGACAACTGGCTGTCATAGTATCAGCACATACAGAGCAAGTCATGTGGACGTTCAATAAATGTTCAATGAATATCCAATTGATTGACTTGAGATGATCAGAATATTTCACCATGTTTTGTTGTCCGTGCTTTGTGGGGTTGGTTAGCCATGGAGAATAGGAATTGACTTTGCCAACTGGACAACCCACCAGTTGGAGAATGCTCTGAACGTTGATAGCTCGAGAGGGCAATTGCCGAGTCTCCGAGCATATGCAATATGACATCTTTCGGATTTCGTCATCCCATTGCTCAGAGTGTCTCCATACATGAAGCCGTTCGTGATCGACAGTCGCGAGCATTCTTGATTCGTCTAGAATAATCTTGTACCGGGTACATATAAGCGGCGCCCACGACCAAACATCATTCCGAGATAACATTGAACCTCGGACTGCGCGAGGAATTAACTCGGCCGCCCTTTGATTCCAAGGTTGAGTGGCGGTGAAATCTTTGTTTCCGCTCGACGCATCACACCCAGACTGTCGGGTCGTCGCATGCGGATACGAAAGAGATTTCTCCCAAGAATGAGTATGTTATGCGACGGCTTATCCCCATATTGTGGACCGTAGATGGCATGCCAGAATCTTCGTGACTCGACCGTGTACTTCCCAACCCGCCAATCAGGGCTCTCTGACAGGTATACAACCCGCCAATGATATACAGTATGTGGGAGTTGGAGAATGGAGTCCTTTTCCGGTGCAAGCTTGGGGATTATGATGCCAATATCAATCCGCGACTGGTAAATAGCGCACCTCGCTGTCGCCGGAAGAGACTCCGGAAGAGATCCCGACCTCAGGAGGAACTCCAGTACTAACTAACCTTAGGAGTGGCAGGAAGGTAGCCCTAGAGCAAGCCGCTTGAACCGTTATCAACGACAAGCCTTTTTATGCCTTGCCCTACACATAGTATACATAAGTCAAGACTACCTAGGGTATACACCCATGTCGCTTGGCGACAAGGGTCAAGAATCCCGGCCAATAATGTACATGACACCCTTGCTTACAGTAAACTGCCGGCATCGACACATCACTCCCCTTGTACTCGTTGCGGGCTCCCGTAAGCGGCGCTGATGGCGGGGAATACAAAGTACCCGCGACTTTGAAGCCACCAACGCCACACTGCCATAGAGGATCTGCGATCTGGAATCGCCAGGCACCTTCGGGGTTGATCGATGGCGTTCGCCGCCAGTCGAGGCGTTGCATATCTTCTGATCGGCCGACGAGGTGATCCCCTGTGCTTACGGCAAAATTCTCCACTGTGCTGTACTTCTCCCCAGGCCGCGCTCTGATTGGCGGCACCGCTTGCCGGCCTTCATAGTGCCGCACCTCAACTAAAAGTTGTTAAAGCTCAATAACCTCGTAGCCAGCTAAATTCCTATCTCCTATATTTTCGCTGTATAGAACAGCCCTCATGACGGGTGAAAAGCCGCCAGTCCAATTCTCCAACACACCAAGTGAGAGCACAAGTTCTCAAAATGATGGGTCCGCTCAAAAGGAGCCCCATAGTGCCCCTGCAACGCCTAGCCGGCCTTCTATGCTAGGCTCAATCACAAAAGGCAGAGCTACCAAGGGGTCCAATTCAACCCCAACACTTAGGAGCTCAAATTCGTCCGCTGCAAATTCAAAAGTGGCCATTCCACGACAAGCAGCCGGCAATGCTCCTCGATATAATCGTCGCGTGCCCCGAGCGTGCGAGTCGTGCAGACAGCGAAAAACCAAATGCAGCGGTGATACTCCTGTATGCCGCCAATGCCGCGAACTCAGAGTACTCTGCCAATATCCCGTAGGATGGCGAGACAAAATGCGAAAGTAAGTTCCAATTGAACGGACTGATCCATTGGACACGGGTATTGCAATGCAGTAAAATTCGGCATCTTGCACTGTTACTAACCCATTCTGATTGCAGCGAAGTGGACAAGCTGTCAGTAGAAGTTCAAGACTATGAGAATTTTTTGACCGAGCTGCGAAGTGCTGCGGATTCTCAGACCTCGGGCTGGGTTCAAAGCCTACTTGAAAAGGTATGTTTCCTTTATCGCCACCGGCAATTGCCGCTAATTGAATGATTGTAGCATGGGTTTAGAGGAGAGGATGGCACCCCCAGCAATTCGTTTTTGCCAGCACGACTCAATGATGCTGATGGTGATGAGCCATCACCAATGTCATCGATAGGATCATTGGATGGAAATGACCGCGTGGACGAGGATCCGAATCGATCCGAGCAGGCGCGAGCAACAGGTGTCATGGGCAAAGCCTCTGAAATTACATGGATGCAGCGAGTTCAACAGGAAGCTGAACGACGAGCCCATGGGCAGCCTGGGTCGCAAGAGTCTAACCAATCCGACCCCGAAGATCAGAAAGATGGCTTCTCCCTTCACCACATGAACTACCATCAAGACGACCTCGACATCTCTGTTCCTGAACCTGTTCAAAAGTACGCAATGCCCCCGCGATCACTTGCCGACCGACTGTTCGAAGACTACCTCACTACAACACACCCATTCTTCCCTATCATCAGCAGGTCTCTTTTCCGTAGTCAGTACCGAACATATTTCGACTCCTCTCGACCAGATACTCCTCGACCAGGGGATAAATGGCTAGCAATAATCAACATCATCTTTGCGATTGCTGCAAAACACGCGCACTTGGTCAACGCCCCATGGCGCGGCGAGGACAATGACCACCTTGTATACTTGACAAGAGCCAGAATGCTCAGTATGAACAGCGACGTCCTTTTCAACCATCCAGATCTCCAACAAGTTCAGGTAGAAGGCCTGACAGCTTTCTATCTACTTTCATCTGATCAAATCAACAGGTTTGAACAGCCCATCGATCAATGTCAAAAAGAGCCATACTAACATTGTTTCCAATAGAGCATGGAGAATATCGGCTTTGGCAGTCCGCTCTGCTATCACCCTCGGCATCAACCTGAAAATAACCAGCGCAAAAACATCAAGCGTCACGAAGGAAGCTAGATATAGAGTATGGTGGTGTCTGTATAGCTTTGAGCATATGCTAGGAGTCATGACTGGCCGAGCCATATACAGCCTAGAGGGAGGATACGCGACCCCATTACCACTCCCATTCGAAGAAGAACAACTGCAAGAAAATCCCGCGGCCGCCGAAGTACTCAACAACTCGACATTACGAGACGCATTGATTAACAATGTGATGGCAAGCTCATGGATACGACCTTCAGGAAGCAAGAATGAAAAGCACGATACTCGGCTTCGAGACCAGTCGTGGTTGAAAAACTTACCAATCAACTTCGGCCTCTGCTACCTCTACCACAGCGATCTAACAGTCGTCACCCAAGAGATAATCAACAAAGTCTACACGACCACGTGCATGCTGCTACCCTGGATGGATATC
>JAOYNU010008336.1:0-17822 GCA_026745395.1 Tympanopsis confertula
CGCGATGCCTCTGCGCCGGAGAGGCTGTGGGCTCCATCTGGAGACCAAGTCGGAATCGAGACTCTGTGTTCGCGCGGCGGAGGCGATTGGGGTAAGGTCAAGTCGGGGCGGTTCTGTTTGCTAGGTAGCCAGTCATTTCAAATCGGTAACACTGGAGAAAGTCAGGGAAAGAAGCGCGCCGGCGCACTTTGTGGGAGTGATTGATTCCGGCGTTGAATCCATGGATGGCGGTCATGTGATTAGTCACGCGTGGTGATCGTCAGTGATAGTTAAAAGCCTACAAGTATCAACGTGAGATAGCAACCCGACGAACAACATGATTTGTCTTTCTTTTTAGATAAAAATCATTGCATTCGGGTTTAATGGCTGTGTGATCAAATACAAGTTGGTGTACATACGTTATCTACACAGGTCAAAGACGGATCAACTACTCGGTAGATATCCATGGATACTTTATCGATCTTTTCGATTAAGATGAGCTTTAAAAAATATGAAAATTTGGTATCCTGGGTTCTACCCCTGCGCCGCGCTAATTAAATGCAACATGTCGAAGGTAGAAAATATGAAAAGCGCTTCAAAAGCATTCACTACGCAAGGTTACTCTTCCTCGCTAACCTCGCTCTCGTCATCACTAGGCACGTATCGATTCGAAGTGTTGTACGAGTACTGTTGACTCTTCTCTTCAAAGGCAGCCTCTTCGAAAGCGGCCTCCATTTCAGCTGCAAGTGGATCGTCCTCGTCCTCATCGCCTTCGTCAGCTGGTGCCGGGGCTGGTGCAGGCGCAGGAACCGATGATTGCGGCTTAGTATTTCCGGCTGGAGATGGCAGACGAAAATTTTCCATGTAGTCCTCCTCCTCCTCGTCATCTTCGTCTTTGGGTGTATTGTTAGAGGAGAAGAAGGCCGGGTTGATATTAAAGGCGGGCCGGGCTTTGGGTGATCCCATGTCGATGATAAGGTCGCCCTCAATGATAAGGTTAGAGTTTGGCGATTGGACAGTCTGCTGTGAGCCAGAGCCTGCATCGGCATCTGAAATTATTGACCTGGTGTCTTCTTGCTCCTGTGGTGGTTCGACGCGCGGAGTATTTTCCCTGGCCGGCTCAGCAGCAGGCTTAGGAGGATTTGGTTTGGCGGCTGGTTTTGCTGGACGCTTCGTTTCGCGAAGAGGGTTTGCTTGTTTCTTTGGCCGGGGCATGGGTTTCGGCGCAGGCTTGGCTGCTGGCATGACCGGTGTGTTGGCCTTGCTGCCATACACTGGCTCTGGAGTGCTGTTGCCCGAGGCTTGCTTGGTATCCTGCGCACCGGGCTTGGGAAGAAAATGCCGAAAATCGTAGGGGTTGCTATCATCGGCTGCCCCTTCGTCCTCACTAGTATTGCCTGCATTGCGGTCGTCTCCTGATGTGGCCTCGTCCTCGTGCGATAACCGCAGCTGCTCGTACTGCTCGCGCACCTGCTTCTCCGTTTTCCCTGGCGCCGATCGGAGGTTGAAATTCCATTTTGTCGATACAGGCTCTAGTACAAAGACTTTTCGATCTGGATCAAATACCAGTACAAATCCTTGTTCATTGCCTGGGTCTTCGGTGCCCTTGTAGGAATACGTCACGGTATGATCGGCGCTCGGGGCCTTATCAGTGACGGTCAGGTCGTAGAGGTCGCGCGACCGGGAGGGGGTAATGGTCGAGGACTGTTGCGATGTAGCGTGTTTGGCCTTGTAGTTATAATTGATATTGATCAATCGATTTGTCTCGCCATTTGACAAGCGTTCGCCGAGCACGATGGGATACTCGGCCTGCTTCGTCGGATCAACCAGCGTGGGGGCGGCCATGGCTGCGCCGAATGCAAGAGGGTACGGACAAAACGAGGGGTTGGGCGAGGTGTATATAACAGGTTAAGGAGGAATGGCGCTCTTCCAATGTCTCGGAGTCGGGTGTGGTGAAAGCAGTAAATGGAAGTGAAAGGGAATTGGTGTCACAAGGCGCAAACACGGGGAACGGGCGGAGACCCGCCTGGGCCCATGATTAATCGGAGCTTGGCATTGTTCTTTGTCTTCTGTTGGGCCCAACTGTGTCGGAATCATTATATAGATCTAATTATTTACAGCTATCGTGACTATAGCATTTTCTAATGCGCTGGCACACGACTCGTTAATTGCTCTAGACGCCCGGCCAGTGCGCGGTGTTTCCGCATCACCTCCTCCCACTCGTACTCCATCTCTTCTTCCCCGCTCAGCTCAGTCAGAATCATCCCAAAATCGCCCCCAAGGCGTCCCAAGCTGGCTGCGCAGTACAATAATTGCGTCAGTAAGCTTTCTCGCGAGCTGCGGTCGCGCACGTTAGGAAGATATGCCCGCATAGTATCCGTAAGGAGCTGTACAAGGTGCATGGGGAATGTGGCGAGTGCAGAGGACCGTCGTTGGAGAGGATCATTTGGCTTCTTCGGGTTTGACTCAATAGAGTCGGTCTGTTCCGTGGCGAAAATGTTCTTGTATAAGGAGACAATGGCGAAGCTCTGCTCGCGGAATATCTCAATGTATCGTTTCAAGTAGCGGTCGGTCTGCTGGCCGTCTGACCAAGCCTCAGACTTCTGCTTCGCATCTACTCTGCGTTGTGTTTCTTGGTCTGCAAGCTCCCGAAGTGGTTCTAGAGCCTCCAGCGTCGAGACAAGATGAGCCAGTCGGCAGATCAGGAAGATGGCGCCCAGCGCTCCTTCTCCTGTGCCTGATGATCCCTCTTGTTGCAATGTCTCCAGGTCTGGAGCAACCCGCCGCAGCCATCCCACGGTCCGCATGCCCGCTGCAAGCCGTAGGTTTTGAGCACGTAGCCCTGCAATAAGATTGGTTGTCATTTCCTTCATCGCATCCTCGGCCTGGGAAGCGACATCTTGAATTAGAGGTGAATCGGGGTATAATGTTTGTAATCGCTTGATGTGTGCGTGTAAGTCGAGAGCGGAGGAGTAGGTAGTGAAAGCAGCACCAGCCCCCGAGTTGGTCGATGCGGCGGACACAGCTGTGGATAGCAGTGTTGGGAGTTCGAGAATATCAGACAGACGATCTACATTGCGTGCTAGCTGCATCGCCTTTTTCCGCCGTTCCAATGCCGCATTGTCCGTGATCTTGCTGTATTTGGTGGAGAAGCCCACTGCGGCCTCGTCAAGTTTCGGGATGGCATCTCTCAGTTGCTGGGCCTCGCTTGTCAATTGGGGAATCGATGTTCGCAAAGAGGAAAGATTATCGGCGGAGGTAATAAATGCCCGATGTGATCGGTTGGACAGTGCTTGGAGGGAGAGGAGCGTGGAGTGGGAGGACTGGGCGAGGGACTGCGGCTCGGTGGACTGAAGGCTCTGCAGAGAAAGAGTAGACAGACGGTTCAGATACTGGTTCGTTGTATCATCTGCCTGAGGAGTGTCGAGATGCGGAGCAAGCAGCTCCAACAGCGAGTCGGCCATGGTTGTGGAAGGAGCAAATGTGTAAAAGGCGCGCGCTGAATGGAGCCCGACTTGGCCCGTGCGGCCAAGAGGCGCAAATGGCATCGAAGGCTCTTGGGCGATTTGAGAATTTGCAACAACCCCCTTTCTGTTTGGGTGTTTTAGAGGTGCTGCTGTTGTGTTTTGCAGTTGAAGTTCTTGTTCATCTGGTCTTGATCTTGCATTCATTGAATAACATCGTTACTTTCGATCTTTCCCCTCCCCCGCACCCCGACATTGCCCGCTTCTACATGCTCCCATCATGGGGAAACCACGGGTGAGTCTTCATGGCGAAGAACCAAGTATACCGCTGCAATAGGCTAACACGAGGTATCTAGATGATCATTCTCATCCGCCATGCGCAGTCAGAGGGAAACAAGAACCGTGATATCCACCAGACTACTCCCGACCACCGAGTGAAACTCACACCGGAAGGCCACCGACAGGCTCAGGAAGCCGGCCAGCGTCTTCGCGAGCTCCTCCGTCCAGATGATACCCTACATTTCTTTACGTCTCCCTATCGCCGGACGAGAGAGACTACAGAAGGCATTCTCGAATCGCTCACATCCGATTCCCCATCCCCGTCTCCTTTCCCTAGACATACAATCAAAGTTTACGAGGAGCCTCGATTGCGAGAACAAGACTTTGGAAACTTCCAGCCATGCTCTGCCGAAATGGAGCGCATGTGGATGGAACGGGCAGACTACGGTCATTTCTTCTACCGCATTCCCAACGGCGAGTCTGCAGCAGACGCATATGATCGAGTTAGCGGTTTCAACGAGTCCCTATGGCGCCTATTCGGCGAGGACGACTTTGCCAGCGTCAATGTCTTGGTGACGCATGGCCTCATGACTCGAGTATTCCTCATGAAATGGTATCATTGGAGTGTGGAGTACTTCGAAGATTTGCGCAACATCAACCATTGCGAGTTCGTTATATTGACACACAACCCGGACAACGGCAAATATACGCTGCAGAATAAGCTTCGCACATGGTCCGACTTACGGAAAGAGAGAGACCACGAGAAAAGTCTCGAACGAGAAGGCAAAGGCTTGAGCCCTGTTTCTGCGACACCTACAACAGACCATGTACCCATACGGCGAAAATGGGGTGGCTGCCCAGATGGATGTACTCATGGCTTATCAGCAGAGTCTAAGCGCTCTATGCGGAGTAAACTGGTCGACCAAATGCGCCATGATAGTTCCCGGATCAAGGCTGCTGAGGAATCTGCTCAGAGTAGTAAAGCAAACACCGCTCCGCAATCTTCCACGGCATCACCAACGAAGGGGACTTCAGGTGCATTCAAATTCCCAGAAGACAATGCAAAGAGCGCAACAATCCACAACAGCAATGACAGTAACGGCACCCCATCACGTCCGGCTGTCGAGACCAGAGATGCAGAGAGGCTGTCGCAAACTGGCGATTCAAGCCTAGATGCGCCTGGCAACCGCGTGCCAAAGCCTCTCAACCCAAGCCTCCATACTAAACAGGAGAGCGAAGATCATCTTTTCCCCCCATCTTCCTCTACCTATCACCAACTAGCGCTTCTCCACCTAGGTGGTCGCGATGGTGGCGGTTCTCTAAGCGGTGCCAACAGTCTTGCGGCCTCAGACGACGAAGCAGATGACCTCGCCCACCGCAACAACCGAAATGCAGGCCGCTCTCGACTAGCATTAAATCGGGTCCTTTCTCATGACCACGGAGAAGATGGTGATGATGAGCTAAGTACAGCGCCAGGAGACGAAAGCGACAGGCGTCTTCGTCCGCATAACCACAACCACAACCACCATCACCACCATCATCATACATATCACCACCACGCACACCATCGCCAAGTTTCCTCAACGGCCTCTCAGCCCCCACACCGCATGGCAAATATACTAGGTGATGGCGATGACGTCTCAACGCATTCCGATACCCCCGACTCAGGCCCTAATTCCCATCTGCATTCCAAATCCAATACAGAACAGAACCCTAGCCCTGTACGCGGAACAAGTTCCCAATCAGAACTCTCGCTAGAGGCGCAACAGGAAGAAGACCAGAGTATCCGCGGAAGTGTCTATTAGGTTAAGCATGTTCTTTGTTATATCCGGCGCACCATTGTTATCGTGCATATTTGCAAAGCTTGTTTCCGCCATATTCCAGACATGGATGCGGATTGAGAGCTATATTGATATTGAGTGATGATTCGATATCTCGCTAATGATTTTTTTTTTTGTTTTTACGATTACAACGAATATGCACTGTCCGAGCCGAACTTTCGTTAAATTGAAGGAAAGTCCTCTTTTGTTGGATTTTGTCAGCAAGCTGGCTGGGTTCAAAAGTTATGGGCTGGATTGGGTCAGGATTTTACCTATAGCGTCATCATAATAGGTGTTTTGTTTTTATTCTTTTGTCAATAGATTGTCACGCAAGCATGATAGGTTCAATGTGTTCAATTTTCTAAACTGGTATTAGGCGGACAAGCATGTTTGCTTGTTTAGGACAAAAATTCTAGCATAACGTACATTATTTCGTAATGACATTCAAAAACGACGTGAGCGTTCCAAGTTCGATAAACATCAATGGTGAACACAAAGGGTAGCTTTGATTCTGAGAGCTTGCGCTTGCGGCGGAGCGGGAGACTGAAGTGACGCCCGTTTACGAGGATGACTGGTAACCAAACCAGTAAATCCATGGGTGGAGAAAGAACCAAAGTATATAGGCTCGTCCAACAACGAAGCCAACCAAGCTTACGTGAGAGCAGATGTATAGGACAAAGATAATAGTTTGTCATTATTTTTCTTTTTTTTTGGCTGAATCATCTTCAAGAGCATATCAAAGGACAGAGGCCCAGCCTAACGGTGACGAAACACCCAGCCTCCGGATACGGCGACTAGGCGCCGAGATGCAGTTGTAGAGTACAGGCTTGTAAATTCGTGTTCTGAAGGCCGTTGGCTTGACAGGCAAGCTGCCATGGGCAATAGCAAATGAAGAACGAAAAAGTTGGGAATCGAGAATCGAAAGTCGAAGACGAAAACCAATACTACATACACATTCAGCCTCTGTAGAGACTGCCCCGATCCCGAATGCATGAACACAAGGTGGTGCGATGCCGTGCGTCGAGCGAAATCCAATGGTGCGTGGATTGCCGAGGCGGGCAGATTGGAGGGAAATCAAGCGCATTGAAAGGCTGCTGGGAGATTTCAGAGCCGGTATCTGAATCCACCTGCGCCATGCGATGTTGAGGATCAAGAGGATGAAGAGAAAATGCAAGTCGATCTGTTCGCGAAGAATCAAAGATCAAAGCTGAGGAGAGTTGGAAAGACAAAACAATGTTGTTTGGTCGAATTTCGGTATTTCAGGTGTGAAGGAATTCAAAGAAGAAGGAGAAAAGAGAAGAGAAGTTAAGGAGTATTAACGCCGGCAACTGACTGTAGCGTGGGGAATTGAAAAAAAAAGTACCGACATGAAAGATGAAGAAAGGAAGCAATCTATGGGTAATCACCGCCAGACGTAATGCCGACATGGAAAGTAGAAAAAAAAATTGAGAAATCAGAGAAGAAATGGATCGAAGATATGAACCGAAGTCATGGGTAATAAACAAAAGGTCAGATTTCAGGAATTCGTGATCGTCGTGACTGCAGCCCAGGGCATGGGGCATCGGATTGTCGTATCGTATCTGAGAAACCCGAATTGCATAACGCCGAATCCAGATCGCAATGTGTGGATAGGCGTTCGTATTGACGAGGGCCTGCTAATGTCGCCGCGGAAGCGTTTTTTCCTCTTTTTTTGGTGTTTTTCGAGTTTTTCGCCGAGCCGACGCGAACCAGCAAATGCAGAGAAAAGTACTTTTGGGGTTGACACAGGATGCCGATTGCTCAGTTGAGATAAGGCCAGCGGGTCAAAAAATCGAGGGCGTAAACGTCGCATCAGATCAGAAAAAAAGGCAACAGTGAATAGAAAGAGAAACCATGCAAAATCGCCGAATCATCGAAAGGTGAAGGAAATTCTAGAACCGCAATGCGAAAAAAAGACAAAAGACGACCAGGCCGTTGACGCCTGATATGCCGTCCGTTTCCATCCGAAGGTCGTAATAAAGCAACTGTAAATCAAGCATCGACGATCAAGCCACGAGTGGCTGCAAGGCCGGGAAATGGTTATGCATGTAATCCACCATGTGTTTGGCGCAGTACATGCAGCCACAAGAAGAGCCGTGACCATGCCAAACACTCTGAGCAAAGGGCAGACCGTAAGCTGGGGTGTGATGGTAGGAAGGTGGCTGAGATCGAGGTGCCGATGTGGGAATATATTGCGAGGGAGGCATCCAAGCTCGCGAGTAGGGGGGTGGCGGGTTCGAGTAAGCCCAAGTGCCGACCGAATAGTAGTCCGGAGTGTTGGGACCACTGTGAGGGGCGGACGGGGGCGAGTACTCAGACGCAGCCGGGTTGAGCCAGGAGTTCTCGATGTGAGAACTACGCTGGTACTGAGGGGGGATGGGACCCTCTGGAGACATCAGGGGCTTGGAGACGTTCTGGTGGCGGACAACGTTAGTGTCGAGGGGCACCAAGGGCTGAGTACGGGACTCGTGGGCCCGAACGGAAGCCTTGGTGCGCCAGGTGTTCCAGTGTTGGCGCCAGGAGTCGAATCCATCCTGCTGGTCGTAGATACGGTCATGGATCTTCCAGTCGAAAGCGAAAAGCCACTCCAATTCCATCTTGTTCAAGTCCGCCACTGGGATGTTGCTCACTTCAGCCCAGGACTTGTTCTGGAAGGTGTTATCATCCAAGAACTTGCTTCCCAGGAGAAGAGACACAGTTAGCATGCGGTAAAGCTGGGCACTACCTGCCTGATAAACACGCTGAGCGGACAGCTGGCGCATGCGGCTGGACAGGTAGAAAAGGCCCAGCAAAATGGTCGAGCTCGGCAGACGGGTGGAGGACAGAATTTGAAAGACGTATTTCCGGAATTGAGAGGTAACCGTAGTTCCTGGGGAGATGCTTCGCGCGAGGTCAATATCTTGAAGGTGAAGCTTGGTGTTGTACAAATCATACATTCCCTGGGTCATTTCCGCCACGAAGTCGGACATGCGTTCCATCTCGTAATCCAAGTGGGCGGCGACACCTCCAGCGGGTTTTTCCTCCTTGCGGGGCTGCTCCTGGTGCATTGGGGCCAGGTCCTGGCGCCGATACTGAGGGGGGATCGCACTTTCCATGGATGGCAGCTGAACATTAGAACGAATGGGCGGCAGAGCGTTTGCCATTGGTCCATACATGGGCTGCTGACCCAAGGGGTGCATTTCCCGACCAGCATGCATTTGGTGCGGAGCAGGGTGCATATTCATCGCGTTGGGTTTGGCGTAACACAGAGACTGAGAGTACTGTTCGATGAACTCAGAGCCGCTCTGGTGGTACCGTGGGGGGAACGCGGAATGGGCCACCGGGTAAAAGGACGGCTCTTCGAGACGACCGCCGCTGTTGATGTGGGGAGGCGTAGGAGGCAGGCCGTGGCCTGGAACGAAGAAAGACGGCATTTTCGGAGGGTTGGGGAAAAGCCAGTTCAGGACGGGGAGGCAGACGAACTTGAGGCGCGTCGAGTCAGTACCGGATGAACGGTGAGAGAAAACCGTCGGACCGAATCGAAGATAGCCTGTGGGAAAGTAAGGGCAGACGAACCGTCTAACTCCGCGCCGCCCTGATTCTGGGGGAAAGAAGAGCGCTGCTCAACGAGCGCGTCGCTCTGATATGATCGTAGTGAAAGTCTCTAGTTGAATGACATCGAGGGAACTTCAACCGTACTGTGGACGAAGAACAAATGAGACGGAAGGAACGTAATGAACCGTAGCCTAGAGGTCAATCCCGGGGGAGTTGAGTAGGGACGATTCGCAGATATATGATTCGAGATATCACAGGTTGGGTTTGAAAGCGCGCGCACACAACGGAAAACCGCGAGAATAGTCGAGATGAGACTTAGGGAGTTTCCCTCGCGTAGAGGCAAACCTCACAAATGTGAGGTCAGCAACGACACTTAGTGAAAAGCTCGTTGGAAGGAAAAGAGGATGGGGGATGGAGAGGAGGAAAGGAATAGGAGATGGAGAGGAAGGGAAAAGGGTGTTGTGTGGAAGGTGTGACAATACGGGACGGTAACGTTGGCGCCGGGCCTCGATTTGTTTCGGTGCTTTTGCCCACTTTTTATTCTGAGTTTTTTTTTTCACGTTCTTTCCGGCGAACAGGTTTGGTAAGGCCGTTTCACTGCGAACTCAACCCGAAACCCGACAGCCCCGAGGAGAGAGTATGTCGACTATTATTAATGCTCTACAAGTACGGAGTATACAATGGTGAATGGTAAGGATAGCCAAGACAAAAGTCTTTCTAGCATTAAAACATAGGTGAATGAGGACTGTCTAAAAATTACCCTCCGTACCAAGGAACACAAGGAGGCTGTTAGGGGACCCCATTTGCCTCCTTATGACCTATTGCCCACGAGGAAGGTGCGTTTGCTGCACCGTGTGCGCTGGTTCATTGACGGGCTCGATGGGGGCCACCCCTAATCGGTGATGCAACGCCCGTGTCACTCCCGTGGAAAAGAAAAGAAAAATCTAAAAAAAGGTAACCAGTTAGTGCCCCAAAAAATAAAATCGAAAAAAAAAAAGCAAAAGGCAGCAGAGGGAGGGAAAAAACGGACCTCGTGCAGACTCCACCTGACTAAGCGTATGGCCAGCCATAAAATACACGGTCTAAGCGTTGCAGTTTAGACATTCCAGGCCGTTGCTTGGCCTACCGTGGGTTAGCTCTGGTCTGGCCCTGGAAGGATTTGTTCTTTGGTGGGCGGAGCATTTACTATTGCCCAGAACCGGCAGGGTTGGTACGCCTATAGTACATCCTAGTATATGGAGTACATACTCACGCCTTGTCGGCCGCAGCGATAGTTTTAGGCTTGCTGCATTTACTAACCCGTGATTGCTCTTATTGCATCTTATAGCTATGCCCGAGGTCCCTACTTATACTAGTCGGGTTATTTTGAAGGCCATGTTGCTCCCAGATCACACACTTCCACATCACCCGTACGACCAAGCAAGGGCATCGAACCGATGACTTGTCACGGCCCTCTGAGTCACCAGGAGTTTTGGAGCGATCCCTGCAGGGTGCATATCGTCATGCCGCATGGGCAGTGACAGACTCGGTGACAGGAGAACGGGGGGCAACACACGTCGACTGGGGGGGCGACTGGCGGTGGGCGTTCCCATTGGGTTTAGGGTTACCACCTGCTGTCCCTGCGGTGGTGGATTGGACCCCAGAAGCCCAGACGTCCCACACTGGCATCCTTCCCCATAGCCAGTACGGAGTACTTACCACAGCCTATAGCCGCCGGCCTTCGTACAGTTAGTTACCTTCCGGGCCTAAGGGCCTGTGGACGGACTACTCACAGGGTAGGCTGGGTGTTCCCTTCCTATTCGTGACAGCACACCCGTGATCCACCACTACCAGCCCAAGTTCTAGAAAACTCGCCGTGCTTTTGTCTGAACTTTTCTGCTTGACTCGTGCTGAGGACTCTCTAGACCTCGAACTTTAAATCCTCGTGAATATTGTAATATACGAAAGTACCAGCCGAATGTAGCACTGAGTAGTTGACTGCCCGAACCCCGGTCAGAGCCGGCTCAAACAGCTAGTGTCAGTATTGGCGCTTGCCAAATTCTACATTACAAGCCCCAGTTGGCTTGCTCTTGTTTTCTCCCCCCCCTTTTTCGGTGGAGAAGAGTTCTCACCGGATACACTCGGCCCAACGCCCACCGTCGGGCAGACTGAGTTCCCTAACCCCGCTGTAGCAGGAAGAATCCGGGCGCACCCCTCTTCTTGCGGTGTGAGTGGAGAGGCAAAAACAAAATGCACTGACTCAACTCGTGAATCGGATCAGGCGGGGGTGAAATAGTCTTAAAAAGACCTGCTTTTATTATGGATCGCGACCTACTTTCAGCTACGTACATCCCGCTAACGAAAAAAAGACTAGACGCGCTTCGAAGTATATGGAATCTGCGCTGCGCTGCTTATGTGGTTACAGTTTCTACATTCTCTGAAAAAATAAGTTATGTTCTTCGTAAAGTGGTATTTCTATCATGCTAGCTTTTGCTTTTTTGTTTTGAAAACACCGGGGGAAGGTGGCGGGAAGTTTAAAGGGGAACACGCGAACAATAGGCTCGAGAGCGCGCCCGAGCATCCCCCATGCCGTCAAAGAGCGAAACCTCCTCTTCCGCCGGTGAAAGGCTGATCAAACGGATCAAAGATATTGAGGCGGTGCCCAAATCTGAAAGAAATTCAAAAAAGAGATGTTCAGGCGCTCGCCTGCCAAAACAGAGGGATATCATTAAGAAAGAACCCAGTCACAAACAAAGACATAGACTCGTGTATTCGGTAAGTCGTCACGGAGAGGGCCCATCCCGCCCCTGTTGAGCGTGTGCGATGTTTCCAAAGAAGGCTCAAACGAGCCTCCAGAGCGAGCCCAGACAGTGACAGCAGACCGGGCTACAATCGAAAAAAATCAAAATAACCAAAAAGAACGCCGGGATCCTGCTCATAAATCGTGCCGCAAAGAGAAAGGAAAGATGAGATGAAACCAAATGTGCCGCAGAACCGCCGGAAGTGCTCACTCTTCCTGTAGCCTTTTGACCAAGTCCCGGAGGATGCCGATGATGACTCCCTCGTCTTTGGGTTCACCACCAGGGAAGGAACTTTCGGTAGCGTTACCAATAACCCGGGCCCGCGCGCTCCGTAGTACTTCGCGGATGTAGTTTTTGTCCTCATAATCCTCCATTAGGACGGTCTCAAAGGAGTCAATGGCCTTATTTGCCCGTTGGAGGAATATGTTGTCATCCGAAGGTCCTTGAGGTGCATGGTTTTGGGAAGGCATATGCTGAGGCTGCGCATGAGGCGGAGGGGCCGGCATGGGTGCCTGGGGCGGCGGCACATGCTGCACAGGATGAGGCTGTGGTTGCGGTGTTGGTTGGGATTGGACCGGCTGCTGACGTTGCTGCTGTTGATAGGACGGCCCAGGTGGAGGAGGATGGTAGGCTTGGGGTTGCGGATTGATAGGTGGTGCTTGAGGCGTAGGTGGCTTTTGAGCGGGATAGGGAGACTGGTGTTGGTTCGGCGTCCCTTGACTCGGCTGAGGCGTGTGAGACTGCCGTTGCGGAGCAGACTGCGGAGGAGGGTTGGCAGCGTAGGGGGAGGTGTATGTGGAGGGGATGGTTTTAGCGAAAGCAGCCGGAAGACTGTTTCGAATGGTGCTTGGAATGGGGAAGGATGCAGCTGCAGGAACCGGGGGAGCTGGCGCTGAAGTTGGCGCTGGCGCAGGAACTGGCGCAGAAGCTGGAGCCTGTGTTGGAGCGGGAGTAGAGACTGGTGCCTGAGCTGGCGCAGGGGCAGAAGCCGGGGCCGCTGGGGGAGCAGGGGCAGGAGCTGGCGCTGGAGTAGGCGCTGGAGCAGGAGCCGAAACAGGCAGAGGCGCAGTCGACTGAGGCGGGTATGGACTTGAATGTTGAGGTGTTACTGGCGGTGGTGCAGAGAAGTTGGGGGGCGGAACAGATGGGAACTGGAATTGTTGGTGCTGACCCTGCATTGGCTGATGACCACCAGATGGAGGAGGAGCGTAGGCATGAGACATAGGGCCCATATAAGATTGAGGAGGCGGCGCTGATTGTTGAGGAGGCACAGGCTGCGCTGGAGGAGGTGGTGATGGCCTCCTCTTCTTCTCTTTTTCAACCGATGCGCCAGGCCGAAGCTGCCAGGACCAACCCTTGCCATCTCGTTCTGCGTGCATGAACAGATGGTTATTGCCATTCAGATTATGCCGCACACTAGAAGTCCATCCCTCAGTCTCACACTTGAAGCGGAAATAAGGATACTTGAGCTTCAATGCCCTATATATCTGCTTCAGTGTCATCGGTGTGCCAGCCTCAGTCAGTGCATCAAATATAAGAACTGCATAGTTGTATGGAGGCTTCGCCAAATCCTCTGGAGTATAAGCAGATTCCGGAGGATAGTTCGGAGACGGTGATTTAGAAGGCTTGCGCTTCTTGACTGGCGGAGGTTTAACATATTCCTCTGTGCGCTGCTCGGGCATTTGACTTGGCTCAGTTGAAGGCAATGGGACATCCATTGAAGTGCTATCCTTCTTCCGCTTGGTATTATATTTCTTCTTGTCTGTTTTGTCCACTGGCTTTGCCGATGGGGGTGACTCTGCACCAACAGACTCCTTAGTAGTCGTCTTGCCTGCCTTGGGCTTGGGTGGCAGCGGTGGAGAAGCACCACCATTGGCTTCGCGCCTGGCCGCCATTTTCTGCTCGCGTGCAAGTTCAGCTCTCTCTCGCTTGGACATGATACCATCCTTTGGAGGTCGACCAGGGCCGCGCCGACGAGCAGGCTGGCCATTCTCTCCGGGTTCAATGGAGGCAGTAGCTTTTGAGTCGGAATCCTTGTTCTTGTCAAGCTTCGATGACTTGGAAATGTCTCTGCTCTCGCTATCACTCAGATCTCTGTCCATGTCATCGTCCATCTCGTGTTCGGCATCAACGGAGCCCTCGGCATCCTCTTCTTCAGCAGGTGGTTCTTCGAGACGATCCGCCCCAGTTTCCCCAACTGGAACATCTGGGAGGAGGAAACGAATGCGAACACCACCTATTTGAATATAGTCACCACTGTGTAATGGACGGACCTGCCCTGGCGAGAGCCAGTCAGCTCCAATAAAAGCGCCATTTCGGCCCATTACTTCCATCTCAAATAGGTTCTTGTCAAAATTATACGATATTTTGACATGTCGACGAGAAATCCCGCGATGGCCAGCGGCACTTCCGTCCATTGTTGTTGGAGGGTGAATAGGAATAGTCGGACATGAGCTTGGAGAAGGGAGGAGGGCCAATGCATCCACTGGCTTTGGACCATCTCGCAGAGAATCCATGGCGAGGGCATTGTAATCCTTGGTTGTCTGTAATTGTGCAGGAGCAGCATGTGTTGGCATGCCCATAGATTCGTCAACCGAGGATTTGGAGGATCGTCGGCTGGGATTCGCATTGGGCGCATGCGGTGGAACATCTGGGTCAAATCCCATGATACCACCGCGATCACTGACCACACTGCCAATCATGGCTGCACTCTCCTCTCGCTTCATACGATTGGGAGTATGCGAGTTACCTCCACTTGAACTCTTTGCTCGAGAGCTCCGCACGGCCTGTCGGAAATGGGACTCTCTTTGGTGAGCAGCACGAGCAGCCCGAACATCACGACCCAAGATGAACGAATATGTGTTTACGTAGAAATGACCATCATCAAACTCCAGCTTTGCGAATGCCTGGATTTTGGGCTCAGACCCAGACACTGAGGCGCTTCCGTCCTGATAGCCTAGAGCAGACAAATCAGTGCCATTCTGGAGGTAAGCGGCTGTCAGCATTTCATTATGCTGAAGAGCCTCGAATGCGTTCGATGGAACGTCAGCCATCTCAAAAGCGGGAAGTAGCGACGGCTCAAGGTTCGCCTTCGTATTTAAAGGGTCGGACAAGGCGTTCATCGCATCGGATGACGGATGTTCCAGGCCATTTCCCTCCTGCTGAAGATTTCCGAGTCCTGCGAAGATATCGGCCATTTGTCCGCCGCCTGGTACTTGCATTCCTCCTGCTATTGAAGCCGTGTCTCCCTGAAAACTGGGGTCGAAGAGCAGATTGCTTTGGTCCTTCTGGTCGATGAGCTGGTGATCCGAGTCGAGCATGTTGGCATCTTGTTGCTCGAGTTGATCTGCGGAATTTTGGCCTGTTGCGGAGGTTGCGGACTGATTTCCGAGGAGTTGGGCGAGGAGCGCGCCGGCGGCCGATTGGGCATTCTTCTCTTTTTGGGGATCGATTGTTGAAAAGTCTGGGTTCTCGGAGGGTTCTGTTTTGATCTCAATCGGAGTGGCGGGCAAGCCCTTTGAGGCTGGGGCAGAATTATGCATGTCGCGGATTGCGGAGGCGCTCCTGGATTGGATCGGGGGCGAGGCGTCGTCTGGGGAGCCGCCATAGTCGCGCATGGGCGTATCGGTACCTGGATCAGGCGGACGATGGCCCACTGCTGGCGCCGTCATGGTCTGCGACGACATGGCTCTGGAGAAAAACGAAGGGAAAGCAGAAGCTGAAGTTCTCACCCTCTGGGCCGGGCGGTGAGGGCCGATTGCACGGTTGGTCCATCCACGTGACCGTAGCCTCGTTCGATCTATACTTAACTATGGGCAGTTCACGATCGCGATAATTGTGAAGGAATATTTGATAAAATAAAAGACCCCTATATTCAAGCCGTTCGAACGAAACAGTAAGCTCAACAAAATTCTGCCACCAAACTTCAAAGAAAACGTCCAAGCGTACTCTCCCCTGGACCAGACGATCCTCCATCAAATTTTCTTCCCGCCCCGCTTGCCTTCGCGCCGCTCCACTGGATTGGGTGCCTGGTTCCTCACCGATTCATTAGATCGACACCCTGATAGCTCCTACTCCTTCCTTTGGGCACCCCATTCTTTCTAGAATCTGCCTAATGTCTGTCACGCTGCATTCACTACCGAAGCAGCATTGACCATAGCCTATGCAAGCTGTGGGTGGAGTCTTCGATTGTCGGTGTCGGGGCTCGACTCCGCTCAAGACCTCGGGATGTACATTTGGGACTCCAATTACGGAGTACCGGACGGAATCTTGATCGACTGCCAGCATTGGCTCCACCGATGTGCGACAATTATTGCAGGGCAGTTTCAACTTATTTTTACGAGGGCTTCTCAGTAGCTATCTTATATTCAAAGACGGATCTACAAATCAAATCATAACAGCACGCTCATGGATCGCATAGATCAAATAAATCAAATAAATCACAAACAACCATGCATGATGACCTGTAAAACTTGGAAAACTCCCATTGTAATGCAAGATCTAGCCCACTGCAGAGAAATGGATACAATAGCTTGCAATCCTTCCGAAATCTCCAGCAGCAATAGAGTCCTAAGAGAAACCACATGCACAACAAGACTCCGGTGAAGACCCCAACATTGAAATCTTATCAAACAAAGTCCGCCCACCTGAAGCACCTTCACTCCCCACCAACACCCCGCCTGCATCCCTCAGTACTCCTCCGAGGTCCCTCCGGGCCTATCCTCCCCAATCAACCCAGCATGCCCAAGCCCAAAAAGTCAGACCCAAAGCCCCCCTCAGCTGCACCCTCAAGCCCCGCCACCCCCAACTGGCCACCCCTCCGCCCCCTCCTGCCCGCAGAGGACCTCACTCTCGAAGCCCTAGCCCCAGACCAGATCTACCTGATCCGTAACTTCCTGCCCAGCTCGCTCTGCAAGACCTATGCTTCTTATCTTGCTTCGCTCCCGCTGACTACCACGCCCGGGAAGCCGAAGAAGGATGAGGCGGTGCGGGTGAACGATCGTTTCCAGGTGCAGGATGCGCGGTTTGCGGAGATGCTGTGGTGTGGGACGGCGATGAAGGAGCTTCTTACGACGCGGTTTGGAGAAAATGAGGATGAGACGTTTGAGGATGGGGAGATGGTTGCGCCGGAGGAATTGGCTCGTAGAGCGCAGGAGGTTTGGGGCGGAGAGCCGCTGGGGTTGAATTCTAATATTCGCATTTATCGCTACTCGCCGGGACAGTTCTTTGCGCAGCATTGTAAGTTTATTCTTTTGTATCAATACTCGATACTTGTACAATCTGAAAGCTATTCATACATGTTGAGTCGGGGAATGTGCTAATAGATTGTAGATGACGAGTCAAATGCTTTGACGTTCCTCCCGCAGGCTTCTAGCAAAGCTGTGCCAGCTCGCACAACATGGACTCTCCTCATCTACCTCACGGCATGTTCAGGGGGCGAAACGGTATTCTACCCCGAGCCCACGCGCGCGGATCGCAACCCTGCGCCGATATCTGTGGCGCCGGAGGTAGGAATGGCATTGTTCCATAGACATGGGGATCATTGCATGCTACACGAGGGGAAAGAAGTCACGAGTGGGGAGAAATGGGTATTGCGGAGTGATTTGGTGGTTCCAAAATAGCGATAAGCTGGAAGGGTTAATGATGTTCATGATATCCATCAGGGTGCCATCTATGTATTACATGATTCTATAGTGTGTACGGAAACTACATGCATGAAACACAGCTTAATCGGTAATATTGAGCCTGGATTATCTGATGTAGCTTGAAGAAATGTGCTCGAAGGACAAAGTTCTAGTCAGTTTGTTCTGCCCTACTGCCAATAGACGATGCAGGGGAAAACTCAAAAGCACCACAGCAAGATATTGTGACAAGGACGATAGTAGGTACCTGTGCCAGGAGCATGTGCCGCAGGTGGATAAGATAAAAAAAACTGGTAGATACAGGAT
>JAOYNU010008447.1:0-17771 GCA_026745395.1 Tympanopsis confertula
AAAGTTCTATATTAAGTATATATTATATTATATTAGTTATATATAGTAGTATATAATAAAATAACTAATATATAAGAATATATATAGTATAACTAATATATTTATAATATAAATACCTATTTTTATAGTATAACGTCGAGAAATACTAACTACGTAATAAACCGTGTGATTCTCGTTAGTAGTATATTCTCGCGATATATTAGGCTTTACTACGTCTAATATATATATTATTAACGAGGTTCTACTATAGTTTATAAAATACTAGGCTTATTACTATATTAATTTTTTAATTATTTAAGTTAATTTATATAAAAATACTTTAGGTATAATATTCTTTTTTAGAGTTTTATTATTACTTCTTTTTATAAGTTAAAAAATAAAGCCTAACTATACTAGGCTAAAAATATATCTTTTTATCTATACTATTTACTATTTGGTTTTTTCTCTCTCTTTTTCTCTCTTTTTCTCCTATATTATTATATATACGACCTTATATACGTAGGTATATACGTAATTCTTCCTATATCCTAGGCTTATCTTCTATACGGCGATATTCTATACGATAGCCTTTAAATAATTATCTAATATTAGCTCGTAGAATAAACGTAGTAACCCTTAAACCCTTCTAGAAGTAGCCTAGAAATTAAGAGAAGATATCCTAGTTATTAAATTATACGAGGATACCGAAGACGAGAAAGTCCTATTAGTTAAGAATAATAAGGCTAATAAGGTAATAGATAATTATATACTATTAATTAAGCCGGATAGATTATTAAACCTACTTATCTATAGTATTAATACTAATATATACCTTTAGTATACGGATTAAATATACTATACTAAGGATTTAAATAATATCCTACCCCTAAGGTTAGTAAGGATTACTACCCCTATATATTAGACGGTTATACTAGCCTACGGTATCTTATACCCTATAAGCGAAAGGTATTTTAAAAAGCTAGAGGTATTTAAGTAGGAATTATATTTTTCTTTATCGGAGTATTTATATTTATTAATTAATTAGCTATTATAGTCGTATACTTAGCTATATTAGTATATACCTTAGAGAGAGTTTTAAATACTATATTACTTACTTAACTATTTAAACCTTTACGAAATAGGTCTACGGAGGTGCTATTTAAAAGTATCGCCCCCCCCTATTATATAGATAGTACTTAATAGCTGGCTTATAGTACGAATAAGCTAGTATAGTAAATATACTATACTAGCCGTCTACTATAATACTTCTAACCCTACTATTTAGTACGGTAATCGAATTTATATAGTATTAAAAGTCAGCTATACTAGCTAGAATAGCTATTATATACGATCTATATAACAGGGGGGGGGCGATACTTTTAAATGGCACCTCCGTAATCTCATTCTACGTAAAAAGGTTCACCTCTTACGTAGACCGTTATAGCTACTATATCGGCAATCTCCACGTGATGCTATTCCTGGGGTTCTCTTTCCCACACGTAAGCAGGGGATACTTTTGAATAGCAGCTTTACTTTTCCTTAGTAATTATCCGTATGCTAAATCGAAGGACTGGCCCCGGCCATTGCGATTATCATGCCGCATATCCCGGTTACTGGAGAGAGCCTGAGACAGACATGATCCTGAAACACGATGATATAGATAGACATATGGCCGTGGCCAGGGCGAGGTGGACGTTTTGAGGTGACTTATCGCGGGCTCGCCGGCCTGACAACTTTGAAACATGACTTGTCGCGCATCATCATCCTTCATCGGGCGCGCCCAAGGTCGAGGCCTGGAGGCGCGGCGGCGGCGGCGCAAATTGTCGGAGGCCATTGCTGGTGGCAAAGTCAACCAAGTCAACCGGGTATAAATGAGATGAGACGGTCCTTCCACGCTTCATTATCTTGAGTGTAATCCCATTATCAAGACATCAACTAATAAATTCCTTCATCGTCAAATCGTCCCGGCAATCACGTGCCGTTGTTTCCATCATGGCCGAGTTCAAAGCAAATATTCCCAGATGTTCTGATTGTGGAGCCTCAATTTTAAGAGTCGTAAAGAGGGTTATGCTCGTTAATGCATTACCTGCCACGAGGCCAATCACACAAGATCATTTCACTGATAAGCAAGAAAGTCCTGAAGTAAGCATCACATCGACCAATGGCAAATGTGAGGATTGCTACTGGAATAAGCACTACAAGCCATTGGGCAAAGAGCAGCACGAGGCATCGCGAAGGGATACGAGACAAGTACTTACTACGCCTGCCCAGTCCAAAATGCTTAGAAAGTCATATCTGCAACTTGAAAAAAAAAGCCTTGATGATAAAATCATTAAATTTAAAAATGAAATTGCCGAAAAGAACGAGGGAATAGTCGAATGGGATAAAGATAAAAAAGGATCCATAAAGAAAGGACTGGATTGTCTGAAAAAAATAAAAGTTCTTGCGAATAATCCCAGGCCTATGGCAGAAAGTGGAGTGAAGTCCAAAGGAGCGAGGTCTAAGAGAGCGCCGTCTGAGAGGCCCAAAGGAGCTGGGTTTAAGAGAGCGCCGTCTGAGGAACTGAGGTCTGAAGATAATTTATCAAGACTGAGGAAGCAACTGGATAAGGAAAAGAAGAATGTCAAAACGTGTCGTGATGAAGCGAAAGTGTTGAAGGATATAAACAAAAATAATGAGACTGAGATAAATGGTGCAACGAATAAATTAGGTTCCATCGACATCATGTTACAAAAAATGCAACCAAAAAAAAAACATCAGTTAACTATTCGTACATAATTGGGGGGGGGGGTGGATCTGTTGATAGAAGAAGACCAGGTTGTTTATTATTACCATGATACATCATAACATGGACCATGCAGCTGATAAAAACGCACATGACGAGACCGCAAAGCTGTGAATCTGCAAGTATCCGTAGATATAAACAGATCTTGGTGATTGATATCGTGTACAGGGGGCAAAGTAAGATAAGAATCGAGCGATAGGATGGAAAGGGAATAGTTCTCCCCGTAGTCAGGGATATAGAATATAATAAATACATTATGGAGAGTATACTCGATAATATCTAACTTTATCAAGTTTAGAAGATGGCGGGTATCGCGTCTTTCTGTGTTATCTGTTGGGCCTTCGTCGGGCAAACACATTTTCGATAATAGTCCTCCGCGTAAAATAAACATGGACGCAACTTGGTTCTCTTCGTGCTCTTTTATCCCCATCTCCATTTGCTGCTACCCATCTATTCTGCAGGAACCTGATATTTTATCCTTCAGATGCACATTGCCGCCGTTCTTTTCTGTTCTTTTTTTGGCCTATATCAAAAATAGACGGCCGCATAAGCCCTTGTGAAGAAACGTTGCGTGCATTCCCCGACGCAGGTTGAATATACGATTATTGTTATCACCACCTTTACCAACTCTTATATAGTGCAGCGTGATCACGTGCTGCGCCCAGGTGAGGAAAAGAAGAGGAAAGTTTTTACCCCCGCCACCGAACCAGTAACAAATCATTTCTTACGCATATAATTACCGGCGTGGGTACAGCACCGGGCACGAACTCAGGGCACGCCAGGGCTGTCCTCGCGACAAAAGGCGTATGCAAATTGCCCATGCACGCTGCCTGTACCTTGGCTGGATGAGTTGATGATGGTCAACCTTTTTGTTGCAAGATTGTTGTTGGTTCTGTAATGCTCTGATCTGCAACAAAACAAGAAAAATCGCCCAAAAAAAGAGGAAAAGAGGAAAAAGAAGGAAGAAAGAAAGGTCGTGGCTCTCTCCCATTCGCTCCTCGTCTCGCCGAAAAGAAAAGCCCTCGTCCTCTCATACCTACTTTTCACCTCCTTTAGGTCTTTGCCTCTGGGCCATAAGCCATCAGGCCCGGGCTGTCAGCAGCGCTACGTCAGGTAAATTTACGGAGAAGGAAAAGCGCATTTTTTCGTCGATGTTCGCAAAGGATCCAGACACGTCATAAAGGACAGCGCCGTGTAGATCCCTCCGTCAGTGTAATTGGCAATGTAAATATCTATGCAGCAACCGCTTCGTCATATCAGCGTAGCATCCGCAATGTCATGCCAGACCGACCAGATCTGCATGCACTGCCTGAGGGGAAGAAAGGAGGTACAGTAGAAAGAGATTGCCCATCATCTATCTACCTTGGTTGGCCAGGATCGGCTTTTGGCCCGACCAAGCTGGGCCAACTGGCCCTGGCCTGGCCAGTCCTGGGCACGAGCCAAACAGCAAATGGGCGCGTTAAACGACTGCCGGGACGGAGGCGTGGGGAAAAGGAGATGGACGGATCTGGAGACTCGGAAAACATCATCTTCCCCACCCACACATGACCGCGAATCCATATTACCGCTTGCAAGGCCCCCATCATCCATCATCCATGTCTCGACACTCTGAGTTTGCCAGGGGTGGCGGTGGGTCGAGTATATAGGCGGCCGAGACGCCGCCGCTCCCTTTTGTTGGCAAACCTCCATTCATCAGCCCGCGCCCCGTCTTTTGTCTGTCTTGGCCTGCTTCCCCCCATATACACGATGAAGGCGACAAGATTTCTCCCTCTTGCCCTGGGCATCCCCGCCGCTCTGGCCATGCCGTTGTTGTCCGCCACAGGAAACGGCAACCAGATGAGCGGCAGCGCAGGCACAACGGCCAGCCCGGCCAAGGCGGCCAAGGCGGCCGACATCACGCAGATGGGTGCCCAGTTCACCATGGGTCGGGGGACGTACCCCCGGATCACGCACCTCGGGGACGGCAGCCTCCTCGGGACATTTACAACCTTTGCCAACGGCAACACGACGATGAAGGCGCTCCGGTCGACCGACGGCCGGGCGTGGAAGGAGCTCGGCAGCATCGCCGGCGCCCCCACGGCCCAGCGCGACATTGACAACCCGTTTGCGCTGCAGCTCCCATCGGGGCGCATCCTGGCGGCGTACCGCAACCACGACAGGGTCCCCGGCACGTCGACCGAGTGGGCCTACTTCCGCATCCAGCTCAGCTACTCGGACGACCAGGGCTCGACCTGGCACTACCTGAGCACGCTCATCGAGCACCCGGGCCCCACGGTGGGCGACTTCGAGCCGTTTATGCGCATGGCCGACGACGGGCAGACGCTGCAGATGTACTGGTCGCACCAAAACGCCAACGCCGACCAGGACAGCTACCTGGCGCTGTCGACCGACGGGGGCAGGACGTTTACGCAGCCGGCCGTCATATCCGGGCGCGAGACCAACAACACGCGCGACGGCATGCTGGGGGTCGCCAAGGTCGGCGCCAAGCTCGTGGCCGTGTTCGAGTGCAAGGAGAACGGCGCGTTCGACATTCGCTCGGTCGAGTCGTCCGACGACGGCGCCACGTGGGGCAACCGCAAGCTCGTCTACACGGCGGGACTGGCCAACCCGGAATGCACGCAGTCGGGCGGCGGCACGGTGTGCAACGCCGGCGCGCCGCAGATCACGACGGTGCGCGACAAGCTCGTAGTCAGCTTCATGACGGACGAGGACACGCCCAAGGGCGCGTGGGTTGCGGGCGCCCGCGCCAAGTTCATCATCAGCACCGACGGCGGCGAGTCGTGGTCGGGCTCGGCCACGTGGACCAGCCAGCAGAGCTACTGGCCCAGCGTGATCACGCTCGACAACGTCGGCTTCATGGGCGCCGTGGAGGTGGGGGGGACGACGGTGCTGCAGGAGTTTGCGGTCGGGGGAGGCTTCAAATGGGCATAGTATTCAATAGACGAACCCCTCTAATGCAACTAACGATTCCACACTAACGTAAAATCGTAATACGAGTTATATTGATGTAAAAGGTAGTTACACGTTAGTAGAATTTTTCAATTGAGGGGCAAAATCTAGTGCATCGGGTTATCGATAAGCGGTGATAGCTTCTTTGTTGAAATACGAAATCACCATCTTGGGAGGGACCAGGGGGAATCGAGTCTGTCGATTCATCCGCGAGATGGTCGAGTCTATCGCTCTATCCTCTCCCTTCTCTCTCCTTCTTTCTCCTTTCTCGCTCCTTTCTCTCTTCTCGCTTCTTTCTCTCTTCTTGCTCCTTTCTCTCTTCTCGCTCCTTTCTCTCTTCTCTCTCCTGTGCATACGATCCATAATGACGGCGCCACCGACATCTCCAACGCCGGCCGCGGCGTCTCGGCCCCGGTCGGTCCTGATTACCGGGTGCAGCAAAGGCGGCATCGGCGATGCCCTCGCGCAGGAATTCCACCGCCGCGGCTGCAGGGTGTTTGCCACGGCTCGCGATCCCGCAAAGGCGGCGCACCTCGTCGACGTGGGCATCAGCGCCGCCGACATACTCACCGTCGACGTCGAGGTGGCGTCGAGCATCGCCGCGGCCGCGGAGGCGGTGCGCTCCGCCACGGGCGGCGTGCTGGACGTGCTCGTCAACAACGCCGGCATCGGCTACGGGGCCACCATGCTCGACTCGGAGATCTCGGCGGGCAGGCGCTTGTTCGACGTGCACGTGTGGGGCGCGCTGGCGTGCACGCAGGCCTTTGCGCCGCTGCTGATGGCCTCGGGCGACGGCCGCGTCGTCAACATTGGCAGCCACTTTGCCTACCTGACGCCTGCTTTTGCGGGGCTATACAGCGCGGCCAAGGCCGCGCTCGGCGCCATGACGGAGACGATGCGCGTCGAGCTGGCCCCGTTCAACGTGCACGTGGTCCTCGTCGTCGGGGGCATCATCACCACCAACGTGTGCGCGTCCATGACGCACCACATGCCCGAGACGTCGGTGTACGCGCCGATGCGCAAGCAGGTCGAGGCCGAGATCGTGCACAGCAAGACGCTCAACCGGCACATGTCCAGCAAGAGGGCCAGCCGGCACAGGTTCGCACAAGAGGTGGTGGCCGACGCGCTGGCGAGGAGGCCCAAGGCCGTCGTCTGGCGGGGCTACCTTGCTTTTCTGGCGTGGCTTACCGTCATGTTTGTGCCGCTGTGGGTGAGGGTGAGTTCGCGCTCTTTTTTTATTTGTATTTTTATTTTTTGGGTGTGTTGAGGCGATTTATGCTGATTGCTTTCTTTCATTCAGGATTATACCACCAAGCTGTATATTGGCTTTGCTGGCTGGAAGCCTCTGGCAAAGACGGCATAACTGTCAGAGACCACGTATTGTTTTACCTTTTTACCTTTTCAGGTGTAGGTCCTCCTTGCATTTAAATAAAGACGTGTACTGGTGGTGGCCACTGCGTATTTACTGCGAATTTATCATGGTATCTTGCACTTCACGAGCCAAGGGACTCGACGTCCCCCTCGACTCTGGCTCGTTCGGCCCTGCAATCAAAATCTTGATAACGTCTCCCCTCTTGACGCGTTCAAACGCTCTCTCGGCCTCGCCGAAGCCAACAACGTCGGAAATCAGCCTCTTGACGGGCACCTGCCCGCTACGGACCAGCTCCACGGCAAGCTTATAGTCGCCGCTGCTGTACCTGAAGCTCCCCCTGACGGTCACCTCCTTGGTGCACAGGGCCATGATGGGGAAGTCGACGTCGGGCCTGCCCATGCCGGCCTGCACGTAGGTGCCGCCAGGCCTGACGACATGCACGCCGGCCTGGATGCTGGAGGCGGCGCCGCTGGCGTCAATGACGCAGTCGGCGCCGTCGCCGAGGCCGGCGAGGCTGGTGATGTTCTGGGCGTTTTTCTCGGGCGAGACGTCGACGTCCTGCGGCGCCAGATAGGTGAGCGCGCCGGCAAAGGACGCGGCGAGCGCCAGCCTCGAAGGCACCACGTCGACCGACACGATGCTGGATGCTCCAAAGCAGCGGGCCACGGCGGCGCAGAGGAGGCCGACGGGCCCGGCGCCCATGACCACGACGGTCTTGCCCGGGGCCACGCCGGCCTGGCGCGCGACGTGCACGGCGACGGCCAGAGGCTCCATGAGCGCGCCCTCGTGCAGGCTGACGCCGTCGGGCAGCTTGTAGCAAAAGTCGGCCGGCGCGACCCAGAACCCGGCGAGGGTGCCGTCGTGTGGCGGCGTGGCGGCGAACCGCATCGCCCTGCACAGGTTGTAGCGGCCGGCCAGGCAGTAGGCGCAGCGGCGGCACGGGTAGCCCGGCTCGATGGCGACGCGGTCGCCCACCTCGAGGGCGGTGACGTCTGGGCCGACCTCGACGACGGTTCCGGCCGACTCGTGGCCCAGGACCATGGGCGCCGTCACGACAAATGGGCCGACGGAGCCGTGCTGCCAGTAGTGCACGTCGGAGCCGCAGATGCCCGTGTAGCTGACGGCGACGAGGACGTCGTTGGGGGAGCGCAGCGTCGGGATCGGCCGCGACGAGTACGAGACGGAAAGGGGGGCGTTGAGCACGAACGACGAGTTCTGCGCGTGTCAGCTGGGATGCGCATCGGCAAGAGGAGGCGTACGCTTTTGCCATGGGTGGCAGCCATTTTCTGAGGCACTTGTTATTCTGGAGATGTAGCACTTGTTATTCTGGATGTAGCACTTGTTATCCTGGAGATGTAGCACTTGTTATTCTGGAGATGTAGAAGCAGCTTGTTGTTCTTCTGTAGATGGAGAAGCAGTTATTATACTCCTGTAGAAGCGGTTTGACAAGTGAGACGCTGATCGCAAGCTCTCTTCTTCTTTCTTTCTCTGAACCCATCCCGTTCAGGGTGATCATCAGATGGTCACATGATGATGAAGTTGGAAGGTTGACGATGAAGTGGGGTAGTTGTCCCCACAATTTCACCACCCAAATCATACCCAATCACACTAATTCATAAATCATAACTAAATCACACCTAATTTACACCATAACGACCTATAATTTCACACCTAATTTATAATCACACCTAAATCACGCCTTATTCACACCTAATTTACACCCAATTCACACCCAATTCACACCTAATTCACCTAATTTACCTAATTTACACCACACTAACTTACCTTGATATTCCACTTATCGAATAAAAATATATAATCACATATATACATACATGTGTATAAAGGCCACGTCTCATCTCCAATGTCAAGCCCCTCGATAGAGTCTCCTCCCTCCCACCAACCGCACGAGCCTCGCCATGGCGACGCCCAAGACACAGACGACTTGGACCTCGACACTGACGAGATCGCATCGATCTCGTCGGCCGAACTCCGCGCCCGGCGTCCCAACCGGTGGCGTGGCGCCAGCCACAAGGACTGGCTGCGGCACACTCTCCCCGAACGCAAGCTGGCCGACGCCCTCGACGCCGTCGACGCCCGCGACCTCGCCACCCAGCTCTATGATGCCTTTCTGCTGAGGCGAGATGCCGGCGCGACGGCGGCGCACGACTACGAGAAAAACAACGAGACCGGGCAGAACAAGGAGAAGAGCCCTGGGCCGAGGCCCCCCCCTCCGCCCACGTGGTGGACCGCCTGGCCCCTCAAACCCCACGAGATCCCCGACGTCGGCCTCATGGCCGAGCAGGACATGACCCTCCTCGTCGACGGGTGGGACGGCCTCACGTTCCGCAATCCCGCCTCGGGCCCTGGCAGGGCACGGCCCGGCCAGCTGCTCGAGGAGGAGCTGGTGGCCTGCATGCTCGGGGCCGCGAGGAGGCAGTTTGCCCAGCAGCAGGCGCAGTGGAGCCGGGACCAGCAGACGTCGGACGACGAAAGCAGCCCCGATATCAGCAGCAGCGACTGCCGCGCGCGAGCGAGGCCATGGGAGGATGCCAGGACCTACGTGCCCGTGTTTTCGGCCGACGATGACCGCTCGCGCGAGCTCCTTCTCCCGGAAGCCCGCAGAACCATCTCCAGGCTCAACAAGCTTCTCCTCGTCCTGCATCGAAGCCGTGCCGATGCCATCTTCAATGCGGACTCCTCCTCCTCCTCCTCAAGCAGCGACGACAGCATGGACGACCACACACGCGCCCCATCTCCTCCCAAGCGCAAACGAGCCCTCTCGGGGACGCCCGTCGGAGCTGGCGCCGTCAAAAGGCCCAGGGTCCCCAAGTCCGACGGCACCGACGCTGACGCAGAGCCCGAATCTCTGATGAGGCGTGCGCGCAGCCGACACTTGCGGAGGCCACAGTTTGCCAGCCAGCCCCGAGACGTGCCGCGGCCCAGGGACCCGAGAAAGCCATGGCGGCCTCGTGACGCCCGCTTCCTGCGCAATACCGCCTCGGCCCATGACAAGACGCAACAAAAGGCACCAGGCGCAAAGGTGGAGCCCGACGTCTGGCATCGCAACGACGCCCTGCAGAGCGCCATGGCCGCCGCAGAGACCCTCATCGACGAATATCGCGTCCCCAGCCCCGCCGCTCCTGACATGCCCTGCTCCTCCTCTCGCACGCGTACTGCACCTTCACCTTCTCGTTCACCTTCTCGTTCACCTTCTCGTTCACCTCCTTCACCTTCTCGTTCACCTCCTTCACCTTCTCCTTCACCTACTCCTTCACCTACTCCTTCACTTGCGCCTTCGCGTTTGTCTCCCAAACAGTCCGCCTCGCAAGCTGCTCGGCATGATGATGCCCCCGGCCCGCCGGGGGCATCATCCAGCCACGTCGGCAGCGACTGGGACGGGCTGAGCGGTCCGGGCGGCGAGGGCGGCAGGTTCGAGGACGGCATCTTTGGCATGCGGCTCCGTGACTGGAGCGACCTTGTCAACGCCGCCGCCTTGGCCGGGTTCCCCGCGTCCGTCGTTGCGCGCACCGCCCAACGATGTGCCGACCTGTTCGGCCAGAGCATGGACCTCGTCACTCCGGCACACGGCGGCGGCCAGCCGCGCCACATTGCCCCGGGGGGGGATGCAGGCGTGGATTCGGCCAGCGAAGACGAGGAGCAGCGCGGACAAAGGCTCCGACTCGTGGCCCGACGGGAGCAGATTCGAAAAATCCTCAAATCAAGACGTGCCACCACCCCTTTACGACCCGAAAGCGACGATGCCCTGGACGAGTGCCAGGACGGATGCCAGGACGAGCGGGCCGCCGTCGACGTCGTCACCCACACGGCCACAGGCCCAGGCATATACTGTCCGTTCCCCGACTGCGCACGCCATGCCCGAGGCTTCAGCCGCAAGAGACACGTCATGTCCCACCTGCAGTGGGCGCACCGACTCTCGGTGGACGAGGCGCGCGCCAGGTCCGGCGTGGGGGCCGCCGCGAAGCCGTCCAGAGCAAACAAGCACGGCATGCCTGCGGGATGGTGTCCCGTTCCAGACCGCCGCGCTGCAACGGCCACCGCCGGCCAAGCTGAGGCACCGACACCTCGAGACGCTGGCGCTCGCCAGATCAACCGCGAGTCCTCCTTGCCGGGGCCCTGTTCGCGTCCCGTCCTCCGCCTGGACGCGGGCCGCGACGACAACGACAACAACAACGACAACAACAACAACAACAACAACAACGACGACGACGACGACGAGATGCTCGGCGGCATACATCGCGACGGGTTCCTCCTTCCCATCAAGCTGGACAAGGGCCTGAGCCGCATAGATGACCGGACCGATGCGTGGGACGTGCTGATGGAGACGATGAGGGAGACGACCGAGGCTCGTCGGGCCTTTTTTGAGAATGTGAGCTCCAGCAGCGAGATGGACACGGGCGATGACGAGGAAGGAGAGGAGGTGGAAGAAGACGATGACGAAGAATAATATAATAATAATATTTATTTTAATAATAAGATGACCAAGAGGACGATAAAAAATAAGAGATCACGGGAGGCCAACAATAATAACTATTACTACAAATCCTCGCGGCTGTCTGGCTTCGATTTCAAAGAGCGGGTATCACGATAATCCTCCAATGTGTATCTAATTGTAACCCAAAGCGAGCACATGCACCATGCACTGTCGTCGATACCGCCAACGCCGCCCAAACGCCCGACAGATGGATGGCGAGAGCCAGCCTCCGCCCACGCCCTTCCTTGCCCGTCCAGCACCCACAGCCAAGTCAATCGGGCACCCCTGTGGATCCATCCGAGCACCCATGCAAGTGTCGTTGCCTAGTTCAGCCTGGGGCTCTTCCTCCGCGACTCGCCGGCCCTGAACCTGGCGGCGCCCGGCGGCGGCGGCATGTTCTCGGCCCCGGCCACAGTCTTCCTGCCGCCCCCCAGGCTCCTGACAACGGCGCCCGTGGCCGTGATGCTCTTCTTGAGAAGCGCGCCGGTCTCGGGCGGGGGCATCGACGCCGTGCTCGCGCCCGGATCAAAGGCCCCGGCTGTGGGGAGCAGCGCAAGCGCGCTCGTGCTCGCGCTCAGGTTCGGATTGACCTCCCTGAGGCCCGGGGCCGTCGTGGCGACCGAGACCGACGACATGCGCCGGTCCGGGGACGGCAGGTCGGAGAAGACGGCCGTGGATGCCGAGGTCGACGTGGTTGATGCCGAGAACGAGGGCGCCTTTGGAGGAGGACTTGCGAGCAGCAGTGGTGGTGGTGGTGATGGAGGCAGCTCGGCGAGGGGCAGCGTCCGGGGCAGCGTCGTGGGGAACGTGTACTCGACCTTGCGGGGAGTCTGGCCGGTGGGCTCGTACTCTTTCATCGGCGTGCTCGACACGTCGGCGCGGAGCGCGGACAGGGACGCAACGACGGCGTGGTCGAGCGGGGCCAGGGTCTCGTGCAGGCCGGCGACGGCGGTGCTCATGGCGCCGCCCAGGCCGTTGACGCGGTCGAACTGGGCAGCAAAGTGCGACGATATCTCGTCGAACGAGTGCGTGACGGTGGATGATATGGCGGCGACGGCCTCGGCGTGGGTGTCGTGGTGGTGCGAGTTCTCTGAGCGGGCGCGCGTGACAAAGTCGTCGAGGTCTTCCATCTGGACGTCGAGGTCGCGGGCCTGCTCGTCGACGACGCGCACGGTCTCGGCGTGGACCGACTTTGTGGTCTCTTGGATGTTTGTGCTGTGCGTGTTGGCCGTCTGGGGGGGTTAGCGATGTGTATATTATATATATATATCAGTATATACATATATATGAGTATATATAAATATATACGAGTGCTCACCGTCCAGTCGTCCTGCAGCTTGCTCTTGAGCCGGTCGCGGCCCTGGCGCACGTCCTCGAGCAGCTCGTCCTCCCTGCCGTTCCAGGCGTCCATGCCGGCGCCGAACTGGCCGACGGCGCCCTCGAGCATGGCGCTGCCGGCCAGCACGTCCTTCCTGAGCTCGGCCGCACGCGCAGCCACGCGCGCCTGCTGCTGGTCGGCGTGGGCGCTGACGAGGTCGGCAATGTGCGCCATCAGCTTCTGGCGCTCGTCGGCGGCCTTGATGCGCTCCTCGACGACGCTCTGCTGGATGCGGTGCGAGAGCGTCGTGTTCTGCTCCGCGACGGCGCCCGTGGCGGCCTCGAGCTGCTGGCGCAGCGACTCGGACTCGGCGCGCTGGGCGGCAACGTGCCTCATGAGATCCTCAAAGATGGCCTTGAAGTCCTTGCCCAGCGAGCTGTACGACGCGTGCAGCTGGTTGTGGAAGGCCGACATCTCGGCCACGACGTCGCCGGCGATGCGCTCGGCCGCGACGGCGATGGCCTGCAGGCTGTCGCCGACGCGCTGCTTGACGGCGTCGCGCACGTCCTTGATCTCCTCGAGCACCGTGTCCATCTCGTCCTTGGACCGCGACTGCTGCTCGGCCAGGAGCCGCCTAGACTCGGTGAACTGGCGGAGCTGCTCGTCGAGGAACTGGCGCGTGGCGCCCAGCCTGGCCAGCTCGCCGGCCACGAAGTCGCCCATGCGCCGGGCCACGCCGTCGAGGCTGGCGCGCTGGTCCTGCTGCAGCGCGCCGACGCGCTGCTCGACCAGCGCGGTGACGCGGGCCACGCGGTCCTGCGACGCGGCCCAGACGGCGCGGTTGGCGTCGTCGAGGTCGGCCCTGCGCTTGTTCTTGGCGTGCAGGCCGCCCACGTCGTGCACCGTCCTCCGGAGCTTGCCCATCAGCTGGCCGCCCACGTCGGCGAGCCGCTCCTCGGTCTCCTGGTGGGCCCTGCGCAGGTGGGCCTCGTCGGCGAGCGAGCGCCGCGTCGCCGCGAGCACGAGCTCGGTCTGGTCGAGCACGCCCCTGGTCTGGTCCAGCTGCAGCCTGGTGCCGTCGCTGTCCTTCTTGAGGCGCGCAAACGTCGACGTCAGCTCGAGCAGCTCCGTCAGCTTGGTCTTGAGGTTGGACTCGAGCGCCGCGATCTTGGCCGACTGCTCGTCCATGACGATCCTCCTCGACTCGCGGTCGGCCGACATCTCCTCGTAGGCGTCGTTGCTGAGGTAGACGCCGTTGCGCTGGCGCGTCGAGATGAGCTCGCTCTTGAGCCGCTCGATCTCGCTGGCAAAGTCCTGCAGCAGGACGTGCTTGTTCATCATCAGGTTGACGTGGGGCTTGTTGCGAATGTTCTTTGCGCGGAACGCGTAGTCGAGCGTCGAGATGGTCTCCTCGAGGTTGACCTTGGCCGGCGACACGGTCGCGATGATGCACGTCTTTGTGCGGCCGCCCAGCGAGTCCTGCAGCAGGCGCGTGAGCTTGGACTCGCGGTACGGAATGTGCGGGCTGCGGTCGACGAGGGCGTTGATGACGCGGCCCAGCGTCAGCAGCGACTTGTTGATCAGGCCGGCCTCGGCCGCGCGCTTGTTCTCGGCGCCGGACCGCTGGATGTTCTCGCTGCCGGCCAGGTCGACGAGGTTGAGCTTGCCCGTCGTGACAAAGTCCTCGCTGGCGCCGTCGGCGCCGCGCCGGACGTACGACGTGGTGATGGTGAAGATGGTGTGGCTGCGCGAGCTGAGGTCGTTGCACTTGGTGGCCGCCACCCTGCGGCGGAGGCTGCCCTCCTGCAGGATGCGGATCCCGTCGGCCGCCGACTTGATGTACTTTTCGTCCATGCCCTGCACGAGCGTGGTCATGTGCCCCCTGCGCGACGTGTCGTCAAAGATCTTGAGCTTGGCCGTCTCGTCGACGCTGATGAGGTCGCGCAGCTCCTCGTTGTACAGCTCGATGAAGGAGCACTTGACCGCGTTCTCGGCGTCGTCGAGGTGCATCTTGTTGAAGAGCGTGTGCAGCACGCGCGGTATCACGCCGGCCCCGTCCGAGAGCAGGCCCATGTTCTCCGTCATGTCGCCCGACATGGTGTACGTCTTGCCCGTGCCCGTCTGCCCGTACGCGAAGATGGTGCAGTTGAAGCCGGCCAGCATCTCCTCCATGATCGGCTTGACCACGTGGTCAAAGAGCATGCTCTGGTCCGCCGCCGGCGAGAACACCTGGTCGAACGAGTAGCTCTTGTTGCTGATGGCGTTGGGGCCCATCGACAGCTCCATCAGCTCGCCCTTGACGCCGTCCGTCATGACCACCACGGGGCTGTTTTCGCGCATCTCGCGCTCGTTGCGTCCACGACACCGCACCACGACGTTGATGTTTGTCTCGTCAGCAGCACCACCTCCACCACCTCCACCTCCACCACTACCAGTTGCTGCTGCTCCTGCTGCTGGCCCATTGCTGCTCGGGTCGCCGTCGAAATCACGCTCCTTGCGCTTGAATCCGGCCGCGGACGACGCAGCAGGGTCGGCGGGCGAGGCCGCGCGCGCGCCACGTGACCCACGTGAGGACGGGGCGTGCTGCTGGCGGAGGTGGGAGACGCGTGGCGGGCGGATCGACGAGGTGCGCCCAGCGCCGCCGCGGGTGCTGCCCGAAGACATGATGCGTGTCGAGGGCTGGTCGTGTCGGGGTTATCGTGTCTGCTGTGTCGTTTGTTGGAAAAGAAGGGGCATTGTCCAGTTTTGTGGATATTTGAGGAGGGTTGTGGAGTCACGTTTTTCTTTTTGGATGTTGTTCCTTCCGCGTTTGGTGGACTGTCTGTGGGTTGCCGTGACAACTGGTATACTCGTCAAATAGCCCAATTGACAGCTTCGATTTGTTTGAACAGCTTGCTTCTTTTAACAGCTGGCTAACTTTTCTTACAGTTGGCCAACTTTTCTTGGATTTTTAGGCAAAAAAACTGGAGATACTGGGAATTGAACCCAGAACCCCCCGCATGCTAAGCGGATGTGATAACCATTACACCATATCCCCACACAACTGTCATGTGCTCGCTCGGCCCAGCTCAACAAGCTGCTCATCGACTCCTCTTCCCCCGGGCTGCGTCAGCGTGGTCAGATAATCGCCATTGAGCTCCTTAAAGAGCCCTCGTGGCTGTAGTCCTTCTCGTTCCACATGTCCTTGTGGTAGCGCACCCTGCCCGCCATCCAGCGTGGGCGTGGCTCGTAGCGATCCTGGAGCTCCTTGGCGCGCGTGGGAGGGCATGATGGCGTCGAATATATGTGTGAGAGAGAGAGAGAGAGAGTATGTGTGTACTTTACGGATCGAAAACTATGCTTGTCGTTCAATACCTTGCTGAAGCAGACTCACAAGGTCAATAAGGTGATGATCGGATCCAATATATAGCGTTCATAACCTGGCGTCAAATGTAGTGATCGAGAGCGAGCTACCAAGACTAGGCAATCAAGCTTTCGATCGATCGGCACTAGCATGCGGAAGAGCCAGGCATCGAGATCGGTTTAAGATCCAAGAGTCGTGGCGTCATGGCAAAGAGTCCACCAGCATCCATTTCTATTCTTTTCGATTATTAGATAGTAAAGTGTTCTCTATACAGCCCTAGATAGTAACGACTGCTCAAACTCATCAGAGCACTTGGTTATCCGTTTCCTTTCTATCCTTTCGATTATTAGATAGTAAAGTGTTCTGGCTACACAATTCTGGTATGGCAACGGCTCCCATCCGCTGGCTACCGCCTCAGCCAGCGCAGCCGTGGGAGATCCTACCTCTCAGCGGCGGCCGCAAACTTGACGCTCTTTCTGCGCTCCCGGTCCCTGTCCCGCTCCCGCTCCTTCACCACGTCAGCCGGGCCTTTGCCAAGCTCCCGGCTCTCCCTGGGACTTGTCCCCAAGGCGCTCGTGCTTCCTTCGGACCCCGCATTGTCCCTCCCCGTCTGCTGCAGCGCTTCGCGCGCCATCTCGACAGCCTTGCCATGCGCCACGTCGAAGCTGTCGCACGTGTCGCCGTTCTGCCCGCCATCGTTGCCGCTGCTGCCGTTGCCGCTGTCGCTGGCCGCCGCCGCCGCCGCCGTGGCGCCCCTGGCGCGCGCCTTTTCTGCCGCCACGCGCCCGAGCGAGTTCGCCAGCGCCGTCACCGCAGAGTCGCCGCCGTACCTTCCGGGCAGGCACGCGTGCCCGCACCCATCAAGAGGGCAGCACCCGTTGGACGACTCGTACATCGAGTCGGAGTCAAACGACATGCCCCTGGTGAAATCGTACGCAACAGACCCCGACGCCCCCGCCGGGCGTGGCGAGTGCCACTCCTCAAGACAGCTCGCGTGCCCCCCGTGCCCGCAGCCGGGACAGTAGAACCACGTCGTCAGCGCGCCCTCGTCGTCCTCGCCGACGCTGATGGGCTCGCGGTGCCCGCACACGGCGCAGGGCCCCACCTTTGCTTTGCACCGCTCACACGTCCAGATCACGTCGGGGCCCCGGCTGGCCCGGTCAAGCTCTCGGGGCTTGTGGCACGACGAGCACGAGTAGGCCACCTTTGTCTTCTCCTGGACGGGCCCAAAGACGGCGGGATAAGAGTCGCCCCAGTGAGGCATGCCGGCGGGCCAGCCCCGAACGCAGAGGTTGCGGAGCAGCGCGGCCTCGACGTGGAAGCCCATGTGCATGAGCCGGCCGTGGTGCTGGCGCAGGATTGCCGACGCGCGGTTCGGATCGATCGTGTCGGGCGGGTAGAGAGGGCGCAAAAGCAGGATCATGGCCGAGGCGTTGAGGGCCGACTTGCGGCACTCAAAGTCGAGCGTGCGCTGGAGGAGCGTGCGCGGGTCGAGGGCAGGGCACGTCTTGGACGTGTCCGGGCTTGAGA
>JAOYNU010008558.1:0-17726 GCA_026745395.1 Tympanopsis confertula
TGAACCGTACCCTCGGGCTGCATGTCTGGATGAGTTTCTTGGAGGAAGAGCCAGCTTCCAATGATGCTCAACAGAAGAAGAAAAGAGCAGACCAAGTTGGGCAGCAGATACGGGAAACGACCAAAGATCCCACTTTGGGGGAACAAAGTAGGAAGACTATCAGATGGTCTGGCCAGGAGACCACCAATGGCTGGGACGACTTAGCACTGTTTTTGCAAGGGCATAGCATAGGATACATTAAGCGGTGAGAACTTACCAGGCCCGATGATCGTGCCAATCGACCAGACGAATGGCATCACAGCGTATGCACGAGCTATAGAATCTGACATCAGTAAAAGAGACTACCCTATATACATAATCACAACTCACGCTCATGTTCAGGTCGCTTGACTAGCTCTCCAACCATGGTCTGGATCACACCGATGTTGCCATTGAGGGCACCGCCAAGCGCGCGGCCCACGAGAGCGACCCAGAAGTTCGGAGCTAGACCAACCATGATCAGAGAGAGCATAGTGCCAAAGCAGCCAGAGAGAAGCACGGGTTTGCGGCCGATGCGGTCCGACAGACCGCCCCAGAACATTCCTGTGAGGGCCTCGGCCAAAGAAAAGGCCGAGATCAAGATGCCAGCGTAGAAAGAGGCATCGGCGCCCTTAGCCACATTGAAATCCTTGATCATCACCCATGAGTACGGGAAAATGGAGGTCAAGGCGATTGGCTCGGCTACACGGCATATTGCTATGGGTGGAGTTAGCGTAGCCCGGGAAGACGAGAGAGCGTACGGGGTAGAGAGTGCATACCCAGGAGGAAAAGTTGAGTCGTGGGAAAACTGTCGTCGATGGAAGCAATGGATCTTTCCTGGTGTGTTAATACCATCGTTCCTCAGAAGTATTTAAGACCTTACGACTGTCCGTCCCCTGAGCCGAGTCTTTGATCTTGCTGGTGAGTAGAAAGAGGCCCTTCGACCTGCAACAAAGCAACTAAGGCAGCTAAGGCAGCTGGCAGAGATAGAAGCGATAGGTAGCCCAAAAGAAGCCTGAATTGCAAAGCTGTAGGGAATAAGTAGTAGAAACCGGAGAAGAGGGGTTGATAAGAAACTGCGGCCTACTGTTTCCATTACTCAACCGCTCTCGGCACCACCCTGCGCTAGATCCCAATCAGGAAAATCGTCCCTGGCCCCTTGTTCCTTGTGACCTTCACGGTCCCGGAATTAATACGCGGCTGCATTCGCAATCTATTTTATTTTCCCTCAATGCACATCTGTTCACGCGATACACAGCACTGCCTTTCGCTACCAGCGAACCCCTCGAGGTTCGTGAAACAAGGGCCATCTCTATAGAAGTGGGGAGTGGGGCTCGGGGCACGCGAAAACTTTGCAAGTGGCAAACCTGTTTGTATGTACACCAGGTACGGGGTACGAGATACAGTATACTTTGCCCCCGGAAAGAATTCCGACGCTGCTTTAGCATTGATCCCTGGTCTGCTAGAATACTACCATGCCGTGCATAAAGTGCTTAGATCGTGTCCACACAGAATACGAGGCCTCTACTCCGGACTTGCTGCATGGGACCCGCGGAGATCGCCCCACTCTTTAGTGGCCGTTTGGCTTTGTTCTTATCCCACAGGCGTCCAATCACAGCGCTCAATGGCCCCGCAGTCCAACGCTGGTGCATGCAGGGATGCAAGCTATAAGTCTATATTCTCCATGCACATGAGATATCAGCCTAAAAGAACCGTTGATTGAACTCTATAAAGAAACACATGCAATGAATGGAGACAGCCAGCCGTGGGAAAAATGAATGGACAATGGCCCGAATTCGCGAATGTAAACAGAACGGGAGGTCTCCTTCTACGCCGGCTAATCTCATGCTCCAACTGGTACAGACCCGCCAAACATAGGAAAACTAGGGGAACAAGACAACGAGAAGAATAGAAAGGAAATAATGAGCCAAAATGAATGAGCCAAAAAGAATGGAGCCGGGTTCGGATTAAGTCGTTCCCGAATCGGCTGCAGGGGTTGTGATTTCAACAGACCGCGTTTCCAGCTCTTTCGGCAATGCACCGCCGGTATCAACGTCGGCAGAGGCATCGGAAATTGGGGCAGTCTCAGGCTGATGGGATTCGGCGCCTGGTTGGTGGAGGGATGGAGTAGCACTAGAGGAGCTTTCAACGTTAGGCTGAGCCGTGTGCTCGACATGCTCCGACTCGTGCTCCTTTTCCTCATCGTCTATCACAGCAGCGAGGCTGCGGAAATTAAACATAGGTTCGGTGGATGGGCTCCCCTCATCCGCAGCGGGTGGGCTACTTGTGCGATCATCTGGTGTAGTATCCACCAGCGATGAAAACGAGGAAGATGCACTAGAGACGTGACGCAAATGCGAAGGTCGCGAGGGCTCGGTCAGCAAAGACGGATCGGTAGCGGTAGAAGTCTGCTCTGCAGACGTGCCGTTATCAACCGAGGTAGATTGCTTCCCAGTTGCCTCGCGATCGACACCTTTGCCTTTGCCTGGCGTTGATGACTCTTCAGCAATGGGAGGTGAGGTGCCGCTTGCCTTCGCGGAAGTGGACTCAAGCGGGGCATCTAAAGCAGTACTGCTAGGGTTGTTGCTATACAATCCAGTCTTACGTGCCACTTTATCTGCTTTCTTAGCATCCTTCTCTCTCTTCTTTGCATCTCTCCTGGCCTCCTTTTCTTCCCGCCGTTGTCGTTCTTCTTCACTCGCCAAACTTAAGCGGATCGCTTCCATCATCATCATATCCTCGAGGTCATCAATGCGAGTTCGTCGAGAGCTTTCACGAGGAGGGGCAATGTTTCCTTGACCTTCATCTGCCGAGTTGGTCTCGGGTGCCCTGGGAGGCGTTCGATCTTGTCGCTCTGTTAAGAATGCCAAGGCATTGAGTGCAGGCGAACCGGTCCGGCCAGCGTCACCGTGAGTTGCCCGTCGCAATCCTCTCCTGCCAAGCCCTAAGCGTGAAGATTCACCAGACGTATTAGAGTTCATCAGATATGCTGCAGTATGCAGGGCCGTCGCAGCAGCAGATCGGCGTGCCGCATGAGCCCGAGCATTGGCAAGCTTTTGAGCCCAATCCGGGCGAACTTTGTCAGTAGTAACGACTGAAGGATCGCTGGCAGACAGGGACGTTGCGCGACGGCGACCAGCCATTGGAGGCACATTTGCTGATGCGAGAGAAGATGACGAGGATACCGGGGATGTCATATTTGGGGATGGGCGACCGCTAATATCAGTCGCGTAGGTCAGGCCACGACGAAATGGTGGCGAAACATATGTGACACCAAACTCGGGCTGAACGCAAAAGGGACACGCTGATGGTTCTGAAACGAGCTGGGATTCCCCAGTTTCAGTTTGTTCGGTTCCCTCTCCTTCCGCGTTGGCAGGTGCATTGGAATCTGGCTCCCCGTGCTCGGGAACATGCGGGTCTGGACGCTTGATTTGCACAAAGCACTCAGAACAGATAGGCTGGTCACAGCATCGAGTGCGATTCAAATAAGGAGGAAAGTAAAGGAAGCAGATAGGGCATTCACTAGCATCCTTGTATAAATGAACTTCAATTGGTTGACCATTGACAAAAGGGTCTTTTGGTAGCTGAAGTTCGCGTGGGGTAATATCAGCCTGTGTGTTGTATTTCGAGGAGGAAGAGGTTAAGGCCGCTAGAGTCTTTGCTCGAGTACGGAAAAGTGGCGACGCCGATGTGCCGGATGCGATCGGCGATGCAGCTGCTGGTAAGGACTGGTTGGGATTTGAGGACTGCGATGCATCCGAATTGAGGGATTGTGAGCGCGAGGTGATAGGGACTGTCAAGTGCTGGATGTTGGCCGCGCTAGCCGGGTCCTTGTCGTCTGTCGCCTTGGGAGGTGTACATTCTAATTCCGGCGGAATCTCGTCGGGTTTAGGTATAGGCAGACCTCGGGCCGCAGCCATGAGCTGGTGCTCTGCCCATGATCCGGAGAAGTCGTCCAATCCTCTCCAGAAAGGAGCAAGGCGTCGTTCGATCTAACCGATTCGTTAGCAGATTGGTCTCCTTGTTACACTAGCATTGCTCAACAGGCAGAGATCCTACCATAAGCTGCCGCACGACAGGCTTGCTGAAGTCCTCTGTCCCCACATATACACCTTGTGTTACGAGGTATCCGCCATCGACATGCTCTTCCTTCATACTGCGTTCCCTCTCTTTCACACGAGCGGCACGTTCCTTCTCCAGTCGGCGTGCCTCTCGTTCTTGCTTCGTCTCGCGCCGATGCTCGAGAGAAGCCACGTCGCGGTCGCGATCATGATGGCTACTCCCGATGCCCAGTAATGACAGATCTGGCCGACTGCTTCTGCCCGATCGGGTTCCTTGATATAAAGGGCGGCCCGGGGCATCGGATGAGCCGGTATTCCATTGCTGGCTTCGACGGCGTGGCGGTGTCCGCGACTCTTTGGTTTGAGAGTTTCCCATGATGGGGAGGGATCGGAGGTCCGGTCAACGGAGGAGATTAGACGCGGGATAACTCCGAGCGGCGAAATAAGAGCCCCCTCGGGGGGCGGGGAGGAAGCACAAGCGACAAAAGGCAAACGAGGGTGCAGCAGGGAGGGGAAGGTAAACGGAGACAGACTTCGGGCTAAAGGACATGCATCTGGGCCAGGGAAGAAACCGAAAGAGTGGAGGGAAAGATGGAGCGGGGAGGCGGAGTAACTGGGGAAGTTCGGGATCGGTGAGCAGGAGGGATGAACTAATCGGGTACGTAAGACGAGTTGTGGGAAAGTCGGATGTGGCGGAAGGAGAGCTTCTGGAAGGTCGAGAGCAACAAGGTTTATACGGGCTTGACCTTGATCATCGGGCGAGAATTCCTGAGCGAAATGAGAGGACGTTTCATGCTGGGCCGCAAGCCTGACTGGGCTCCACGGGGGACCCATCTCATCATCATGTCCTTATTCCAAGCTTTGGTGGCACACGACCGTCATCGGATTACTCAGCGTCCACCACAAGCAATTATCCCTATTCATATCCTGAATCTAAGATCTGGAATACTCGAGGTGATTAAACTTTACATGATTCCTGCCACTAATACTATCTTTAGAGAGAAGGAAACACTGTGTATACTAGATATAGATCTACAAGTGGTGGACCTTCGGCGACGCCCTGCAGACGCCGAGATATGCCTCAGGCAGAAAGCCCAGGGTCTTCTCCAACCTTGGAAGTGGATTCGGTGGATTATGCGCCAAGAGAACTCTCAAGGCAACACAATACTATCACACTACACAGGGCAAAAAAGGCCATGGTGAGAATTGTAAATACTGAAGACTTATGGTGAGCTTTCAAGTTTCAAAAAAGTAGCCGCTACATCTAAAACGCCTCAATTTGACCATATTTTATTGGTTTTATCGCTATTGCTATCGCATCGCATTCCCGCGATGTAGTATTGTCACCAGCCCTGTTTGATGAAATTGGAGAGATAGTCTGAAATGTAGAGTTGGGGGAGAAAAATCAACCCATCCATTCGGGCTTTGTACAAGAAGCATGAACAAAGATCCACGAAAATCACATGGAAACTAGGATAGAATAAAAGCAAGACTCTAATATGGGATAATTACTTTCATTGATAAGAACGAACTAGCAAGTCTTCCAAGGTCCAAAGACTATGTCCCGGTATCGCTGGGCTTCCATAAGCACCACCGAATCATCAAGCCGCCGTGTCTTCAATGTATCTTGTATCCATCTTGGTGCTCTCGATATTGTCTACCATCTGATCCAGGTGTGTAGTCTCGAAGTTGCCTTTCTTAGCCCACTCGGTACCTGCAACAATGGCCTTTGTGTTATAAAATATCGCGTCAATCTCTTCCAACCGACGACCACTTGTTTCGGGATAGAACAGGTATATGAAGGGAACAAAGCAGAAGTTGAAAACAGTAAACACCAGATAGCCCTTCCATCCTTGGTCACCCATCAGAGAGGGTGTGATCATCACTGTAGCAAAATTCCAAATCCAATTCGATGAAGTCGTGATGGCATTGCCCCTCGAACGGAGATGCAAAGGCATAATCTCGGCGTTGTAAAGCCATGGAACCGCAAGCCAGCCAATTGCAAAGAATGTGTAGTACAAGAAGAATGCAATGACGCAGACAATAGATGCACCAAAGGTACCAGAGCGAATGGTCAAAGACATGGTCAAGAAACAAGCTCCCATACCAAACGCTCCGATCATAAGACTCCAGCGTTTGCCAATTCGGTTAAGAAAAACGAAGGGGAGAAATGCGGACAGAAGATACCACAGACCATTAAAACCTGACAGAAGGAGCGACAGGTTGTGACTGAGGCCAACTGAAGTCTCAAAAAGGTACGAAATATAGTAACCAATGCTGCACACGCCAGACCACATGACCATGAACATGAGCCTACAAAATGATTAGCATCCCAAAAAACGAATTGAGATGGGGTTATACATACCACCAGCCCAGCATGACGCGACGGAAGTTTTGAGTCCCCTTTTCGTTCTTCAAAAGGTCAACCCAGCTACTAGCACCGCTCCGCTCTTCGACTTCAATAGCTTGGTTTATCATTTTGACCTCTGTCTGAACCTCATCATCATCTGCATTGCGCGTACCATGCATTTTCATGATGATAGCTAAAGCTCGCTCGGTTTGATTGTTCATAAACAGCCAGCGAGGGGACTCAGGCATCCATGGCACTGTTGCAAGTCAGCAATGACCTAAAAGATAGTCGTAGACAGGAAAGAATCAAGCGTACCCAGCATTAGTAGGAGAACTCCAAATACACACTGGGCTGCGACAGCAAACCTCCACTCGAAGGACTCAGTTTTTGAGAACGACAGCCCGTAGCTCATCCAATATGCGATAGATGCTCCAGTACAGACCAGAACATACTGTAGAGCCCCAAGCTTCTCGCGTTTTCGAGCTGGCAAAGTCTCTGCTTGCCAGACAGGCAGCACCGAGGTGTTGAGACCGGTTCCTAAACCTGCCACAAGTCTTCCAACGATAAATTGTGCACGAGAGTAAGACGCTGTCTGTATTGTAGCCCCGATTAAGATGAATGCTGTGCCAATCAAGATGGGTCTTTTACGTCCCAATTGCTCACTGATAACCATGCTCAGAAGACTACCAAAGAAGCAACCGAGGGTGTATAGACTGGAAAGCAGCCCCTGGATAGCAGAGTTAGGATTTCCCATCTTAACAAGATAGTCATCGACGAGCCTGATTTATGGTTAGTGAAATCCTAGAAGGGGAAGGGAGGTCACCCAAGGGAACATACAAGACGCCCGACATGAAGCCCTGGTCATATCCATAGAGAAGATAGGACAGACCACAGGTCACAGTCATCAAAATGCACAAAGGTTGACCCTGAATCTCCATTCTGTATACCGTTCGAAGCTTGGCGAAGAAAAAAAAGCCAAGAATGGGGCTCAAGCCTTTTTGTATGTTGGCAGATTTGCTGATCTCGCCTGAAATTCCCTTATCTTTGCCCCAGACTCTCCGGGGATGGGCCCCAGAATCATTCCCCCAGAAAAAAGCTAGACATGCCCCACCTTCCGGCCAACAAGCCGTCTTAGGACGGTAGAGAGGCTTCATGGCTCGTCGGCTGATTTCCGTTTTGGGACGAAGCGATCGTCGCAGCTCGCATAGGGCCACTGCTGTGCGGTATTTACCCGACGGTGTGACTTGATTGAGGGTCAGGTTGCTAATGTAATAGTGTGATAAGTAGAAAAGAGTGCCCCTCATGAATTCTTCTTAAAATCTTAATTCGCGTTTTCAGAGATTCCGATATCGCAAACTGAAAAAGAAAAGCGAAGAAAATGGGCTCTGTTCAGCAGGCATATCCTCCGGGAATTCACGTTCCCAGCTTGACCTGGTTCAAGTCAGATTCGACACAGTCAATTGATTGGGACGTGCAAGAAAAGCATCTAGAATTCCTTGTTAAAAGTGGTCTTCATGGAGTTGTGATTGCTGGGACAAATGGCGAGGCTGCTACTCTGGCGCCCGAGGAAAAGACTAAACTCGTGCGTCTGACCAGATCAACAGCTCAGAGACTGGGACGTCCCGATCTCCCAATTACTGTCGGGACATTTGGGGGTGGCACTCAGGCCATCATCGAAGACACAAAGCTGGCCGCTGAGGCTGGTGGTGATTACGCACTTGTTCTGGTGCCTTCATACTTCCACTTCGCGATGGACTCGGCTGCAATCGTCAGCTTCTTTGAAGAAGTCGCCTCTGCTTCTCCAATTCCAATTATTATCTACAACTTCCCAAATGTTGCTGCGGGACTCAGCGTTAATTCTGAGATGCTTGAGAAGCTGGGCGACCACTCCAATATTGTCGCTGTTAAGTTGACATGTGGAACAATCGCCTCCGTCGCTCGATCAGCAGCTAAGTTTGGCCGTGCACTCGAAAGCAGTCCCAAGTTTGTCGCATTAGCTGGTCAAAGTGACTGGTTGGTACCTTGTTTGAGTGTTGGTGGCGCTGGCTGCGTTACTGGCTTAGCCAACCTCTACCCTAAGGTTAGTGAACATGCCGAAACAACTCGATTTACAACATTGTGTGTGCTAATCCTGAGCTTTGTAGACATGCATTCGAATTTTTGACTTGTATAAGACTGGAAAAACCACCGAGGCTGAGAAGCTACAACTAGAGCTTGCTGTGAGTGAATGGGGATTTGGCGCTGGCGGTATCAATGGCACAAAGTGGGTGGTGGCTAAGAGCTTGGGCTATCCTGAGGAGAGCTCATGGTGTCGGCGACCCTACCCCAAGTTTTTGAGCGAAGAGAAGCGAGCATGGATCACGAAACAGGTTGCGAATTTGAAGAAGGTTGAGGAAACTCTTTAGAACAAGACAATAACCATAGAATGCATTGGAATCCATCATATCATATCCATGGCGCCCAATAAGCCGGTGGTATCAATGCTTCCATAATAGGTAGTGAATGTGGGCGATGAAGATCATGGGAATGATCGCAGTAGGTAATTAATCCCCTTATCAGTAGGTACATATCCGCTAATTACACAATGGCAAATGCACGATCGAAAATATCATGCATCACCTTCCGAATATCAACTCGTTGTTTGCCTTCATCTTGGCGCCGGATAACTTCTTGGAGTACATCAGAGGTGATGCCCGCATTAGATGCCACATTTTCCATAGCTTTTATGCATGATATTACCCAGCTACGTTCCTCTACTTGATCTGTTTCAACTCCAAGCATCAACAATGGCCACAGCATGTTTACAGGCAATGGAGGCATTAAGGGCGAGGAAGCAGGAGGTGTATCGATATGTGAGACATCTGTGGGCGTTGATGTCCATGGGCTTTCTTGAATGAGTCGTGTCACCTGGCGGATTTCCTGGAGAGCATCGGTGACATCCGTTGTACGGGGAAGATCTGAGTAAATGTTTAATCACAGGGACTAACGGCGCGTCTTGAATATGGACATACCCTTGTAAGCAACGCGATGCAAGTGAATGAAGCTCGCGTGGTAGTTGGCGTGGTACACTCTCATTGTTCGAGTGATAGTCTCAGAAATGCTAGAAGTCAGCAAAGTGGACAGTCTACCTGCAACAGCGTGGTCCATCAAAGACGGCCGTTGTTGCCACAGAGACTTAATATCACGACTGATCTTGGCAGCGATTAGCATGACTTCTGTCTCATCCTCCACAGTACCACGCCGTCGGTGCCAACGATCAATTTTAGAGATGCGACCCATAAAGAGTTGCACCTTTTGGAAGAAAAGATATGCCGGATGCATAACGAAATTTTCTAAAGCTACTTCTGCATCATCGAGATCAGGTTCCACATCTGTCATCGAACTTTCAGGAGACCGCAAATCTGTGTTCACGGAGCTCTCGTCTTCTGTCAAAAACAGACCTTCTCCGCCAGCACTAACAGCTCTGGCGTCTAGAAGCCGTAGCCAGGAAAGTAACCGCTTTTCTGTTGAGCGCATTTAGTGACCGTGATAATAAGTCTCAGGCCAAAATTTCTTACCAGTTACACCGAGAGATTCGATGTTAACCATTTGCAAAGCATTGAAGCCTTCTCGTAAGTTGGCATGGGCATTAGACACGTCCTTTGTGAGAAGATCAATATAAGAGAGCAAGAAGAGGACTGCAAGGATGTGTCGTAAGTGAGAAGCGATTGCCTGGCGATCATTGCTTATTTCCCTCAGACATTCCTCTAGTCGTTCCTTGGCTATGTGATAGTACTGCGTGTATGTTGATCGCTCTAGAGTGCCAGCTGACTCTAGTTCCAACGCCACAAACGCAATAACACCAAATTTGACCATCCGCGAGGTTGAAGTCATCAAGGTCAGTTCTTTTCGCATCCAAACCCAGCGCGAGCTTGTCTCGACTGTCGCAAGGATCGGCGGTGCAGCCGAGCGAGCGAAATATTCCGCTAATTGTGATTCACTCCACCCAATTGCCAGACGAGTTGGTTCATTCGGAAGACATTCATTGAAATCCGATAAGGGCTCAATGGCATTTGAGTTGTTATATGGTAAGCTGATTGACACGGGCACCGAAAGCGATGCGTCATAGCAAGGCATCAGTCCCTGGGAAGAGTTGAGGTCAAGTGTCTCCCATCCAGGCGACAAATTCGGCGAGTAGTCATCCCACATGAACCTTGCATAGCTGAATATTTGATTGAATGTAGAGTCGTCGCCAGCAACGATATCTTGGCCTGAGGTGATGCTTGCAAGCACAGGGGAATTTGTAGGATTTGCGACATTTGCCATAGGTACGATTCGCTCATTTTCTTGCTGTTGTTGTATCTGCCTCTGTCGTACTTTCTTTGTCCGTATCCCCGATAGATGATCGTTGTCTGATTGCCAGGCGCAATCGAGTTGAAGACGACCACAGTGCCCACATTGTGGTCGTGCCTCGTCGCATCGAACTTTGCGTCGACTGGTGAGGTCAATCCCCGCATTCTCCAAATGCGATTTATGGGACTTACCGACATGTCATACATCCATTTCGAGTGCGTGGACGCTGACGCCTCTCTAGATTGGGATGTTGCTCCCACTGATGAAACATCTCCTCAGATAGACTTACGCAAAGCCAACTTGAAAGAAAAAGGTTCTGTCGCCGACGCGGGATCTTCTCCCTGTCAGTCTCGGCGAGTCTCCGACGCAAGTACTCGATAACCGGGGAAATCCCCACACTTTCCCTTCCCTCCATTTCCCCATTCCAGGGCTCGGCTAAATTCCTAATAAGTACTAAAGCGACATAGGCTTGACCCAGCTGGGAATAACCCCACCGGAATGCTCGCTATAGTGTTCTAATTTGGATTTCTATGTTGCGATCAGCACATTTATGCGAGCATGCATGCGCCTTGTTCCAGCCTCGGGAGATTCGCCGGTTTTCTTTTTCTTATGAATGAAATTGGTCGTCTAATTCCAGTTTGACATCCATCATATCCAAACTTGAAGCTTGAGGACTTCAATTACATCAATGGCATCCGACAAGCCCATCGTTCTCCACCTTGGAGACCCGATCGAGTTCAACAAAGAGCTTTACGCGGAATTGGCTAACAATTTCAAAATAATTCGACCCTCAGTCGAGGAAAGACAACGAGACGCCTTCCTCAAGTCGCTAAAAGAAAAGAAATGGGGAAATTTCCAAGGAGTCTTTCGTCCGTTCTGGAACTCGGGGGGTGAAATGGGTCGCTGGGATGCGGAGCTGATTCCGCTGCTTCCAGAGTCGTTGAAGGTCTACGGAAGCGCTGGGGCAGGCTATGACTGGATGGACGTTGACATACTGGCAGAGCATGGTTAGTTAGTCCGACTTATGAGTATTCTTAGCTGACCAACTGGAAATAGGGATCATCTACTGCAATGGTGCGCAAGCCTCGAGCGAGGCTGTTGCTGATATGGTATGATTTCCACTTTATTTCAAGAACATGAGCTGCCAGTACTTACAACATGTTATGAAGGCCATATTTCATATCATATCTGTGTTCCGAAATATGCAGTGGTCCATGGATGGTGCTCGTTCTGGCGACCCTAATCTATGGCTTGAGGCTCATAAGAATACTGCCGCTACAGCCCACAATCCTCAATCCCAGATACTCGGCATAATTGGTCTTGGAAATATTGGCTAGTAGGTTATTCCCATCGCAACTACTGAATAGCTCTCTAACTGTCAAAGTACCATCGCTCGCAAGGCATACGCATGTTTCGGGATGAAAATCTACTACCAAGATATCTTCCGCAAATCGACAGAGCTAGAAAAAGCCGTCAACGCTTCTTACTGCGAATCGCTGGACGAGTTACTTGCGATTGCGGACTGTGTTGTACTTGCGACGCCATTCGGTGGCTCGAAGCTTATCAACAAAGAGACTCTTGCAAAGTTTAAGAAGGGTTCTAAGTTTGTAAACATTGCACGTGGTATGCTGGTTGATGAGCCGGCGTTAGCCGATGCTTTGAAGTCGGGGCATTTGTCTGCAGCGGGTCTGGATGTTTTCGAGCATGAGCCGCAGGTTCATCTAGAGCTGACAAAGATGCGAAATGTGACGTACGTCTAATTATCATTCTTGAGAAATAGCTAAACGCAGACCAGCTAATCTTGACACAGACTCACTGCACATACTGCTGGAGGAGCTGCTGAGACCCAGATTGGATTTGAACGCCTTTCTATGGAGAATGTCAACCGTGTTTTGACTGGACAGGATCCCATCACACCAGTCAACATGCATTTATTCAAGAAATAGCCTCATGATACCTTTTTGGGATACATATAGAGGCTTTTTAGGCTTGTTCAATCCGCAGCCACACACCGTCTATGATGCTTCAAGTTGTGTTTGATTCGATAACTCGCAGATTAAAACTTACTGCGGTGACTCAAAATAGGATTATCAATTACAAGGCTCCTAATTGTAGTCGATCCGGAAGTGCTGCAATGTAAGCGCTCTCCACCTCGCGTCCCATGCTCCCAACACCCTCAAATATCAAATCAGATTTGAAGATTGAACCGATATACTCGATTCCATGGCATAGTTCCTCGATAAGACGCTCTGCATCTGCGACCTCAGTGGCTGGCTCCGGTCTATCCATTAGATGGTAGCACGTAATTAGACGGCCAGTTTCTAGACAGGCCTTCAGTTGATGCAAGAGCATGAGTATCGCATAAGAGCATTGCATAGCAGTGCAAACGAACCAAGGTATTGACCTCGGAAACTTCACAGTACAACACTGACTCCGGTCCATGGCTTTCCTATTCAACCAGCCGCTGTCGCATGTGCCTGCGCCGCAAGGGTGCGGATAAGGCAAATTGCGATACATCGTTGCCACAGTCAAGGAAGCTTTCAAGCAGATCCTAGCGGATTCTTGCTCTGTGAATGGGAAAGTCGCTTTGCGATGAGCGATCCAAGCTGATGAATTTGAAGCAGCTGAGTCATGATATCCATCAGTCTCTATTGAGGCGAGATCACAATGCTTGTCGAGGAATAGTGGAACATCCATGAAAGCATGGAAGCGATGTAATCGGACTCGAGTTCTATAGCTCTTGTCAGCGTTGATTCTCATGAAATAGATTAGTGGAAGTTTACGTATAGACCAAGATTCGGCTCAGCCTCCAAATGTTTTGCGCGATGGGAGACTCATTTTCATGATCATATGCCTCTCTCAAAGCCCGATCAATTTCCGCCATCATAGATACGACCTTGTTGTCAAATTCTTTGATTTCATTTCCATAGTCGGGAAATGGCTCTGTTACCGTCACTTGCTCGATCTTGCGAATCATCTTGGCAGAATGACAGAGGATCATATTTGCTTTCATAAAATGTGCCCAAGGCTTCGAGGTGTTACTTGAGAACTTCACTTCAAGACATGAAATGGCACTTACTTCGAATGGAACGCCGAATTGTGGGAACGGAGTTGTGATGCGGACATCGTCGGCGAAAATCAGCGGTGACTAATATGATCAGTAAATTTCCAGAGTAACTTTGTAGGGGTAAATGCAAATGTCTTACCACCCAAAGGACAGCAGATGATTGATACGACATGAATATCTAGCTTCAATTAGTCCCTTCGATATCACGAAATTGAAAATTTTTGTCATGACTTACTATCATCCACCACGCACGCCTCTCCGCCTCTGTGAATTCAGATGAAACTGAGCCAAGGTCATGAAGAGACATGTCCATGGCAACAGTGAGAGCCTGATTTGCTCGAGATCGCATGCGAGAAGCATTCCCCCTTTGGCAGTATTCATACATGGCAAGAATGACAAGGGCCAAAACTGGGTTGAGCGTTTGGGGGATCTTCGCATGAAAGTGGTCTTCATCATCAAATGTAGAAGAAACTGCCTGTGGGACAAGTACATCAAGCTCCTTTTCGACACTCGACAGAGCTGCTTGGGCAAACAGCTGGGCGTAAGATCGTCGCAGAATAATGCCCGAGTTGTTTATCGGAAATATGTCTGGAGAGGGTGGGATGAGCACCAAAATGGCGGACAAAGCAAGACTGAGCGGGCTTGTGGGCCAGTATGGGAGATCGATCTCTTTTGGTTCCTCTGGATCTGTTGATACTTGGATAATGCTTGGTTCATCATGCATCTGGAGTCCCAAAGAAGGGGGTAGTAATGGAAAGAAGGGATGGATGAATATGTAGTACGCGTTGAGGCTAAGTAATCACTGTAAGCCATGCCAACCAACTAGTCCATGGACAGATACTTACATTTCTTCGTCGGATCGATAGGCTCGAACGACAGCTGGCTGGACATCGTCTGCAGGAGTCGAAGTAAACGTTCCGTCGTCATCTGGTGTGAGCTGCCCCCAAAGCTGTAAAGCTCTACCAGTGTTGGGCAATGAATCTGGAGAGGAAAAATCAAGACTGAGATTCCCACTATACGGAGTAATCAAGTTGAGCAAGCTGTCAAGTGTAGGATCTGGCTTCGATTAGATGACTTCTATCGTTTAAAGTTGTCTCGATCTCACCGAGCTCTTCCCCCAAATCGGGGGATAATTCCGGCTGTACCGGCTGCTCCTCTGACGGTGCAGCATTATTTGGCATAGTTCGACGTTTCATTGCTTCAGCATAGCGAGCGCCTCTTCGGGGTCCACCTCGGCGACTAGGCTGATAGCTGCATTCTCGGCCTCTGGTTGAGCACTAGTAATGAGGCATCAGTAATGGGGCTCTACTCTTGTGGTCGACGACGTGTAGACATACCGGTTTGCAAGGTGTTTGTCCATCGCAGCGGGTTTTTGATGAGCGGCTTCAAGGTATGATTAGAGCAGGCTCTCCGAGTCATCTAGTCTATCATGTAAGATTGAAACATACCACGCTAGACACGCGGCCTTGATCGGGGCTTTGTCTGTTCGGGGCATATGAACCTTCAGTAAGCCTCACGTATCGGTGATACAGTACTAGAAGAGCCAATAGTAGCCTGGCTTCAAGGTCCAGTGATTTGTCTCGAGGGAGTAGATTTGCAGGGCATGTTCTGGTCCACCGCGAAGACAGACGAGGTGATATTCGGCGATTGATCCGATCAATCGCCGAGTGCGGGGCTCGATCAACCATCGAACCAATAAGAGCAACCGAATCGGCTCTCCGTTTAGCAGTGTTACAAGTAGTAGACTAATCGACAGCCACTTACCCCATACCATGCTCAGGTATTACACCCCTATAATAGGCGCAATCTATTTTGATGGACCATAATTTGGCAAAGACCATGAAATTAATTTATTGTCGATTAAGTATCTTTTTGCCGCCAACAAGAGGAACACCGCAACACCAACGCTTAATACTAATGCAACAGAGAATATCGACAGAAAGATAGATGAGCAGACTCAGACTCTGCTGCTACCTGACTCACTCGGAACCTGTTTATACTCGGTTCGTGTATCCATAAGCTCTGGAAGAATATGGTCACCAGGCGCATTCAGCTCCGCAGTTCGAACCTGGCGGCTACCACGCAATGGAAGACCAGATTCTGATCCGACTGCACTGAATCCTGCAGGGTGTCGCCTTTTACGTCTTTCCCATAAAGCCCATATGAGAGATGCCACGGCAATGACTCCCAGTGGTACACTGACACCAGCTTCAACAGCCAAGCACGAATTCGATTTTCCATCGGACGAAGTATTAGATGTCGTGTTTTTAACGCCATTATTCTCCAGATATGCGACATCCGGCAGCACAGTGCCCATTGATATTTGAAACGGTTCATCGAACGTGCATTTCACTTCGTCGTTGTCGGCGCGGATGGCTCCGCAGCAGTATCGGGAGTCTGTCTTATTATATCCAAGACCCATTATCGCAATGCCGGTCCTTCGCTTGTATTGCGCTATAGAATAGAAGTCATGTCAGCATTGCCCTCAGACGCGTCATTTTAAGCCAACATACAGCATGGCGCAAAGCACTCTGTTCCCCAGTCTTTGTCGGTACAAGTTCCACGAGCAAATGCTAAGCCTTCACCTCCTTGAAGCAGACAGAGACCATTGCTCAGGCATATATCGCTTTTATTACAGCAATTGACCGCATCTCCCGAGCCACATGCAACGTGGTTGCTAGCTTCGGATCCGTCAAGAAAGTAGCAGGTGCGGTCGTCGGCTCTGGCGAGAAGTAGAAGCGCCGAAATGAACAACGAACGCAACCCGGTCGTCATTTCGAAAACGAGCTCAGCGAGAGCAGAACAGACTTGAACGAGTGAAGATCTGTTGGGAAATCAATCTCTGCGGGAGTGACAGGCTCCACGCCAGTGGTACGAAAAAGCTCGGTCGCGGGCGGACACTGAAGTATCTGTTGACCGGGGGGCATTGGCCGATCATAATATACGCCCCATAACTTTGGCTGGACTAAAAGCGACAGCAAGACTTGGCACTTGCTCAGCTGCTAGATTGTGGTCAATTGGTTGGTGGAATACCCGACAATTAAGGACCGCCACTAACGGGGCTGGGGGGCCGCGATCTTATTAAAGAGTCTCGGCGCGTAGACGCTGTGCACTTGTATGGCATGGCAGAGCTTGTGGCTGAGGTTTGAATCATCTCAGCTTGGATTGATCTGCGTCATAGCAGGTCTATGTCATAAGCCATAGCTGGCTCAATATAGAGGGAAAGTTAGCAAGCAGTCAGGCGGCGGTCAGCCTTCATGGCCTGGGTCTATTCGTAGTGAATTAGTGTTTGATGTCGGTGTCCTCCATGGTGATCAGTTGATTTGCAGGCGGCAATTTGCAGTGTTCAAGCTGTGTCAATCTGAACTGGGATGAGACACAAATAGAAAGAAAACCTTGCGGCGAAGCTGTGGGCAGACGGGCCAGCAGGGCTCTTTATAGCTACTCCGTACGGAGTACATTCCCCCTTATATGATATTCTATCCACTCGTGAGGCCTCCCTCGAGGCACGGAGGCCCACCCTGAAAGAAAAAGCAAGAGCAGGAACAGAAAACACCCTGCTTTGACTCCTTTCTCGCAAAAATACGTTGATGCAACTATCTGAACGCACCTCGCAAAAGCAGGTCCCTTATCTACACGCGCTTATCGAGAGAAATTGGGGGCGAAGCCGTCTCTCTAAAGGGAAGGATCCGCAAGGGCCCTTAGCGAAAGTACGATGTGGAGCATCGTGGACCTAAGGCCGCCTTAGGACTCTAAATAGAAGAAAGGCATTAGAAGGCAATCAGATATTACAATAGCAGGAAGTAATGCAAACAATACACCAATGTTATTCTCTAGAGCCACTTTTATGAGCTGGCATCAGAGTTTAAGCTATTGTTCTATACTCTTTAGTGAACCC
>JAOYNU010008669.1:0-17726 GCA_026745395.1 Tympanopsis confertula
ACAGAGGGTATCACGTCTTACTGTATTTTTTTATCGTGGCCTAGCTCGGATGGGTGCAAAATCTATCCGGCTATACGCATCTTTAATTATAAATAAGATAGCACTATATCGTAAAGATATTTTAGTTTATTATGAGTGCGATCGTTTCACGTGTGACTGAACTGTATGGTTTTACTATAGTTATTATTTTGTATATGATTTTCTCAGGCCAGGGAAGGGTCGACACTGGGATAAACTGTTTACTTATGGACGTAGTATCTATAACATGTGGCATTTCCATACAAGAATTTGTTGGCTACATTAGCTTCACCTATTCACCGTCTTGCTCCCAGCCGCTCTCCTATGCTTTGCGTGTGGCAGTTTCTGGGACTTTTGATTTTCCCTTCGCCTCGCGCCCCACGGAGTATAGTGCACCAGACCCAAACACGATAACGGCGCCTAACAAGGTGCCCGGCGCTAACCTGTTCCCAAAAATCCATATACTCAAGAGAAGGCTTACCAACTTTCGAATGTTGAGCACAATGGTCACCGTAAGGGCCGAGGAAACGGCAGCAAGCAGGTTGACGCCCCGGATACATGCGTACTGGGTTAAAACATTGACAGCAAGATAGAAGAGTTGACTTGGAATGGGAAATGTCGCCACAGTCGCCACCCATCCTTCGACAACTCCAGGCTGGCCATCAGCCATCATTGGAGGCAGCGTGGACAGCGATAAGTTGGGACTGGATGAAAGCCGACGGAACTGACTGATCATTGAAGGTAGGAATGGAAGGAAGAGGGGGAGAGAGAGGACGTGGGTGTAAAACAGGTTCTCACGCCACTGAGATCCATATTTGCTGTAGGTTTCCTCCGTATAAAGACCCATTATGGCTGATAACACTTGGGCTACGAAGAGAATCACAAGCCCCATACCAAACGTAGACTGGGGCCCTGATTCAGAAGAGGCTTTCTATACCGGCGTCGTATGTCAGCGATGGCAATTGGGCCGAATGTGTGACGCTGCCCTGCGCAGGCGCAAATGGACCCACCTTTGCCTGCGAATCTGACCAGGCAGCGAGTATCACACCGACTGTGAGTAGATAGACGGCAAGAACTTGAATTCGGGGGTATTTCTTGCCCCACACAGCTCCAGCAAGCATTGTGGCGATGCTCCCTCCAGACCGTAGAATGATGTGCACGGGGACTGATATGCTATAGCTAAAGGCGTGATTGTTCAGAACATTGACGGCGAAGAATAAGACAATATTAACCAGCCAGCGCCGAACGGGAACACGGTTCGGAGTGAGGAAGAATGGCGGTCTTGTGCGATCAAACTGTGACACGTAACTCGTGGCGGCGGTGAAAACAAACTGAACAAAGGTCAAGAGCGTTCCTATGCCACTGTTTGTGAGACGGTCTGCCTTCGAAGCCCTCGGTCCGCCAATCTTTTAAGTCCACATACCGCTCGATGGCTCGACACTGGCAGATCACCAAAAGCTGCATGTTGGCCAAGATATTCCAGAAACTACGCCAGACAAAATCTCGCTGACGATGGTCAATGGAGTCGTGATTTCCACTCACTTGATGATGGCCTCGAGGGCATAAACCTAGGCAATTACCGGTGTAAGAAGATCGAACAATCATTTGTGGGGGGAATGGGCGCAGCGGGACAGACGTTTGAGCAGCAGCCCCCAAATATCAGGCCGACAATGGCCCAGACGGCAATCCATTGCGACATCAGTCCAGCAACGACCGGAATAACTCTGGAGGGTCGTATAAGGAGTTCCATGTTATCTGCTTCTGGAGTCTCGTCGTCTCTCGCGATCGTAAGCTTCTTAGACTGCTGTCGCACGCCGTTATCCCTATATGTGAGGCGAGGGTTCATTCTCAGCAACGACGGCGCAATCGAGTCCTGTTGTTGTTGGTTTGTGTACTCAGTAGACTTGACAATATCAATACACGCACCCAGCAGCAAGTCCGATTTGAACAACTGCCGAAGTTAGTCGCAGGGGTATAGCTCACGTGCACTCACAGACCAACCACATCAAAACAACGCAAGTGTTCACGACGTAGTCTATCAGATATAGAATAAAAGATGTCAAACATATCCTTGTAGTATTTCTCTTCCAAATTCTCCAACGTCTTTAACGTGTCTCATCCTAATCATATCATCAGTAACTTCCCCATCAAATGGTTCGACATGAAGTCTCGGGCGGACCGAGTAATCGAGTTTACAATAATAGACCGAAACAGGAGCTCTGCTATTACAAGGTGAACGGAGGTTGTATTGTGAACTCGCCGAGGCTATTTACTGCCCAGTCGCTTCAGGAGTCCATGGGAAAAGGAATCTCTCCATTATGCCCGCCGTGCGTGCACATATATGCAAGAATACGACTTGCATTTGCTTTCTTTCTTGCTCCGCCTACTCGTTGGTACAACGTGCAATGATCACGCTCCTAGGCATTCCGTATATGATACCGAATCATGGGCTCTTCCTTTGCGCGCTCCCAATCATATATACCTCCTCCCCTCTGTTGGCCCCTTTCCCCCAATCAGACGAGGCATATTGCAAGGGAGACAGCGATGAGCCTGAGCGAAAATCCGATATCGCACTAGCAAGTCCTTCATTGCCAATCGCCCTGTACGAGCAGCCTGATAAGAACGCATGCCAAGCTCCGATCCCCACGAGCTCTGCTGACCACGGGCAGCGTCATGGCTGGAGGTCATAGTGCCGAAAACACATATAGCTAAGAGTATATGTTAGGCAGTGCGCGAAAGATGGCCGACTAGAAATATTTTGCAGAGATACCGCGGCTGTGATGTAACCAGGAGGCCGGGAGAGGATCTTACGTTGTTAGTGGCGGCAATTGCAATGCTATCCTCAAATGGATGCCAGCTCATATGGAGGATTTTCTTGTTGAAATCGAATTGATCGGCATCAGTCTCCTTGCGCATCCTTTGCGCCGCTTCTGCTGGGCTACCCGCCCTGGACCCACTCTTCTTACCACCGTTCGCTGTCGGGCTTGTTGATAAGTTGATGGGAGTCGGCACCCCCACCTTCTTTGCCTTGAACGCCGATTTATCTGCCTGTAGCACAACCTCGGTCTCCTTCTTAGGGTCGGACGGGTAGATCATGAAGTTGTTGTTATAGCTACCAGTCATGACATTCTTGCCATCCCCCGAAAATAACACCTCAAACTTGTCAAATATACTGTCGTTCTCGTATGTATCACACAACCTCGGCCGCAAGTGTTCGTGAATAGGGATTGTCTTGACCGGTTGTCGTTCCATCGCAATGTCCCAGATCTTGACTGTCAGGTAGTCTCGCGAAAGAATGTACCGGCCATCATAAGAGAACTTCACGTCCGATATCGAAGAGATGATTTCAGCAAAGAACGACCTTGGCCCAGGTTCCTCCTCCGGCTCAAACACTAAAGATGTTGGTAAATATAAGGGGATGGGTGTTAAATTAGCAATTGCGAGCGATACAGCACCATCGATCCTTGGTGCATAATGGGGTGGTGAAGGTGAAAGCTTACGTTTTGAGTGTTGGTCGCAGAGGGCGCTCTCCCGCATGTCAGCAAGCTTGATCGTCCCTTTAGAGCTTGCATACATGAACCAATTGCAGCTCAGTGGATGGAACTCGGCGGCCGTGATGACTTCAGTCAGCTCCTCCATGTTTGCCGGCTTGATGTCAACGATGTTGAAGCTCTGATCCTGAATATTGAGGTTCCAGAGATTGATCCGAAGGTCATCGCTGCTGATGAAGGTCTCGCCGTCGCTGTTGACTGATATACTGTTTATATGGTATGCATGGGCATTGGCATAGGTTCGCCGGGGAACAGCGGCAACGACGGTATCGTGATGGGTTAGGCGCGGGAGCTTCAAGTCCCCAACGTTACGGATGGCTGACTGCAAAACCGGCCTGGGAGCACCACCACCACCAATCATGCCACCCGGGGTAAGTTCATGCGTAAGGTTATTTTCGGCCACCACCTTCAGTGACTTCTCGAAGACTTTCCACAGCTTGATCGTCTTATCGTTGGTCGAGAGAAGGTAATGAGATGCATTCTGCCTCCGGCACCATTTTATCTTGTTAATCTTCTCCTCGATCTCCAGAGATTTGAGATAGTCGAACTCGGGCTCGTGGGATTGGAACTCCGTGTGAAACTTGTATTCGCACGTCTTCTTCTGTACTCAAGATTAACATGACATCTCAGATTCGGTGCACAGACGGGATGCCAACAATCGGACAGAACTAACCGTATCGTTCTTTTCAAAAAGAACGACCCTGCCACCCTTGTCTCCAGTGGCGAGATAGTTACCAGTGTGATCGAACTCAACCGTCGAGATGATATCAGCTATGTAGTATCATCCCCACAACGTAAGTAACAATGAGCGTAGGTTGAACTCTGAGATTAGAGGTTGTTGAGGCGATTCTAGTTTGTCGCGTACCTTCGGTTATGTCTTCAACCTCACCCTTGTCGCCGAAGCATCTATTGCCGTAGGTTAAAGTTGGAGAACATGAGCATGATAACGATATAGATTATTTCGAAAGACAACTCGACGCCATGCGCAAAGGGACTCGGCTGGCGCAGGGATGGCGAGACATACTGTGTGAATTTCCATGTCGGAGTGTTTGCCTCGTTGTCCAACATGATTGTTGGCCGATCGAGTGCGGCGGATACAGACTGGTCGATGCTGGATACTGAAATCCAATGTGTTGGTCCAGGTGGACCTTGCGTGAGGGGATCGGAAAACCTCCAGACCTCGACGGCAGTAATACGGTGGCGCGGGGTGGCAGCGGATGGAGTGGACGGAGGGGATGTCTCCGCGCAGATGATGTCGATGCAAGCCGAAAACAAGCTGTGGAATAGAAGTTGGACGGTGGTGGGGGGTTGCAGATAGATGAGAAATGATGTCAAGGAGGACAAAAAAGACGCGGGTTCGAGGTAGGAAGCCTACGGATGCAGGTGCAGGCCTGTTGTTCTGGAATGCATGGATATCGTTAGGTAGTAGCAGAGCTTAAGTGACGTGGAGTTCAGGTTTGGGTAATCGGTTCAACGTCGTGGTTGAAGTCAGAACACAAGACCCAAAGTGGATGCCCAGAACCTAGAGTCCCTCACCCCTTTTGGCCACCCCCCCTTTTGGCCACCCTAAAACCACTATTTTATATTATCTTACCCTAAATTATATAATAATACTTTTCTATACTAATTTGTACTAATTAATTAGTAAAAATTAGTAGATAAGATAAGAGAGAAACGGCTAATTAATACTATTAAAGTAATAGCTAATAGTATATTTATAATTATTACTATACGTAATTTTAATATACTACGATTAATACTTCGCTAGTAGATAAAAAGTAATTTTACTTATAAGTAAATAGCTATTTATTTATAAAAACTCGTACTAGAATAAGAAATATATCTTATTACTTAGATACTTAATAAAGAACTTACTAGTAAAATACTTAAAAAGTAGTAGATATATAGATTTACCGAAGAAATACTCTATTAAGACGAGTTAAATAGAGATCTTAATAAGAACTAGATTAATAGCTTTTTTAAATAAAATCTACGTATTTATATAAAGTATAGTAAACCTCTTAAAGCTTATTATACTATAAAGAATACCTAGTATAATATATATAGTTTCTTTATAGCTACGAAAGAGATAATTATACGAAAAGGTATTAAGCCGCGGAATATAACGAATATAGACGAATATAGGCTTTAAGAAGGCGAATCTTAAGCAAAGATTATATATAGCGATATTAGAACTAGTAAAGAAACTAAAATTAATATATCTTTAGCTTTACGATAGGTCTCGATTTATTAACGGTAATACGCTATAAATAGTAGTTTAGGGTACCGATAGACCTTTATTAATTAGATAACGAGAGTAGGCTAAAATAAAGCTCTCGTAGGATCTAAAGTAGGGCTTCCCTAGCTCGTAATATAATTATATAATTATAATATAACCTCTTAAGTTTAATAAATCTTATCCTATAATAATACCCCTTCTCTTTCTATTTCTTATAGTTTTAAACTTCTTTTATTATACTTTTAAGTACCTAGTTCTTATTAAATAATAATTTTTCGGTCTATTATTCTATTAAATACTCCCCTACTTCGCTTCTTAGTTATCTAAAACTATAATACTTTAGATATTTTCTAGGCTTATAGGAGTAGTAGTTTTATAATTTACTTATTTTACTTATACGATATACTCGTTCTATTATTTTCTAGTATTTAAAATCGCCTCTACTTAGAATTCGTATTCTCTATTAATTACGATTAATAGGGTTATTTTATTATAAAACTATTATAATAGTAGGCTTTTATATTTTACTAAATATAAAAAATCCGAATAAAAGCGATTATAAATACTAGTAGGGATATTTAATTCGTAGATATTCGGTATAATTATATTCGTAATAGTATATTTTATATATAATTAGTTTAGCTTTTTATTTAAGTATTTTATTTAAATATTCTTAAAATCTAATTATACTTAATTATTTATTTTAAAATTCTTAGTAGTATATTTATATCGATTAGCTTATTTTTCTATTATTTATTTATTATTTATAGTAGTAGTAATTACTTATTATTAGATTTCTTAGAACTTTAAAATTATATTTTCGGCTACGGAGTACTTATTACTAGGCTAGTTCTAATTTTTATTTATTTAAATTATTTCTATATCGTATTTATAAGTAATAAAGAAAAGTAAAATACTTCTTCTTAAATACTAAAGCTAGTTACTAAAAACTAATTAAACTACTAGTAATTATAAGGCCTAGTATTATTAGTTAAAAGTAATATAGTAATATAAAAACTACTATATTTCTTAATTTATCCTCTTAGTAGTACTATTAGTTTATAAATAGTAGGTAATTAAGAGTTTTTTTTTCGATTTTTAGTAGCTCGTAGAAGTATTTCTAGAAATTATAGATCTATTACCCCCCTCTATTTAAGATAATTAATTCGGGGGATTTATAGTATATAAATATATATATATTAAGAAATTTTTAACTATATTATCTACTTCTTTTATTCGTAATAGTATTAGTATAGGGCTTCTAGAAAAGTAGTCTATAACTACTAATAATTACTCGTAACCTTATTTATTTAGTAAATATATTATAAAATCTATTAAAATAGAAGCCTAATTTCGTAATAGTATTAGTAAAAATTATAGTAAACTATACTTCTTTTACTTCTAAATCTTATTTTTACTATATATTAAATAGGCTTTTACGAATTTATAAGTATCTATTCCGAATTTAAATTAGAAGAATTATTATACGAGTATAGAAATAAGGGTTTTATACCTAAAGTATCCTCTAATAACTAAATCGTAATACTATTAAATAAGTATTATATAAAAGAGTTTATAATTTAAGATCTATAATTTATTATATAAAAAGAATTAAAATTTATCGACTAAGGTTTCTAAGATCTAAACTATCGTAAAAAGTATAAGCTTTAAAAGGAATATTAGCGCTTTTTCTAGAACTAGTTATATTAGTTCTTCGTATAAAAAGTCTACTATTCTCGTAATTTCTTATAAATCTCGAAGTTCTAATTAGTAAAAAAATTAAATTTTAGTATCTATTTCCGAAGTTATTACGATAAAATCCTAAATTTCTTTCTAGAATTATAGATATCGGTTTTTAATATATTTAGAACTATTATCGTAGGTATTTATATATAAAAAAGTATTTAAGACTTATAATAGTTTACCTAGCTTATAAACTATTTTCTATTAAAGTAGTACTTCTAGTAATTCTATTTAATATACTTAGTATTCCGATAAGTATTTCTTTTTATAAAAGTATTCTAGGTTTTTATAATCTATAATTATTATTAAAAAAGTTAACTTATATAATTCCGCCTACTATTTAGTAATTCTAGCGATAATTAAGAGGAGCTCTTTATCGTAAATTAAATAGTTCTATTCGGCTAGCGATATTTTATATAAAAAAAAGGTAATAAAGTACTAAAAAATATTATATTATTAAATTAGTTATCCTCTAATAGCGAATTTAGAAGTATTATATTCGATATATATATCTTAATCTAGGTCCTAATAAATAAATACCTTATTAGCTAAAAAATATTCTTTAAAAGTTTTAAAAACTTTTTATATAACTTCTAATTACTCGAATACTATATCTTTCTTTATAAGTTAGTAAAACGGGTTTATAAGCTCGCTAAAGTCCTATATAAATTTATAGTAGTAATTAATAAAACTAATAAATCCCCTTATACTTCTTATACTTATAGGAACTTCCTATTCGTAGATAATAGCGATTTTAATAAGATCTATTAATACGTTTTCTCTAATTATAACGATTAAACCGAGATATTTAATACTTTTAATTTTAAATTCGTATTTTAAGATATCTAAATATAAACTAGTTTTTTCGTAATATAAGAGTACTTCTTTTACTTAGGTCTAATACTCTTCGAAAGTACTATCTATATAGATAAAGATATTATCTATATAGGCTAAAATATAGTAGTCGAGAAGATTATAAAAGACCTAATTTATAAAGTATTAGAATATAGAAAGACTATTTACGAGATTAAAAAAGGTAATAACTTATTCGAATAAACTATAATATATATAAAAAGCCGTTTTCTAGATATTTTTATTAGCTATATAGATTCGATAAAATACTACTCTTATATCGAGTTTTATATACTATTTAACTATTCTAATCTATTATAAGGTCTCTCCGATTAGTAGTAGAGGGTAATAATCGCGCTTTATAAGGCTATTTAGAGCCTTATAATCGATATAGAATTATAACCCTTTACCGGGTTTATAGGCGAATAGTATAAAGGTAATAGTAGTTAATTAACTAGTATATATAAAACCTTTTTCTAGGAGGTCTATTAAAATCTTTCGTAATATAAGAAGCTTATCTCGCGATATACTATATAAAAGTCTTTATAGTACCTTTAAGTCTTTCCTATTAGTTTTTTTAATTAGTTCGATATTTATATCTAGCTCGTTTTAATAAGGTAATAGTACTTCTCGATTATATATAAAAGTATCCTAGAATTAAGTATATTAAGTAGTAAGTATTTATAAATTTACTCTAGTATTAGTTTTTTCTTATTCTTAAAAGTATTCGATATATTTTAGGCTAGCGGTAAAGACTTTAGAGGATCTCGGATCTTATTTTTTCGTATACTAGATCTTAATAGCTATAACGACTATAATTACTAATTTAGTACTATAAATAAGCTTTTTTAAGTATTAGATAATAGTTATAGAGCTTAAAATAAAAATAATATCTACTAATTTATTATAAGTAATTTTATTTTCTATAAACTATAAGAGCCCTAGTATTAGGTCTCGACTTATTTTTACTATATAATAGGCGTATTAATAATACTAGTAATAGCTTTTAATATCTATTTCGAAGTAAGTTATTTTATTTATAGTTTTAGTAATTCCGTTAATTCTTTTTAATATTTTAGGTTTTATTTTAAAATATAAAAAAATTAAATAGTTTATTAGTTTATTACTAACTAGAGTATTAGAAAAATAATTTAAATCGAATAAGTATTTTATATAATTTATCCGATTAATTATAATATCTATTTTAAAAAAAAGTAGATCTATTTTCTTAGTCTTTTCCTAGTATTTTTAGTATTCTAATTAAGTTTTCTTATACTCTTATATACGACTTAGTAAAAGAGTAATTAGTTTTCTAGCTCTTTAATAGCGGTATTAAAAATAAGTTTAATATAAATAGTAGTAATTTTAATAAGTATTTTCCTACTCTTCTAAAGTATATTTAAAGGATAAAAAGTAATAATATAACTTAAATATCCGTAATAGAAGTAAATACTTATTTTTTTTAGTATAATATTTCTTCTTATATTACCTATTTCGAGTACTTTCTATTTTTATTTTTTTTATAATTAAAGATTCGTATAGCCGGATAGATTTTGAACCTATCCGAGCTATGCTACGATAAAAAAATACAGTAAGACGTGATACCCTCTATCTTTGAAGCTTAGTAACCGGTTCGCGAGTACTTTCTATAATATTAAAAGTCCGAGGGAAAGCCTAGGCCGATAGGGTATTTATTTAAGTTTAGCGTATTCTTATAAGTATATTAAGTAAAAGTTTATATAAAAACGAGATTTAAATCGATATCTATAAGGTCGTAGGGTAGAGGAGTAGTAGGGATAGTAATAGTAGTACTACTACGAGTAGGAGATAGTAGATATAATATAGTATAAATAGTAGAAAGGATTTTTAATATCTATAAATTAATTTAAATATAATAATAGTATTAAACTTATTCTACGAGTATATCCTTAATAGTTTTACTAATAGTAGTATTTTAAATTAATTAGCTTATATTATAATAGAGGTTATTAATTTTAATACTTTTAGCTTATTCTAGTCTATCGGCTTCTATTAATAGGTATTCGAATTTAATATAATAAGTATTAAAATCCGAAGTTCCTTATTTTAAATTAGTTTATTTAGTATAAGTAGTATATTTATAATTAAAATTAGTATATAAATAATTTAGATAAGTCTAGATATTTAAGAGTAAAAGTATTTCTTTTTTAAATTCGGTACTAATAAAAAGGGTATAATTTCTATTAGCCGAGTTTTTTAAAACTATAAAGAAAGTAGTAATTTAACTAGAGATACTACTAAGTACTTCTATATCGATTTAAAGTTTTATATAAGTTTTATTTCGCTAGTTTCGATACTCTAATTTAGAGTTATCGAACTCGGTAAGTAAATATAAACGAGTATACTTCTCTATTCTAGTAAGTATATAAAATAAAATAAAAAGTATTAGAGAAGAAAATATAGAAATAAATAAGTCTAGTAATTTTAGTAATTCTATAAGTAGTTTAGTAGTTATTATAGTATTATTTTTAATATAAGTATCGTTAGGGCTTATTATAGAGGTAATCGGTATTCGTAAATAGTATTAAAAGTATAAATCGCCTATTAGAAGCTCTTATTAGTTTAGTATTAATTAACTCGCTATACGAGGAATTAGAGGTATAAATCGCCTAAATAGAAGCCTAGATAATTTAAATAGAAACTTAAATAACTTAATTAGAAGTATACGGATTACCTAGTTTAGAAGTATATAAAATATTTAAATTAATTAACTTATTCGTAACGAGGAACGGAACTTTAGAAGAAGTTAGATTATTAATTTAGAAACTAATAAAGCTTAAAAAAGTTAATTTAATAAATTATTAATAGTAATTAGCTATAAATAGTAGTTTAGGGTACCGATAGACCTTTATTAATTATATAACGAGAGTAAGCTAAAACGAAGTACTCGTAGGATCTAAAGTAGGGCTTCCCCAGCTCGTAATATAGTTATATAACCATAATATAACCTCTTAGGTCTAACGGGTCTTACCCCGTAACACGATTATCGAATCTAGTACTATAGGAGGCGTATATTTAAAGCCTTTAGTTATATAGAAAGGTAAAAGTATCTAAGTATAGTAGTATCCATAAAAAGTACTAGACTATCTATATTACTATAATAAGATAGGGTTCTCGAATACTAATATCGCCTTAATATAGCTAGAAGAGTACTATCTAAAGTACGAGATAGCCGATCCTCGCGAGACTCGCTTATTTATTCTCTGTAAAGGGTTAAGACCCTTCTAAAGCCTCGGCTATACCCTCGCTAATCGCACGTAGCCTTATATATAAATTAGTTATTAATTACGTAACTTTTTTAATATTATTCGATACCCTATTATCTTCGCCGCCGTCTAGCTCTACGAATACTAGTTAGATCGATAAGAAAATCCTACCTCTAGAACTAGGAAAACTTAAATATTCTAAAGAATTTATTATCGATTTAGTAGTTTAATTATCGAACTAGTAATTAATAATAGCGTATTCCGTAACCCTAGTATAAGGAAACTCTATACTTAAGTACTAGTTTCCTACTAGTTTTCCGATAGTATAAAATACTATTAAAATACCGTATCTCTATATACTAAGATATATTACTAGCCTCTTCTATCGAATTTAGACCTAAGTCTAGGCTTATAAAATTATATAGATTTCTCTAGACCCTCTAGGGGTCTTTTACTATATATAAAAAACCCTATTTGCCCTGAGCAACGGCGTTAAAAGTCTTAAAGTATTAACGTATCTTTTTATTAATTTAAAACCGATTATAGATAGAAATACTAGCCCTACGTAACCTAACTTATTACTTATACTTTAGAAATTCCGACTATATCGAGCCCTACGTATTAATACCCTTTAACGACCCTACTAAACTTAATCTTCTTTAATTACCTATATAAACTACGTATTAAACTTACCGCTATATAATAATTTTAAAAAGATATTAATATTAACCCCTTTTACGTCGTTATCCTCTCGTAAAGCCTTTAATAGGCTTCGTACTTTATTAAGGTTTATTTCGATTAGGCCGGCTAAGACGAGCTTCTCGTAGCCCTTCTCTAGAAGGGCTAGTAGCTCGTTTTTCTTTAATCTTCTGTGATGACCTGGTTTAGAGAGAGACCGGTTATGGATAGACTTAGGCAGGGTCGAACCCTATCTAGATCCAGCTGGCGGCTAGTAGCGCCAGCCGGATACGCTTAATCCGCCTCCTTGAAAAGGGGTTTCCGGCGCTTAAGAGCTAAAAACTCTTTTTATAGATTTTATATAGTTAAAATAGCTTTATAAGGAGATAAATTAATTAAAGATTAATTAAGAATACCTAAGAATAGTAGTAATCGTATATTCTAGAGAGGTATTTATCTATTCTAAGATATATTTAGCTAGATCCGAGCCGATCTAGCTAGATTTAACCTATTCTAAGCTAATCCGAACTATTCTTAGCTAGTTCTAATTTTTCTAGTACTTATAAATTAGTATAAATTATAAATTTAGTATTTTTCGCTAAGAAGATAAATATAAATAAAATACTTAATATAGCGACCTCGGTAATATTAAAATCTTTATTAAAAGAAGAAATAAATAAATTAGAGCTATTAGTAGAGTAGTAAAGTATAACTATATTAAATATATAAATAATAGAAAATATAGAGGACTAGTATAAGGTATTATTTAAATAAGTTATATCTATATAACCCTAATTCTATATATAGGTAATTAAAGTAATTATATATAGAATAGATAACGATATAGTTATACTAGGTATAATTATAAGAGTTAACTCCTAGATTATTTCTAGGATATTATCCCCGTTTTTCGCGCTTTTAGAGAGGGTAGAATAATTAGTATTATTAATAGTAGTAAATTAATTAGGGCTAGTACTACTAGTACTAGTAGTAGAAAAAATAATAGAATAACTTACTTTAATAAAGTAAGTAGTAGTAAAACTAAAGCTATTAACCCCGACTTTAGTACTATTAGTACTAGTATTTATAATAAAAGCGGAGTTAGTAGAGGAGATCTTATAAATACCGAGAGAAAGTAATTTAATTTTAGAAAAAGTATAAAATACTTAATCGCTTTTAGAAAAAATAGTATATATAGTATCGATAAATAAAAAAAGTAAGTTAAGCCTAAATAAACTAATAATAATCGTCGAATTAATTCTAAAAAAGAAGATAGTAGTAGATACAATTATTTTAATTAGGATACCTTTATTTATCGGATAGAAGTTTACCTTACCGAAATTATAGATAAAGTCGCCGATAAATATCGACGACTAAAACTAACTAGAACTATAGTAGAACTAGTATTTTTAGCCCGGGATTATACTAGTATAATTAGTAACTTAACTAAGAAGAGTTAATATAGATTCGAAGACTATTAGAAAATAGAGATTAGATTATCTAAGATCTAAGAAACTAGAGGATATTACTAGATAGGTTATCTAGAGGTAATAGTAAAGAGATTACTTACCTCGATTAAGATAGATCTAAATTAAGTCGTCTTAAGAGGGCTAGAGCCTAATATAGATACGGCTTTTATAATTTAACTTCTAATAGGGCTTAGTATAAAATTATACGATACTTATATACTAAGTATATTAGTATAAGTAGTCTAGGAGGGCTTTATATTAGCTATAAAGCTCCTATAAGCCTAAGAGAGGCGAAACCTCTAAGAAGAGGTCTACGACCTAGTTATATAGCCTAAAGAAGCTATAGAATAATATCTAATTAAGGCGGAATAGTTTTTCGTTAAATACTAAGCCCTTCGTTAAATACTAAGCCCTTCGTTAAATACTAAGCCCTATTTAAGATCGAGATAAACTTCTATACGGAAGCCCTAATAAAAGGGTACTATAAGAGGTTTACTAATTTATAAGACCTAGTATTAGTATTTAGAAGAAATTTAATTATATAGGAATAGGTTTACTATAAGGTAATTAAGTTAATCCGTAGATTAGATAATAATTAAAAGTCTCGTAAAGTAATAAAAAGTACTAATAGTACTTAGAATAATAATAGAAGAGGTTCTAGTTAAAAAGCTAAATTTAAAAAATCTATTAAAGATAGTAGTAATAAGTCTAGTATAAGCGGAAATAAGTATACTAGATATAGTAAGAAGAATAATAAAAAAGACGACTACTATACTAAGATATATATAGATAGGTTAGTACTTATTATAGAGCTAGCTAAATAAAGTAGTATATAGAAGACCGACTATAGTAAAGGGGAGAGGACCTACTATAAGTATAGTAAACCTAGGTATATTACGAAGGAATATTACTTAAACTATACTATATAAGCTCTAATAACCCTAGCTTAAATAGCGCCGACCTTATCCGGAGGCGATACTAATAATACTATATAAGGAGGAATAATTATAGCTATCTAAAATATATTATAAATTAGTATATTTTTAGTAATAGTAATAGAATAGTACTAGGCTCGACTATAGTTATTCGATATAAAATTAGATATCTATATTAGTAATAAGTTAATAAGAATAATTCTAAAGTCTAGAAAAGCGTTATTTATTAGGTATACTTTTAAAATAGGTAAAAGCTTTATAAAAGTTATTTATATATATTTAATTATAATTAAACTAATTATCGACGAGAGTATAGTAAAGTAATTAACTTTTATAAATATCGTAATCGTCTTAGATTTTTTTATCTATATTATCTTAAAGAAGATCTAATACCGAAAAAAAAGTAAGATCGTAAATAACGAAATTCGTACTTTAGATAAGTAGGTTATAGCCCGAATAGTAGATAACGACTTCTACTTAAGTAAAAACCCCTAAAAAGTCGGTAAAGTAATACCCTAAGAACTAATAAAATTACCTAGAAAAAGTAATAATACGATTATCGTATTCCTAGTAGAAGTTAATTCTAAAAAAGAGCTAGAAATTAGTTTTACTAGGGGTAAAGTAGAGAAGGTATAATTTATCTACTAAAAAATAGTATACCCGGGGCTAGATACCCTAGCTATAACTTATAAATATATAGATATTACTAAACTAACTAGGATTAACCTTTATAAAGTTTAATAGTTTATAAATAAAATATTATATATAGTATATAATAAGTCGTAGTTATTAAGATATACCCCTAAATATTATTAACTTTATAAGGTTATTCCTAGAAAAGGATTAGTTTTAAATATATCCTCGAATAGACCTATTTTACTTATAGCGTAATATATAATTTAAGTAGTAGACGATATTTCTAAATTTAAAAAAGTAATTATTATTATAAATAAGGTTAAAGTAGTAGATTAATACCTAGCCCTATTAAAGACGTTTATAGTAGAGTCCGAGACCCTAGCGACCTAGATTAGGTACGATAATAGTACCGATATTAATATTAGTACTATTAGAGAATACTACTTAAAAAAAAGTATTAGGCTAGAACTTACCCTAATTTATTCCCTAGAGTAGGATAGTATTATAGAAGTAGGATTTAGAATAATCTTTACCTAGATACGATTAGTAATAATTAATAGAGAAATTCCCTAGGAATTCTAGTTATATATACTAGAAGTATATATAGATTTAATTAATTATACGGTAAATAAAGCCGTAGTAGAAAATAAAACCCTTATAAAGGTATATTAGGACTATATTAATAAGTACTGTGAGGTTTTACTTATAGGTGTGTTATTATATGTAAAGAGCGTTAATTATTCTAAGTTATATTATACTAGTAGGCTAGAAGATAAGCTTCTAGCCCTACGCACGTTACGTGATATATAGTTATATAATCTACTAACTTATTCTTTTACTATAGTACTAGCTATAGTATCTCCGTACCCTAATATTCCCCCTTAACGTATACTAGTAATCGTTATTTATACTATATCCTTCTTTTTTTATTTAATAATCGTAATTAAGTTTTTAATAAAAGTTTTAATTAATTCTATCCTAAAAAGGTCCTAATAGTATATAAATTTATCTTTTACTACGACTTTTATATAAGAAATTAGCTATTTACTATTTATTAGGGATATAGTAGATATTAATAGTACTATTATTATAACTATACTAAATATAATAACTATAATTACTAATATAGCGCGTTCTAGTATTAAATTTTATATTCTAGATTAATACTTTTATAGCTATTAAATCTATATTAATAAGTATCGGTTTTAGTAGCTTATAGCTAAGTATTTTTAAAAAATTACGTATTTAAATCGCTTCTCGTATAACTTTAGATAGTAATAAGTATTTAGTTTCGCTAGTAGATCTAGTAACGACTATTAGTTTATATAATCTCTAGTAGATTAAACCTCTAGTTATTATAAACCTATATCCCCTAATACTATATCCGTCGGATACCCCGAAATTAGTATTATAATATCCGTATAACCCGAAGTTATTACTAGTCGCTAGTTCGAAGTCCGGGCGGTACCGGATACTAATCGTTATTATCTACTTAAAGTATTATAAAACTCTAATAATAGCTACTTTATAGTTTTCTTTCGGTATAGCTTAAGCTCTCGAGAATAAGCTATTAATTAATAAGATATTAGCTCGGGTTATAATTAATACGTAGTATAATAAGCCGACGATAAAGTAATAGTTTTCGTATATTTAGGGATTTAATAGGGTACTAGTATATTCGTTATCGATATTATCTAGTTTTTATACTTCGACGACTACTAGTATTTATATTCCGTTATAATTTACTATATTAAACTTCTCGAGGATATTAGTAATATATTAATCCTAGTAAAGACCGATTAATCTATTAGATCTTTCTATAATTCTAATATATAAGTAGTATAATAGCTAATTATAATCTTTAATTAGTATATAGCGGTCTAGTTTTTCTATAAAATTTTTAATTTTAGCGTTTATAGGTCCGATAATTAAGAAATTATTAATATAAATTATTACGATTATACTAGTATTATAATCGATATATACTATATCGTCGTAGTATACCTTTATTATTCCGATAACTTTTAGGTTAAGTTTTAGTTAGGTTTAGAACTCGTTTCTAGTTTACTTTAAGCTATATAATAGTATACCGAGTTTAATAATTTTTTTCTTCGCCTAGTTATATTATTTTACTTAATTTAAATTATACTTAAAGTATAGTAATAGTAGTTTAAAAATCTATATATAAATATCGTACTTAAATTTACTATTAAAATAAGCTAATACGATATCGATTTATTACTATTTATACCCTTTTATTACTACGAGTACTAGGATAATTTACTATAATACTAATCGTACTATTAATAAGTAAATTTCGTCGTAATTAATTCCGTATTATTAATAGAAACCTCTTATAA
>JAOYNU010008780.1:0-17723 GCA_026745395.1 Tympanopsis confertula
CGACCGCCGCGAGATCCGCAGGACTCCTAGCGGTAGCCTGCGCGTGATGCGACGTCGGCCCAGCATCGAGTCGCCAATGCGCGCCCAGTTCCGGCCGTACGAAGAAGCAATGCCCCCGCGCAGACGACCCGACACGTGGCGCCGCCGCAATAGCCTTACAGGAGAAGCCTACCAGGAAAGCAATACGAGTGTGGGGAACAGCAGCGCTGCAGCCGCCAGCGGCAGCGGCGCCGTCAGCAGACCGCCTCTGAGCGGAAACGGCATCTTTCCGATTGAGCAGATCCAAGGCCTGTCCCACCGGCTCAGGGAACGTCGTCGTGAGCGGCGGTCCCAGGAACTGAGATGCAAGATCAGCAGGCCGCAGGAGTTTAGAGACCCTGTGCAGGAGGTTCTGCGACCACGCAACAGTGCGCCGAGACCTCCAGCGCCTGCCGAGATTCCGGAGCCGCCGAGACCCCAGGAGCGGGAAAGAGAAACGGAACGGCAGCCGGATTGCCGCAGCGACAGAGGGCGGCCGAGGGAGTGGCAGAGGGGGTACCCGGGCCAGAGCCAGAGGGAGCGGTCTCGTGACCGTGAGAGGAGGCGGTACGAGTACGACGCCAAGAGTCGGGAGGATAGGACGGACGGCTTGGTGGTTGGACGTGCGCTTTGAACCCAAGTTGGTTTGACGACTGGCTGCAACGACACGATACGCGATGAATTACGATGACACTACGAACCTGGGACGTAAAAGGGATCATGACGGAACGAATGAATACCCGACGATAAAGGTGGGAGCTCTGCACGATGTCGCTTTTTTTCTATCTGTTTTTGGTGCCACGGATGCGTTGGAACGGCTTTGGAAGGAAGGGAAGGGAAAGTATCATGTCCGTCAAGTTGTCCGGACTTTGTGACGTGTGTTTTTTTATGATTTTATGCTGATGTCCTGGGAGAGGGGGTTAACGGTTTAACGATAACGGAGGTTCGGAAGACGAGGCCTAGTTTACAGAAAAAAAGGGTTCTTTTTCTCTTTGTTGGCATGTTTCGTTGGCTGCTCGCTGCCGATTTGCCGAGTTCCATTCTTTCTCTGTCTGTTGCTTGGCTGGGCCGAGGAAGACGAGGAAGACGAGACGGGATGCAGTAATAGCCTGCTTGGCCGGCGCAGCGCGTCGGTGTTTTCTTTGTTGGACGGAACACGGTCCGGCTCGGTGGAAGTCGGGCGGGGAACGCGGGCAACAATATAGTATATATTCATATACACATATATACGGTGGGGAGACGAACGATCACTCCTATGAAGCACCTTGGTGATTGTTTAACGTGGCAGGACTGTACATACCACTCGCTGGGATGATTACGGGGATGATGACGCGGATGACGATAGTAGTTGTTGTGCCAAGTATTTTAAATAATTATTTATTCATTCCAAGATGTAGTAGACAGCCTCGGCGCCTTTATTCCAAAGTGTATACCGTTTTATTATTGTGCATTTATTGCTATCCAGCCATCATCTTACTGATCTTTATAGCCCCTGGGCCGGTTATTTATCTATAAATAGAAGTCTTAGAAACAAATATAAACTATACCCAAAACAATATACCGTATCATATTCAGAATACAGCGGTTGCCGTGATGCGATAGATACGCGTTCGTGTAGGCGTACTCGCCCTGATGACAACTGAACCAGCTTGGGTGTCGTGAAATATGATGTGAATTCTATGATTCCCCTTGATCCTATAGGGTAATATACGGACTTGTAAAGAATTGAATCAGATCCAGGTAAGATCTATATAGATCGCCCAGATCTGGCTGGATCAGACTCGATGCAGCTATGATCCGGCTGGATCATATAAGATCCCTGGATTATAACAAGTTCCGCTTGGATTGACTATATATAATCCAAGCGAAGGAGAATGAAATCACATCAATAATTATTATATTCGTCATTAAATATTTGTTCGGCAGGATAGATATATACTATCCGAGGCCTCAAATAATACAGCAAGACGAAATACATGTGCCCTCTATCCTTTAAACCCAGCAACGAGTATAAACCCAATATAAAAATTTCGTAATAGAAAGTAAGAATCGAGCCGCGACAGAAAGCCAAGCCCAAACAGTAATTGTATTTCTATCACATCGCATTCTTTATGTTATCTATTGGGCTATATCCGCTCAGATTTATGCAGTATATTATTATTAGTTCCTTTTTATTTACAGTAACCCTCGCATCACCAGCGCCTCTATTAATCCAGACCATCCGCCCTCAGCACTCGGCAATATCGCCTTAAAAAATCGACAAGAGCATGATAGTGATACACCGGACGCCGTCCGAGCAACGATGGGCTATGGTGCAGTGGTGCGCCTCCTCCTCGTCGTCTCCATTCTCCTCAAAGCAATGGAGTTCTAGTCCCTGCCATCCTGATGGCCCATCATCGGCGGTGCTCCGGGGAATCCACCAGGCGGTATGAAGCCGGGAAAGCCCGGCGGCGGTGGAAAAGGCAGCGGGTTGGGTCCCGGGGTACCGCTGTTGACATTTCCGGGGCCACCGTTCATGCCGGGAGGGGGGAGACCGGGCATCCCAGGAGGCAAGAAGGGGAGCCCCGGCGGCGGGAACGGCAGCCCTCCAGGACCGGGCGGGCCGCCAGCCCCAGCACCGTTGCCGCCCGGGAGAGGGAAGGGGAAGGGAGGTTGCATGCCGTTGGGGAGAGGGGCTGACGGCACACACACACGAGTCAGCGAAACGTTTCTACAGTCATAAGAGAGAGAGAGAGAGAGAGAGACGCACGTGGCGGAAGTCCTCCAGGGAATCCACCCTGCGGTGGCGGGATGGGCGGCATGCCTGGGAACGGAGGTGGTATTTGCCCGCCAGGAAAGGCAAACGGCGGGGGCGGGAACTGTCCTCCGGGTCCGCCCATGCCCAGACCAATGCCCATGCCCATGCCCATTCCTGGCTGGTTGTGCGGGAGCATCGGGTTCGCGTGGGCCTGGCCCTCTGCGGCATACGAGGACGTGATGGAGTCGATGACGGACTGCGCCTTTTCGTGGCCGATTTCTGTGCCCAGCATTAGAAGCTAATTTTTCTTTTTTTTTTTAAAAAAAAACATTAAAACAAAGCATACGTTGATAGTAGTCGACTACGTTGCGAATGTGATTCCGTCCGCTATTGTGCGCCTTTCGCACGGCCATCGAGTCGTGCGTGAGGTAGACATCGCAGTAATCGCCTGGTGAATTCGCATGCACACACACGGTCAGCGCGCAACAGTCTTGTCGTTTCGCTCGGAGCGCGTTGGAAAACCTACAAAAGACTTATCCGGTCGCCCATATCAGTCAGCCACAGTCAGTGCGCGGAGGAGGGAGCTGCCGTTACGGCATTCAGGGACTCACATTTGGGCATATTGGGCGGTGGACGTTCTGACGCCTTTTGTTTTATTTGATTTGATTATTTGGTGATTATTTGGTGATTATTTGATGATGACTTGGTTGATGGATTTGGCTGCGGCTTCCTGTCGCGCTGCGAGGCTGAAATATTTCGCATGGCTGAGATTGTCACGTGAGACGGCCGTTGTACATGTACTTTCCCTTCCCCACCATGATATTGAAGGTTAATAATATTCCTGATATCCCGAGTCGCTTCGTGGCCGGATAGATCTATAGACCCACGACCCACGACGACGCCGATGGCCACGACGAACAAACCAACGACCAGACGAAAACGAACCAAACAACAATAAATTAAATTTTTTTTTTTTAAAAAAAACAGCCAAGCCATCATCAATCAAAACCGACAAACAGACAGACAGACAGACAGACAGGCGGACAGACAGACGGGCTCCTCCCTCTGCTCCCTGCCAAGATGGTGACATTAAAAACGCTCCTCGTCGGCGCGCTGGCCCTGGCGGCCTGCGCCGACGCCCTCAAGTTCGACCTGCACCCCATCAAGTCGCACGACGCCAGGCGCGAGCGCTGCATACGCAACTTTGTCAACAAGGAGACCCTCGTGGTGGTGACGGCCACCATTGACGGCTACCGGGGGGATGGCATGATTGTCAACATGCACGTACGCGGTGCCCTCCCCTCGTCTCCCTCACCATTTCCCCCTCGCATCCCCCTTTCATCTGATCCATCTGACAGCGATAGATCCACGACGCGGTGGGCAACGAGTACGGCAAGCCGCGCGACGTCACGGGCGAGCAGCGCACTGTCTTTACGTCTCACGCCGACTCGTACTTTGACGTGTGTTTTGAGAACCTGATATCAGGAAGTGCGTGTTTTTTAGAATACTTATTTGCTTATCAATTCTTCTACTCACAAGTCTGCAGGCAAATACATCGACCCCGCCACGTCGTCTCGCCACGTCGAGCTCGACATCGACATTGGCGCCGACGCCAAGGACTGGTCCGCCATCCAGGCCACCGAGAAACTCAAGCCCGTCGAGGCTGACCTGCGCCGCATCGAGGAGACGGTGGGCGAGATCGTCAGCGAGATGGACTACCTGCGTGCGCGCGAGCAGAAGCTGCGCGACACCAACGAGAGCACAAACTCGCGCGTCAAGTGGTTCGGCATGCTCACAACGTGGCTGCTGGTTGGCCTGTGGGCGTGGCAGATCCTGTACCTGCGTGCGTATTTCAGGTCCAAGCATTTGATCTAGGTCAAGAGGGGGTTGGTTCTATCTATGACTTTTGTGCTCGTGATTTGAAAAGGAGGCATGCAGGCAGACGTCTCATGATCCGGCCACACTCGCCCAGAAAAGACCAGGACAGCCATTGCATGCTGATAGACTTAAGGTAGAGATAGCTACGTTTAGCTGAATGGCAGAACTTTTTGCCGGGGTTACGATGATCGTATGGCCTTATCTGTATTTAAATACGATTGTTTTCATAACACGCAAGTAGTATTTTGCTATTTGCCGGTGAATCCGCATCTCATCGACCCAAAATTAGCTTTATGAGAGACCTCGCTAGCGGTAAAACCGCGGCGATAAACAAGCTGGACCTATTTCGCGGCGTATTACTTTCCCCCTAGGCATCATCTCCTAGCTCAATAACATACTATAGCCTCGTATCGTATATATATCTCATCTTATGCCCCTATTATCATCGTGTGCCTTCTAAACCTCTCGTGACGGCTACGATCACTGGATTGATATCTTAGCAGTCGGTTGAGAGTATGTAGAAGGTTGCTTGGATTAGAAGCTATCTACGATCGTGTGGCACACGAAGATCTAGCTATGGTTGTGGGTCACGTGCCAGTCACGTGACGAGCAGAGTTTCCCGAGTGAGTGCCTAAGAACCCACAATCGTAGGCTATTAATAAGTTAGCCTTACGACGAAGCCTTAGACCCCGCTTATCTATAGTATAGGCCGATACCGGCACGACCAGCTGGTTAAAATTTAGTAGCCAGCAAGTCCTCGGCCGAAGCCGCTTACTTTTCGGTCGGGTTAGCCCGCGAGACCCACTAGGGCCCTCGGTTATTCCAACCCTTAGGGCCTGATCTTCAACACTCACGAGTTTGCTCGGAGTCGGTTAAGCTGGCAACCTTTTTGCGACCTACCACCCCCCACGTGACTGCATTTTTTTACACCTAGATAATTGTGTAAGGATTCTTTTTTTAGGTGTATCTACCATATACAGTGGAACCTCGATTATAACATATGGTCTTGACACAGCCTTACTTGTGAGATTTAGTGGAGGCAACTGCAACTGGTTAGGGCCCAGATATCACCAAACCCTACCGCCAGATGGATCGTGTTACAGTTGCTTGATTGAATCTATCGTAAAACTCTTCAATCATGGTGGATATCCATCTGGGAGGCCCACCGTAGATACGGTGTCACACCCAGGTGTCACCAGCTGGCCCCTAAACGCACAAAATATCTACCCAGCCGTACCCATATCCTTACATTACTTAACTTATCGCGAGGATATCGTATAAACGAGGATGTGATGACCTGGTTTAGAGAGACCGGTCATGGATAGACTCAGGCGGGGTTAAACCCTGTCTGGATCCAGCTGGCGGCTGGTGGCGCCAGCCGGATACGCTTATCCGCCTCCTTGAAAAGGGGTTTTCCGGCGCTTAAGAGCTGAAAACTCTTCTTTATGGATTTTACACAGTCAAGATAGCTTCGTAAGGAGATAGATTGATTGAAGATCAATTAAGAACGCCTGAGAATAGTAGTGATCGTATATTCTAGAGAGGTATCCATCCGTTCTAAGTTATATCTAGCCAGATCCAGCCGGATCCAGCCAGATCCGAGCCGATCCAGCCAGATCCGACCCGTTCTGAGCCAATCCGAACCGTTCTCAGCCGATTCTAACCTTTCTGGCACCCGCAAATCAACACAGAGGATTACGTGATTTTTTCTCTTTATCTTATAGAAATATAGAAATAATAGATAAGTATAAGTATATAGTATATAATACTATATAATATACTATATAATACTATATAATATACTATAATAATAATATAAAATAGTATATATAACGGTCTACGTAAGAGGTGAACCTTTTTACGTAGAATGAGATTGTATTCTAAACTAAAGAGAAGAAAAGGAAGAAGGAGACCCTACGGGAGGCGTAGGGTTCTTTATATACAGCGAAGGACCCCTAGGGGGTCCGGAGAAGTCCGTACGGTTCTATAATAAGCCTAGACCTAGGTCTAGGTTCGGTAGAAGAGGCTGGTGATATATCTCGGTGCCTAGAGACGCGGTATTTAGATAGTATCCTACACTATCGGAAGGCTAGTAGGAAGCTAGTGCTTAGGCGCGGGGTTTCTGTCATGGAGTGCACAATCGGGAGCTAGGACCCCCACGTTTCTTCGCACAATTCGGCATCATGGATGGATAATGCTATATAAGGTTTGAAGATGTTATTCAAGGTTTCGGCAATACGATAGTGTAATTCGGCAGATGAAAAATGCCAGCTGATCTAGGTATAAAAGTCAGGCAGATTATCCTAGATAGTTGAATAAAGCAGACTTATATATATGACTTTATTTAATTCCTAATTAGATAATTAAGGCCGTAAGCCTTACCTTTTCGGTATTAGTAGGATAATCGCAGAGGTCCGCTAGTATTAAGTACGGTTATAAGTAATCGTAATATATAGTAGTACTATATCCGTTCCTACTCTACCTCTCGTTCGGTTACCCCTATAACTCTATATACGACTATATCGACCCTTTACTTATACGATTAGCTATCGTTTCTAGCTCGGTACTATTATATAACTAAACGATCGATACGGAGAATTATACCGAGGAATTCGGCTATAACCGTATAAAGGTTATATTCTTAACTACCTCTAAGCTTAACTGATTCGACCCTCTTCTCTACGATCTGCTATCGTTACTAGCTCGGTGCTATTATACGAGAGGACGCTCGACTTAGAATACAGTATCACGCAGTTAAGCTACAGCTTATAGTTATTCCCCTAATTTACTTGATTACGCGACTAATTCGACCCTTCTTCCTACGATCTGCCATCGTTTCCAGCTCGGTGCTATTATACGGAAGAACGCTCGACTTGGAGTATCGTACCCAAGTAACTTAAAATATAGCTCTTAATAGAAGACCCTTTATATCCAAATAGCAACCCACTAGTTCCACAATGTCTAGTAGAGATGAAGGATAGTCTTCGCGGGCCGCGCAATTAGTGGCCGCAGCCAAAGACCCGAACGGCTTCTTCGCATCTAATTCGACGTTTGACATGATAACCGATATTATAGTAAACGACTTACCGGAAGTCGCCTTTAGGTTGAAGAAATGCCTGGAATATTCGATTAGTCGGAAAGCTAGCTTAGCCCCTAATCTACTAAGCCTATTCTAGGATAATAGGTTGAATACTAAGGAGGATTTTGAACGTACTGTCGAAGTCACCCTTAGTAGTAATCTATTCGGCAAGTTTATTTATAAAGTAAATATCGGTTTCGATTAGAACTAGTCACGCCCCGGAGATATTATTACTAATTTCGAACGGATTATACTATTAGTCTCACGATATTATCTGGCAGTTCTACGAGATTAGAAACCATAACCACTAGAGTAGCCGTTGCCCTTACTGCCGGAATCGACGGAAGAAGAAGAGGAATTCTACGACGAAGGACTAGAAATAGAGTATCGGTTACGGCCACCCTTAGAGACCTCCTCGTCTTCTCGGAGTTATAATTCCAATCCGCCGGTTGATCTGCCGAGGTCTATATCAATTCGTTTTGATGACCTAGACCTGGATAACGCGCCTCCTATGCCGATTCATACGCTATCCCTACCATCTTCAGTCACCTATTATAGAAGATATAATAAAACTCCGGTTACTAAATCAAACCTTCCGGAACCTCGTTCATTTAGAACTAAGGAACGCCGAGGTCCACGATTCAATTAAGAAGAAGAACGACCTATGCCGACACGAACGGCCCCTAGTTCGGAATAGGCCGCCTACTTCTCTAAATTAGTATCACTAAGAGAACTAATTGAATTCTTTAAGGTGAAATCTATAAGACCGCCTCAGGGAGCCCTCGACTATCTCGCCGACTTATACGACGAGTTACAAGAGAACCTCTAATAACGGACGACCTAGATATAGCGACTCGAACGAACGATTAGTAAAGCACCTAAACCGGAACCACTACTGGAGATTCGCACTAAAGAACCTTCCGAGTAGAGAGTAACTCGCGTTCAGCTAATATATAGTCTACCTAAGTATGAGATACGATCAATTAAACGCGAAGCCAATCCTAGCAACCCAGGTTCCGATTCAGATTCTAATGACGACAATAACGGACATCGATAAGATAACCGTCCAGATCCTCATCGGAGAGGTTCGATATAACCACGTTCTCAGTCACGACCGAACACTACCGAAACGGTCACCATATCCAAGATAACTCAGAAGCCCAAAGACGTGGGACTGTTTTGGCTAGACGTATGGACTATGGAGAAAGGCATTAAACGAGACGCCGAGATCTTCTATTTAAAAGATCAGCTAGTCTATTAATCTATCGAATCGTTCGTGGAGTCCATCGAGATGTTCTGCCGACTATACCCTTCGAGGGAAGGCCCACTCAAGTCCGTGGCCCTAGTTGAGCTACTTCGCGGCTCAGCTCAAGAATGGTTTCACTATTTAGTGGCTATCTCCGAATAAGCGTTATTCGTCAACGAATAGACGCAATTTGTCGATCGGTTGTACTAAGAATTCGGAGTCACCCCACTCGAAGCTATGGAGTGGATGAAGTCTAATTCGTACAACTGGAACGCCGTATTAAATGGCGACTCCTATTACACCTGGGCGTTGAAGGCGATGAGATATGCTAAGAGACTGTATCTTCCATTAGTAGGATATCACCTGCCGGATCATGTACTTCTCACGGCCGTATACTCGTCAACTACCGCAGAAGTTCGCCGTTATCTAATCCGACCAACTGTCAACGATCGGAAGGATATATAGTTAAGACACGCCAAGGAACGGATAGAAGATATCATAGAAGCGGAACGATCGTCTAAACACGCCAAGAGGAGCACATATTAGGCGCAGCCACAGGACGCCAATACCAATCCGTCGACGATCACCAATAAGCCTTCAAGTGAGGCACCTCCTGTGCGCAATTGGTCGAATGAACCGACAGATCAGACGCGCCGACCATGGTTCGACTATCGCCCGAACTAGTTTTAGTAACCGCCGCCATTCCAACGGGAATAGAGTATAAATCGACTACTATTTAATAACTATCGGTCGAACCCAGTACAGGGGACTAGCTATCGAGGACAGTCTTCTTTCAATAATGATCTACTAAAGCCTCGATTTAACAACGATAGACAGCGAGCCCTATAGAATCGGAATCAACGACCATAAGGACCCTTTGCACGATTCCGTCGGCCAGATGGACGACCCCGGTATTATCAACAAAACCGCTTTAACGGTACACGGGGCGCCAACCATCTGACAGAAGAGATCCTAGAGCAACTGGATATTGAATTCGACGATATACCGGAGGAAGACTGGCAATTCATCCAAGAAGAAAATGACTTAGATGAACAAGAAGAAGAAACGGAGGAACCATCTCAAGGTAACGCCGCGCAATGGGTTGCTGCTAGTGATAGTTCTTCAGATACCGACTCTTCGGTCGTTGAAGCGAATACCTCTTGGGTATATATGATACAGTATGACGAAGGCCCAAAAGAGTAAGCGATCAAATCGACGACGAAGGTTTGATCGTTGTTTCAGACCATTTAAATGCCAGGTCTTCACCATCGTCGAATATTGCAGTCTTATCAACTAATTCTTGTTATATATGTTGTGATTTATGTTCAGCTACGTTTGATATCAATGATTCAGTTAATTGGCACGCTCACTGCTCGCAACATCCATTTTTCCAATGTACGCGTTGTGATTTGAAATTGTATACTGCTGTTGATTTGCACACTCATTTGCACAATTACGACAAATGTCGTGCTCATTTCAAGCACCACGCTCAGTCCATATCGACCTTAGGCACTCATACAGTTGAACCGTCAATACGTCCGGACGCTCTCAGTCGACTTCCGACATACGATCCGATACCAAGCCAATTCTCCGAGGAAGCAGACGAACTTGGCAATATCGGAACAGTAAACCACTTGGACACTTGCACGTTACAATCACGCGAAAACTTTCGACCGAATACCATCGATAAAGAACGACAATCCCGCCATGCGGGGGATCAATTAAACGTACGACGAATCGTCCGTGTTATCGCCGTCATCGTTTGCGAACTAAAAAGCACATCTAATCCTGAGAATCGATCACACCTGGAAGGCAAATCTCGTACAAGCCTATAGGGAGGATCGTCGACTTCGACGAATCATCACGGCTATTCGACAGTATAAAAGGACCGCGACTACCATGTGGACCTTGGATACTCGATAAAGACGGATTGTTATTCCGGATACGGCCCGATAGATCTCTCAGTCTGTGCATACCTGATTCCCAAGTGCGCAAATTGTTTGAACAGTTTCACGACCATCGACAGCATTTCAGTAAAGAAAGAATGCGGATTTCCCTTAAGGCATTTGATATTCGACGCAAAGACGATAAGATCCGCCAGTATATCGACCATTGCCAAACGTGTCGCGAAAATACCATTCGACGCAAATCAGCTACCGGAGAGCTAAAACCTACTGAGCTCTCGCCGATTCCGCACGATTTTATATCTATGGATTTTATCACTAATCTCCCGGAAGTCTCGTGGAAATCCACGATGTTTTATCTTAATTCTTTCGACACCCTAGATTAGTATCTGGTTGTCTAATACCGACTATCTCGCCGAAGTCTTCTTATTCCCGGTTATACTACTTATTCCACTAATAAGTGGGCGATAATACTAATTCGCATGATAGAACTGACGGATTGGGGTTTTCCTACCAAGATCATTAGTGATCGAGATCCTAAGTTTACCTTATCTATCTGGAAGACTTTATGGAAGAAATTGGGCACCTACCTTACTATATCCACGTCCTATTATCCGTAAACCGACGGAGGATCCGAACGACGAATCCAGTTTATGGAAATATGTTTACGTATGTGGCTGAATAGAGAAGGAGATCGTTCAAATGACCGATCCTGGGCCGAGCTTTACCTAACACTTTAGTATCAAATTAATAATTCCGCCTCCGAGTTACTAGCAGGACGTACGCCAAATAAGACAGCTTTCGGATTTTCACTAAGAAGCCTCGAAAACTATATTATTGAAAATAAAATTAATCAATACTAGGCCTAGACGGACGAGTCGATACGGAATATCATCCGACAAACCACTTTTAATAAAGTGACGTACCTGACGGATATAGCGAATACTCTCTTAAAACTTCGTTATAATAATAGACACGCCTAAATCGATTTCATAGTAGGAGATATAGTATACGTTATAATTAGTAAAGGATATCACCTTCAAGGTCTACGAGATAAATAGGGACTCCGACGATCTAGTCTATATCGAATCACTAAGAAGATCAACGATAGAGCTTTTCAGTTGGATATAAAGAAAGGAAAAACTCATCCGGTAGTATCTATATCTCAGCTAGTTAAGTTTAATTAGGCTAAAGACCCGTTTAATCGTAAATACGATCCGCCAGAACCTATCGAAGTAGACGGATAACTGCAATATAAGCCGGAGAGAATCGTTCAAATTAAGCTTATTCGAAAGATTCCTAAAGCTCTTATATAATAGAAAGGTTACGGATCTAACGACCGAACGTGGGAATTACTCTAAAATCTTATAGATGACGGTGTAATATCGATTATTCATCGTTATATCGAAAATAATCCACGGAATCATCAAGCGATTAAATAGTATTACGAAATACTCAACTCCTCGAAATAACTATTTAAACTTATTATATTATATTTTATGACTATTTATATTTTATTAATTTTTCCTATACTAATAGCCTTTTTATTCATGGTGGTTGACCATCGTCTAATTCAACAATTCAATACTACGTTTCCTTCTAGATATTCAATAATTCGATCGTACGAGGATAATATGAAGTTAGAGAAGGCTGAGAAAATTTTGAAACACGCACCATACGCAGCCTGATAAAAAAAAAAAAAAAAAACCGAGGGTATTTTACACCTTCTCGTTAATATATAATATCATCTTCATCAACGGCCACGACGACTACGCAAAAACGACCCGACGATATTATCGATCGATTATGATATATTTGTACACATTTTATTGCATTCAATCTAGAAAAAAATGACCAAGACGAAGAACTGCGTGCCGAAACCACTTTCGGCAATATCTCTAAAGAAGATTGAAGCCTGGTTCGATGATCAATATGGCGATTCGCAAAACTATATGCTACGTGTTCTGCAATAATCTATCTCTAGTCTCGATCAAGTTTATCAACTATACGCCTTTACTAACGATATAATCGCTAAAAACCTCGATATAGTATACCAACTAGCCAAGTCTAATAAAAATGCACCGATTCCGTCTTCTAAGACCGTCGAGATCGAATTAAAGTAATATTTCTATAAGTTAATTAACGATACGTGCCGTATAAGTATTTCCTACGAGTAAAAATATTGGGAAAAGTATCTCACCAGGATGGATCAGTATTTTAAAAAATATTAAGATAATATTAAGGGATTCGTCAACGAATCTAACGTTCCTTAGATGTGATATTATAATATTTGGCAAAGATTCTATAGAGGCGAACCCTATATCTATTTTATCTTCGCCTTGTAAGATATCAGATATCGTATAGAGCGACTCGGTACTAATTAAGTGGTTATCGAGCTCGGAGACCAACAAGAGGGAGCAGATAACTAAACGGAACTCGAACCCGTTCATTTTAACCAACTCCAGCTAGGAATACTAATAATAGTATGGAATATATATTTCGCGGGAATTAAGGATTCAGTTGAAGATATCCCGCATAAGGAAATCAAGGAGAATCTAGATAAACGAGGTATCCTCTAAACCAAATAGTTGACTTCATAGTTCGATATCATTTCCCTAGACTTTAAAATAGATTACCTCGCTCGCTCCGAATCTAATACTATACCCGACAAGTAGGACGTCTAGATCAAATAAAAAATAATTACATTATATTAGAAACGTCAGTAAGAAAAAATCGATTTCTAGAAAACCACCGAGACCACAATAGCCACACCTGTTCAAATAGACGGGCATACTATTCAAGAAGGCAATCCAAATAGCCGTACACGGCTTAATCCCGCAATAGGACGGGGGTCAGAAAAACGTATTATTAATCGGATTTAGTATTTAGCCTAAGCGAAGGCGGAGATTAACGAAAGCGTGGTGCGAGCTGACGCACTGCGCGAAATTATCTAACACTTCAAGGATAAGAACAAGCTCTATAAGAAACTAGCAAAATCACAAGACTATCAACCCGAAGAAATCCACCTTAGTCCTAGGGAATTTGGTATAAGCCGTCGAGTTCGAGATAGAGTTCGCCGGGCCTACGAAGGATTCCGCACGGGGGATCCAAATTGGACAAAAAAGATGCCGAGCCACGGCGCCATCCTTGCCAGCCGATACTGCACTAGCTCCATTTCTAGACTAACAGGCGCCAGACTGGCCGAAATAGGTGCACTACATTTGATAAATGCTCCTAGCCTATATAACAAATAGTGGAACCCTAATAACTAGCAAAGTAAGGAGATCGACGCTCTCAAAGGAGCACTCAGAGACCAAAAGCGATAAATTGCACAGTTAGTTGAAACCATCACTATATCGGTTAATAAGCGTCAGAAACTCCCAAATAGATCGGCGAAAGCGATCAACTCTACAAATAATCACTCCGATGAACCGCCTAAGTCGACATAGAGATCACAAGAACTAACGAACGATAATCCGGGTCGCTTAAATATAGATAATATTAAAAACAAGTCTATCAAATACATAAGCACGGCTGAGAAAACAATAACCTCCTCGTCTAAGCTATCGTCCCTATCGAATCAATTCAAGACCCCGTCTAAGTCGGCCAATAAATCCACGCGTTCAATAGCCAAGTTCACTTCCGTCAACAAAAATGCAGACGCTAAGGAAAATAATAAAACTCCTACCCTATCAAATACGCCTGCACTCTCCAATCCCATAGTTAATATAAGGAAACCGTTTACTACACTATAGGGTAATAACAGTCGAAATAAAAATACAAATAATTCAGGTGACACCTAGCGCAACCTATCAACTAGAGTTGATTATTCTGAATCTACATCCAAAAAGACAAAGAAAGTTGTGGAAACCGATAGTGACGATAGTAAGGATGATGAATCCGAGGACTCCAACACCACTAACGAGGATTCCGACGACGACGAGAGCTATAAGGACGATGAAGAACCTCCTCATAATAATACTAAGTGTGGCGTCATCACTAACCTAGAGACGCAATCAGTTATCATTTCTGATCACGAATACAACGACAACACAGAGGAAGAGGAAGAAGAACACATGAAATCAAATAATTCAACTAACGATATAGTTTGACGGGACGCCAAAATTTCTCGAGGAAGGGGACATGTCACGGAGTGCACAATCGGGGGCTGGGACCCCCACGTTTCTTCGCGCAATTCGGCATCATAGATGGATAATGCTATATAAGGTTTGAAGATGCTATTCAAGGTTTCGGCAATACGATAGTATAATTCGGCAGATGAAAAATACCAGCTGATCTAGGTATAAAAGTCAGGTAGATTACCCTGGATAGTTGAATAAAGCAGACTTACATATATGACTTTATTTAATTCCTAATTGGATAATTAAGGCCGTAAGCCTCACCTTTTCGGTATCAGCAGGATAATCGCAGAGGTCCGCTGGTATCAAGCACGGTTGTGAGCAATCGTGACATAATTAACTAAATTTTAGCTATATATAAGTATAATATATTACTTAATTTCGTTTAATATATTTATTATGTTATATATTACATTAAATTATATTTAAATCACAATTTTTTATCGAGTTTCGAGAATAATTTTTTTAGGGTGGCTAAAAGAGGGGGTGGGGACTCTAAGTGTGCTATAATAGTGAGTGATAAACACATAACACTAGCCACGTGACCTATATCATATAAAAGGCTGATGATACCCAGCGAAAACTTTACGAAGGCCATCGACAACGCCACCGTGGCTTACATATGTATTTTATAATCATGATTAAGTCAACTAGATAGTTCAGTTAGTTTCAATCAACTAACCAAGTCCATAGTCTCTGTTTTGAGGCTTCTGTTCTATTGCCCAGTCACGCCTTATTGCCCAGATCTTTGTTATCACTATTCTGTTTTGCCCAGTAAATTGCCAGCTTAACCGACTCCGTCAAACTATTCCGACCTTCTGGCCACAAATCAACAACTTATCAGCTATCGTCACCCGTCAGCTACGCTAATAGGGTTTAACCCCCTGAATTTATCTATCGTCACCCGTCCTACGCTAACAGGGTTCAACCTGAATTTATCCATCGTCACCCGTCAGCTACGCTAACAAGGTTCGGGTTCAACCCCGCCTGAATTTACCCATGACAGGTTATCACAAGCTATATGTTATCGTCAGCCGCCTGAATTTATCCAGGTCATCACAAGCTACATGTTATCGTCAGCTACGCCTAACAGGGTTCACCCCCCTGAATTTCGTCTCTGACCAGACATATGGCGTTCTGCACTGCCGACGTTACTTCTTCCTCATTGTGGCTGCATGTGAAAAAACAATGCGCCAATATTCGGTCCCTACAATTTCACTAGTACAGGCGGGAGATACTCGGAATCAGCACAGCCCCTCACGAAGATAACCCTTATTGGCTAGTATAAGCGAAAGTGGAGACTTGACTTTCACATGTAGCCTCGGCAATTACTAATTACTTGTGGACCAGCCAATTATCTTCGTCCGGGTGGAGTAACGACGTCAGCATATACTAGCTCCCCGATATCGCATATTTACTACCAGCCACCGATTAAAAAAGTTTTCTTAGCGCGAAACTAAACCACGCACTTCGGCAGACGCCACGTATTTTCCTTCCACAAAACTATCATAAATAGCAGAGGAAATCCCCAACTTACCTTCTGATTTTTTTCCAGCAAATCACCAAACCGATCCAGCAAATCACCAAACCGATCCACTAAATCACCAATAGCGATCCCACCACCAATCCGATCCGATCCACCAATCCGATCCACCAATCCGATCCACCAATCCCGCCTATCCTCTCGCAATCTTCGACATCTTTCGCCTCAATCCTCCAGCATCCTCTGGAGCGATTGCGTCTCGGCCCGACATCCCCTTTTACCCTCCCCTTTTACCCCCCCCCCGTCCAGAGAGACTGCCCCCAACGGTGAGTCTTGTCTAATTGGTGCTGCTCGTCGTAGGGCGCGAGTAAGTGCTCGTCGCCAGGCGCGAGTGAGTATCCGCGCACGGTCTGCCCGACCCCGGCCGCGGACCTGTTTAAATTCTACTGGCATCTAGGTTTACCTGGGTGTTCGCGCCACGTCCATGGACCTGTAAGCACTCCCACATAGGAACCCGTGTGCTCAATCCCATGGATGTGGAATCAGGGTGTGAACTGGCAATGCGTGTGACGCTGGCCTGTGGATCACTACCAGCATAGGAACCCGTGTGCTCAATTCCACGGATGCTGGGGCTTGGTGTGACTGGAACTTCGCGGACGCTGGTCGGGCACTACCTGCGGGACGGGAAACGAAGCCGCAGACGGGGTCCACAGAAGTATCTACGGCCTATTCAGCCACGCGTTCGTTTATCTTACTACCAGGGTTCTACCGGCGCAGGATCCCCCGCGGCGCGACCGGATGGATGCTGGCGCAGGAGATTTATCGTGACGCTGGCTGGGTAGGGTTGGTCTATGTCATGAAGGGAAGGGCCGTTCGGATATTCCCATGACTGGCTGAGTATCGTCTTGTTTCATGTCATGGGAATGGCCTGACCTGGAATGTTGTTCGGAGTACTTCTGCAGTGAACTAGCGGCTGAGTTTCCTTATTTTTCCTTTGTCTTATTTTTCCTTTTTCTTATGTTTCTATTCTTAATACAGGAGTGAATCTAATGCTGACAATTTGCCATCAGGTGTTTACCCGCCGACCCGACATGATGAATCCGGTATATTCTGATCGGCAGGCGATGATGGCCTCTTGTGTTTACCAGACTCCGACATAATGAATCCGATAATACCGGTAGTTTCTGATCGGAGTCGACTAGTCTATACCCGTTAACCCGTTAGAAGGGACCAACCCTG
>JAOYNU010008891.1:0-105482 GCA_026745395.1 Tympanopsis confertula
GGAGGGATCCATTCCAGGGAAGAGCAGTCCAGGCAGGCAAGATCCAAAGGGAGAGTCGGGTCCGGGAGTAAATAAACTACACCAGGGGGGAGGCAAGTGCAGTTTGTATATGGGGGCGCAAGCGCAAGCAGACGGAAGCCAAAGGAAAGTATAAAACAGAACGGATGGAAAGCAGATGGTTCAAGACGTCAAGAGTGTACCAGTACGTGGAATCTGAGGGGGGGGAAGTAAGATAAAAATAATCGATGATGCGTCGAGCCACCATGTGGACTGGGACAGGGGGTCGTGGGCCAGCGTGGGTCCTGCTGGCTCTGGGAGGGAGGCCACCGTGGCTCCCAGCGGTGTGCAGCCTGCACGACTCTGTTCTCGCCTGGTCCGCCTGCAGGTAGAATGACTCCACTCCCCAATCACATCGCGCCCGACTTCTCTCAGGCGCCCGCTCCTGCAGCCTCCTGCACGCCTTGATTGGCAACTCTGCCAACATAACGATCGGCCACCCCTATTCCTGTCCAGTCTTTCCCCTATCCCCCTATCCCCCTATTTAATTTTTTATTTATTTATTTTTTCCTTTGCGTCTAGCCCCCTCCGTCTTAGTGGCCGCTAGGCCACGATGGCGCCCTCCAAGGCCAACGGATGCCTGCGGTGACTCGCCCCTCGTGGCGACCAAACGGCCGTTCCTTCGGTTCTCACTCTTCCCTGGCCAGGAGCCCGCCACCTCATCCGCATTGTCCCGCCCATGTGCAGTGCCCCCCCAAAGAACGCCCCAGTCCCGCCATCAACTTGTGACTCCCAGCAAGCACATCAAACAAGGTGATACACGTTGTCGGGGGCCCCTCCCCATGGGCAGTCCCAATCTGACATTCCGTGTTCCGTTTCACCTGGGGCAGTCTGCGACACATCCCAAGGCTAGAAAATAATAAATTTGGCCTCTGTGGACGCTCATTAGTGCAGCGGGAAAAGCAGCTCCACTGTGAAGCAGACAAAGTGAGGCGATGGGTAGGGGACGCTCTGGCCAACCACGCCGTGCTGAGGCGTTCGTTTTCGAGAACGAGTGGATCTTCCCGCCTGGAGGCACGGGCCTGTGTGGATTGCCACTTATTGGCCTCGAAGCCTGTGCGACGCTAAGGACTCAGGCCAAGGCAGAGTTTCTTCCTCAGGTCTGGGGCATTGCGGTGAGGATCACCTGACACATCACATCTACTATTGCTGCACCCCAGAAATGCACTGGGACCGCTTGCTTCCGAGCTTAGAGTCCTCACCGCTAGAGCTATTAGACAGATAACCTCCGTAAAATCCCTCCAGCTACCCAAGCTGCGAGATCACCTGCAGTAGGTCCTTTTCTTTCCAAAGCTCGACGATACCCTGCAGGTGGTGGCGGAATGCCGCCTGCCAGGGGGGCTGGATTGTAGTCACGATGCCATACGAGGCCTGAATGAATGAAATCACGCCCCACAATTCAAACTCATCGCAACATCATCAATGGCGAAAGGTTTCAGCATGTGGTGTCCAATATTCCGCCAGTCCCGGATGCAGACCCCGTCCGCCTTTCCCTTGCCATCGCCACCCAAGGTCATGTGGGGAAGGTCGCCTTCGAGAACTCTCCACCGTGAAACCTTCACCAAGGGACTAGCGACTCGATCTCGAACTAATGGCAGTAGCACGATGGACGCTAACAATACCAGGTTCGCTTCGACGAGTTCCCACGTCTACACTTGTCATTGGCAGGCGAGCCCCATACTGCCATTGCTCAACATGGCATTGTACATATTGTTCCGCAGTCTCTTCTGTGCTTTGTACATACAGTACTCTGTAGACATTATGCTTGTTGGCCGTATCCGTAGATCTCATCCCCACCCCAGCCAGACCGTCCAGCCCATCCAGCCCATCGCTCTCATCACCCAACATTCATACGAGTACTTCGTACACACAGTATCCGACTGGCCATCCAACATACTTTCCACAAGCTGCCCAATCGGCTCCCATCCTACTGTCCAATTCCCAGCCACGTCGCTGCCCAGCTCCTTATTCGTTCTAACTTGCCGCGCCTGGGCTACGATGAGGGGTAAGAACAGCTCCTGGGCTACCGTTGGCCAAACCTGTTCCAAAGTCTTATCGACGATCTAGTCTACCCAGCCGACGAGACGGGCTGGATATATCGATTGGTCCCACAGGAGTCTGGACTACGCAATCTGGGCACAAACTGAGTTTCCAAGTTTCGAGTAGATACACCTCTGAGGGGGTTTTCCGTACTGTAGAGCACCTCGTGGGCCCCCCGACCGTTAATTGCCCCAGGCCTTGGACTTGTGATGGGTCATCACTCCCAGATCGTCGCCGTTGTCTAACCGTGCTGAACCGTGGTCGCAAGGTGGAAGATGCGTCGATCTAGAACTGTCTCGGGTCCGATTGTGGAGTCTTGACGACGGACACGCCGTAAGCACTTTTCAATTGGAGCAAGGTTTTCTTTGAATTGTGTGCGCTTGGGCGGCTGGTTCTTTGTCCCGTATTCGCGCTGGATAGATGGGAAAAGAGTTCCATGGTTACCATAGCGCCCACGGGGTCATATTCAAGTTTATTCAGTGATTGACTGAAGATTTGACCTGATGGCGGGACTTTTGGCGTCATCAATGACCAAGGACTTTGGATTCTCTGTTGACACTTTCCTGGCTTTGGTATTCTGATTGTGAGCTGTTAGCCGCCTTGGAAGTGAGGAGTACTTCATCCGTGCGCCCTTTGTATACTCGATATCCAACTTCATTCATGCCAATGGTGCATACCTTCAATCTTGAATTTGCGGTGAGAGTATCATTGACGGCGAATCTGATCTAGCAAAGCGTCATTATTGTTTTTTCAATAGATCCTCGCGCTCCCCGCTAAGTCTACAATTCTCCGGGCTGGGCCAACATGCGTGCAGGGCAGAGCACTGCGTGCAGTGCATGCTGTAGTCTGTAAGGGCTCCTGTCATGCATTGAGTCCTCTACACCACGTCAAGTGTCGGATTGCTGTTTGCTTGGGTTCATTGGGCAATCCTCGGCACAGTACGATGATACTCTCACGCTGTCTGCTTTGGGGGTTTCCACCCCGCCCCGAGATGAATGATATACCTCTGAAAATATGCAGAAGCAAAATATCAGTTTCCCCAGGCTTATACTACTAAATTGATATCCATAACAGTGGCTGGGGGTTTCTCTGTGTTCTCCCCGCCGATGCGATGCTGGTACTCGCATAGACTCAAGTTCCAAGGTTACGCGAATATCAAATCACTTCATTAATTTCTGAAGAAGTGAAGATATATAATATCAACGCGGCCTAGTGCACGTTTTGGAACTCGAAAATGTTTATTTTGTCAAGAAATGAACCAAATTTGCAAATGAACACTATCGTCGTTGCAGATGTGTTCGAAAACATATACTTGACAGCCGCACCTCTCGACAACCGCTAATACCATTTTCGTTCGAATCTTGGAAGAATATCCTGAAATCTTCTTCGAAATCCTTGAAAGACCTCGAACATGAAAAACACTCGAAACTCACATTACTGTCTACAAGAGAAATGCATAACTAACCCTGGAGTGCTTCTTGAACACAGGAACGGAATGACTCTAACATAGCATCTCCCAAAGCCCACCCCTCGCCTCCCTTCCCCCACCAATCGATCTATCACATTTACATTCCCACCTCGTTATCTACGAAATAAGTCTCCAGAATTCTCAAGACAACCGCGATATCCATAAACAAATCTCCAAATCTACAACCCGCAGTCCAATCTACCGCAAATGTCATGCAGTAGCTGATCGCCACAACCGCACCCGCACAAGGACACCCAGGCGCGCTCAAGCAGGGATACCCTTCCGCGACCTGCATACAAGTACCTAATAGTTGCCTCCCGAAAGCGGCGCGGGCAGCGGGCACGAGGGTCGCGATGTAGCCGCCGTGCAACGTGCATTAGTGCGTGGGCTGGAGGATCATTTGCCTTGCGGGTTGAATGTAGGCTGCTGCTGCTTTGCGATGGGTGGAGTGGGCATTTGGATCCATGGATGAAGTGCTTGATTGGCGGTTTTTAGGATTAGGGGATGGTGTGATGTCGGGTGGTTGGGATGGGGTTGTGGCGGTTAAGAGTACGGAGTACAAGGGCGCAAGTAAATGGAGAGTAAGTGCATGGTCTAGATGACGGGCTGAAGTGACCTGTTCGCTCGAGGCTGGCCTTATCAGTTGGTTATTAACGGGGCCGGGGGGTGTTTCGGTCTGGGATTAGAGGCAAGCCACTGACTTCATGTAGCGCCGTCGTGCTGTCGTTATGGATGGGTTGAAGGCTACGCATGTTTACATGTTGACAAGGTGCAATGGAATATTGTAGCTTGTGTATTTTCAAGACTATTAAACATCGCTGATAGAGTATTGTGTACATGAATATAGATAGATGCCCGCGATTATGAACAGAAGGGTATCCGATGGATTGAGAAACTCTCAATCATTATCAATAATAACCAAATTGCTTCTTCTAGCGCCACGTATCCGTCTGCTGCAGTTCTGGATAGGACTGCTGGCAGGAAATGGTTACAGCACTGTGCGTATAGGCCATTCTTCGCCGACGGGGGCGCCAAGCGCGAGGCCCCCAGCCTGATTCCGAATAACAGCGAGACGCTGGATCGGCTCGAGATGTTCGGCAGGTAGGCTGGGGAGACCTCATGCATGCGGATAGCAAACACGCTCGAGAGGGCGCTCTTACTTCCGAACGGATCCCATGAATACGGAGTACTCCGTACATGAAGCTCGTATGTGGAAGCCTAATTTGAGTTTTGGTACGAGCGGAGCGGCACTCGCTCTCGTAGCGGGATTTGGCGCGAAATACTAAAGGTGTAAACACGAATAAACAGGGCAAATCGCTATGAGGCCTGGCCAGCAGGTTTTCGAATCGAATAAAGGCTCATTCTCATCCCGGATGAGAACAAGCTGTTTAGAAAATAAGCTCATGAAGTCGAGGCGAGCCAGTCCTCTGGCTGGACGAGGCGTTCATGTCAGAGGCTCATAGATCACCTCTTCCAAGTAGAGAGGCGTAGCATGGAAAATCGTAGCTGGCTCCAGAAGGTGGTCCAAAATCGCTCCCAGCTGGACCAGAGGAGGCGATGCAGTGTAATCGTCTCCGTGCTCTCGGAGTCGAAGGAGAGAGAGGATAGGCAGACTAAGCACGGGTTTGATGAGGTTACACGCCGCGGCTCATTCAGGCAGGCATGGAACGACGTCCGCCTTCAGTGAGCTCATCGCTCTTGCCTTTCTTTCCTGCCACCTTCCATCCAGACTGTCGCCGTTTGAAGGTCGGACTCATCGACCTGTCGCTGGGACGCGGAAAACGCGCAGCGACATCCCCAGTATCACACCAAGTTAGATTTACAGGGGCTTGGGCCAGCCGTCCATCTCATCGAACCAACGCGATCGGTAGATCTCATCGCCGATCATGATCTTTCTGCGAATACCATTCTCGACAATACTTGTGTGGAATCCACGGAGCAAGCGCCACAGTGACTGCACGTACACGTAGCTTCCGTCAGGCGCCAGACTGAAGCCTTTCAAGTCGGATCGCGGGAGCTCCAGATAGTTGCCATTAGCGTCGAAGCCGTGACGGTCATCAGTGGTGACTTCAAAACCAGGCATATATCGGTCCGTGACGTTCTCACCCTCGGCAACGAAATCACCGACGTCGATATCGAATTCATAAATGTCACGATCCGACGAGACGAGGAACTTGCGCTCATTGGGGACAGGAACCAGGTCGTGAGGACCCGCCCACCATCCGTACCCAGCACCCCATTCGGCCTCCTGGTCATAGTAATGAGGCATGCGGTACCACCGAGCGTCCTCCTGGCTCAATTCGTTTGTCTCATTGTTGAAGGGGTAGGCCACGAGTGCTCCGTACGCTGGGATCGGATCCGTGCCGTCGGCCGCGGCGTCGGTACCCGCAGCCCACAAGAGCTGCTCTGTCTCGTCCCAGATCATACCATGGATGGCTCGCAGTCCAGTGATGTTCTGCAATATAGGGGGGTCGTCCTCGAGTTCCTTGTCCATGCTCATATCATACACCATGATGCCGTCCCAGGGTCGCTCGCCAGTTGTGCCGACGGCAACGCGATTACCGGGCAACGCCTCGAGGGCGTGAGCATTCCAATAGAATTCGTTGTCGCGACAGATGGCCCAAGTGATCTTTTTGTCGTTCTCTGGATCCTCCGGTGTGTGGTTGACGACCATAACAAGGTTCGAATAGACGGCGCCGACGCTGGAGCCACTTCGCATCCATTTGAGGTCGGTTGCGTCGTTGGCGTTGCTCCAGAGGCATCTCTCGATGGAAGGGGGTAGGGATTGTTTGACGTCTTCGCGCTGCCAGCTCCAATGCACGTTGCCATTTCGATCGTGCAACTTAAGGATGGCGGGGACTCCATATGCTCCGGTGATGATGGTGTTCCAGGCGCGGTTCTCGGGGCGCAACCGGGCCTGGGGCTGGATTGGGGGGATATCCCAATCCGCCAGCGGCTCGAAAAGCAGGCCGAGCCAGCTCAGATATCCACCTAACATGGCTTTGATTTAACCAGGCAACAGTGTTGGAGGTTTGGGGGTTGGTGCCGTGAGGATGTAAGTTATGCTAAGATTGGGAACGGGTACGATGGGGGTTAGACGGTACGAACCGATCGACAGAGGGCCTTACAGGAACAAAAGCTGGGAAGCATTTTCCCTTTTCCCTTTTCCCTTTTGCTTTTTTCGCCTCTGGAAAGCCGGATCCTACGGTTAATTTTACAGTGGGGTACAGATAGGGAGACGCAGGCGAGGCATTGGTTGAGCCAGTGAACGACCGCGCGGCCTGGCAGAACGATTAAGGAGAATCTCCGTCGTACCCGTAAAGAGGGGGGAGGGCTCCGGAGGGCCTCTCGGAGGGACCTTAGAGGGTCTCGAGGGTACCTCGACTGGCACCTGTTGCGCACTCGGACTCGGTGGACTCGAGATCTCGCACCTTAGGCCGCCCACTAGCTCAACCGCAAGTTGCATTTACCAATGGCAATGGAACAGGGCTGAACCAGGCATCAGCCATGACCGGACTTGGCAGCTTGGCACACGAAAGGATCTCATGCTGGTTCGTTCGATGACGATGGAGCCGGTGGGTTGTGGAGGACTGGGGGCCACTCTGCAACCCTGAGCCCCATTTTCCGCCCAGTTCGGGTGAAGGGTCGCGTGTCTCTCCTTTTCGCCCAGAAGTGGAAATTTTCTATTCTTGCGCTGGCCTTAATCTAAGACCAGCACTGCCCTAGGACCCTGAAATTCGGCGCTCCTGACAGGAGGAACGCGCTCCATCCATCCCCACCGCGTGCCCCTTCTCTCTACATTGCCCCGAATCCCCAATTCCCAAGATCTCTTCCCCTCTCCCTACTTCTCTCCTCTCTCTCCCCGAATGGTTGCTGTATAGACGACATTGATGCTGCCATCAAAATGAAGGTGGCCAGCTTGGTGAATTCACTGGGTCACCAGGTGACACAGATCTCCGGGATCTCCCTGCTCAGAACCCTGGACTTCTTCTGGGACTTTTCGCGCCGTTATTTTTACACCCTAGCCTTTTGGTCCCTGATTGGCGCCAAGCTCCTGCATTTATATGCCCATTTGCATTCTTTGTCGCCGCAGAAGTTCCTTCTCTGGGGTCCCTCATTCTTTTACCAAGATGTGTTGCTATTGTTGCTGCTGCGCATCTGCGTCCAGAAGCTGTCTGGCCCGATCGCGGCTTTCTGCGCGCTCATTGTCATCCCGTTTAGGTAAGTATCCGCGTGCCGAACGGCCCCTATTGCGCCATAAGCCACCCTTTGAGACATCGCTGAAGAATCGAGTGCTAATATGTTGTCTTGGATATAGTATAATTGTATCTGGCATGTCAGCTGCCAACTTCTCCGTATATGTCTTTACCGGCGCCGAGATCCACTGGCGACAAGCGAAAACTTTTGCCGGCGATTCGGCCGCCGTGAAAACCCTCCTGACCGGATTGACCGGATTTCTCATTGGCGAGGGCTTGCTCGTCGCAGGTACCATCCTCACTGCCCGCCCGATACACTTGTTCACCGGAGGTGTGTTGCATGTGCTGGCATGGCCCTGTCGGTGGGTTATCGGGCGCTTGCAGCCTTGCCTGGAGCCGCTGCTGGGGCGTATCCGGTCTCGGTTCCAGCGCAAGGAGCAGCTCCCCGACCCTCGTATGTATGAGCAGATCTCGCTCGCGGACGACTATCTGAACGACTCGGGCGAAGAGGACGAGTCGGACTATTTCTTGGACAACAACGGCAGAAATCATACAACGGCAGCCACCACTGTCGAGGTAATCAGACGTGTTTCGGACCGTTTGCTTCCTCGGCTGCTCGTGATTGCCTTTATGATTTCTGCTGTGGTCCTGCGTTCGATTCGTCCTCCGGATCCAGTCTACCTGTACCTGTCTGGCACATTACCTTTAAGTATGTACTTTGAAGGCGGAGGCAACCGTAACACCCCGATAGATGTATCGGCTCTGCCTTGGACATATAATTATCTGGAGGGCAACTCGTCTTTATCTACCCCACCCGATTGGGACTGGATGACGAAGAGCGCCGGTCCCGGTTTCGACGATTGGAAGAAGGGCAAGGCGATTACAAAGGACACCGGTTTGCACTACAGCCCCGACAAGAACCCTATGCATATTTCAAATCTGCAGAACCCAGTCCTCGACGAACTCAAAAACGCATTGTCCTCTGGCGATGTTAAAATCAAGCACGTTATCTTGCTGAAATTGGAAAGCGCACGTGCCGATATCTTCCCTCTGCGCAAGGATTCGTTCATGTACAAGCGGATTGCCGAGACCTACAAGGACAAGACAATCCCAACCGACGTCCAAAAGTTTATTGCCAACTTGACTCCTACTGCCGAGCGCTTAACTGGATTCCCCACCGGCTTCCAGTTCAATGAATCTGATGTCCCGGTGCAGAAGCCCTACGGCAGTATCAGCTCGAAGAACGCATACACTACTTCGACATATACCTTGAAGAGTCTCGCAGGAACTCTTTGCGGTATCACGCCTCTGGTGGCTGATTTCAACCGTGAATGGGAGCACCATGTCTACCAGCCCTGTCTCCCTCATGTGCTGGACATGCTCAACAAGCAGCAGACCCTTTACAATGACACTCGCGATTTCACGCACCAGCCCTGGCACTCCATTTGGATGCAGTCGGTCACAGAGGGCTATGACTTTCAGGACAAGCTCACTCCTGTGATGGGCTTTTTCGATAAGAAGACAAAGGAAGTCCTTGATAGCCCTAATGCCACCCATCCAGTTACATCCGAAGAAATCAACTACTACGGATATGCTGATACCGAGCTCCGTGAGTACATCCGCGACGCCATCGACGATGCAGAGGAGAACCACACTCGTCTCTTCCTCACTCATCTTACTGGTACAACCCACCACCCATGGGGTCTTCCAAATGACACCTACGCCGACATCCTGGGCAACACCAAGGGTAACGCCAACAACGACCTGAACCGTTACCTGAATGCTGTCGGCTTCGTCGATGACTGGCTCGCTGAGATCCTCGATATCCTCGAAGAGAAGGGCATCGCGAATGAAACTCTCATCGCCATGGCCGGTGACCACGGTCTTTCCCTTCCCAACGACGGAGGTATCACCCCATACGACAACCCCCACGTCGGTTCCTTCCAGGTCCCCATTGTGCTCGCCCACCCCAACCTGCCACCAGTTACCATCGAGGCTCCGACCTCCAGCGACCAGATCGTGCCTTCAATCATCGATCTGCTCATCGAGTCCGGCTCGCTCAGCAAGCCATCTACCCACGCCGCGCGCGACATCCTCGGAATCTACGAGGGCCAGTCCATGATCCGCCCTCTTATCCAAGAGCAGGATGGCGTGAAGGACTGGCAGTTCACAGTGATGAACACCGGTGGCTCATGGCTCGCCGTGCGCTCCGCCGCACGCCCAGAATTCCGTCTCGTCATCCCACTCGTCAGCGACGTTGAGTGGCGATTCTCCGACCTCAACGAAGACCCCGATGAGCTGAAGCCAATGTCGCGCTTCAGCCTTGAGGATCTTGCGATTGATCTCGCGAAGAAGTACGAGCACGATGTCATCGACTGGCTTTACGAAGCTGCGTACGTGACCAACTGGTGGGTTGGCGAGAACTGGGAGCGTTGGCGGTACACGAAGAAAGACAACTAAGTGCTGAGCTCTTGATCTGTACTTCTTCTCTCGTGCATCTTTTTCTTGTTCTTGTTCTTGTTCAGGATTTGCATTTTTGGTGTTCTGGTTTGTATCTCCGTTGTATTTTTGGGAGGGACATTGCCTTGGGTGTTTACTTTGGCCGAGCGTGCCTGGTTATGTATATCATGTCCCATTTGTTGGACTCGGACGGTTTTGACCGGGTACTGTTTCTTTTCATTTCTTTTGACATTGGATCTACCCCGTTGGTGGGTGGATCTAAAGCCCTACGCTAGGCATTTGCCTGATGCGTTCGGCCAAGCTGCCTCTTGATCGATCAATGCTTGCGATCGAGGCCAGTTTGGATTTACTGTACATATTGTTTGGCGATGAGACGTGGGCTTTGGCTGCGTTGTCATCGCCACTTGGTCAGTTAAAAGGGTGAGAGAACGAGTATACGAAGATGAAGGCATCATCCGGTCTACAATAGAAGCATATAATGCAGTTAAAGACTTGTTAGAACCATTTAATTCGCTTCTTAATTCACTTCACGTCCTTGTATGGCCTTCCAAATAGTATAAAGATAGTAGTAATTATTTACAGTGTATGGAAGACCAACGCTGTCTAGAGCTGCCTTCTCACTCTACTTTCGCGCAAGAAACGGATGCTTCAGCGCCTCGGTTGCAGTGCAGCGTTTTTCAGGGTTCAAGCTCAGGCACTTGTCCAAGAAATCCACGAATAAGGTCAACTCCTTCGCTTCCACGTCGGACATCCCACGGGTCCCTTGGCCCATGAGCCGGGTCTTCAGATCGCGCGTCGGCTTCTTGAAGTCCACAATGCGGGTGACAAGTCGACCGGTGACTTTGTCCTCCTCGGTACTGTGGAAGTTGAGCATATCGTCGAAATGAAGGTGAGCCAAAGAGCCGCGCTTGAGAAGCTTTGGCGGGTACTTTCCTCGGCATTCCATGATAGATTTGAGCATTTGGTTGTTGTTCCGACCGGTGAACAGGATCTTGCCCGTGTAGAGCTCGAAAAGAGTGCATCCGATGGACCACACGTCGATAGCGTAGTCATATTGAATGCCCAGGATGATCTCTGGGGCTCGATAGAAACGACTGACCAGGTAAGGCGTAATCTCATTATCAGACACCGAAGAGGCAGAGCCCAGATCACAGACTTTGAGGACGTTTCGTTGCTCGTTCACAAGGAGGTTGTCAGGCTTTAAATCTGCGTGCAGGATATTACACCGACGGAGCAGAGCTAAGCCTGTGAACATCTGCTGTGCATAAGTGCGGATTGCGCGAAGATTCAAGCCGACATCACGGCCGAACTTCTTGAGCACTTCTCGCAAGTTCATGCTCAGATTCTCGAAAACCATGCAAAGATGACCCTTGTGATCGAAGAAGCGCTCGAATTTGATCAGATGCTTTTTGTCTTCGGGGTCTGCCTCACGGAGCTGTTCTAAGATCGCAATCTCTTTCATGCCTGCCTTGCGCATGGTATCATTTTGACGAATGATCTTGATGGCAACCAGACCTCCAGTTGTAGAATCTGTCGCCCGGACCACTGATGAGAACATGCCCTTTCCAAGATTTTGCTGGACATGGTAGCGACCATTGATTAGCTCGCCAAGTCGGACATTATAGTAGCCCTCCGGGTCATCCCAGTTGTCCATCATACTGATGTCCAATTCCTTGGCTTGTGGGATTGCTGATTTGGCCGAAGCGTGTGTTGGCTCCTCTTTCTCTTCAGCGAACATGTCATCGTCATCATCCTCCGCAAACATGTCATAGGGGTCCTTCTTTGGAGCCTCAGCTTGCGCATCTGGGATTAAAACGTCCTGTTTGACAGTCTGACTTTCATCATATGCCGCCGATGAGACATCTTCTTGAGTGGTGCCATTGCCATTGCCATTGCCATGCTTTGATCGGTCCTCCTTCATGTCCATAGTAGGATCATAGTCTGCTGCAGATGGCTCATCCTTCTCTGTACTATCCACGGGGACATTGGAGTTAGCTAAATCGGAGTCTTTCCCAATATTGAAGTCATCGAAAAGGCCAGCTGATTGGTCTTTAGGTGTATTTGCTGGCGAGATCTGAGGTGAATCTGTAAATGAGAGGGGACATATGTCAGCCCGTTTCGGTCCAGTTGGAACTGCTATCTTAGACATACCACTTGCGTCTCGTGCGCTTCCTGCATCCGTCCCTGGTGTGGAGACGTCTGTGTCTGTCTCGGGAATATGCAGCGCTTTGAGGTGCATAGGCGTAGCTTGGCTTGCGCCCTGGCTTCTGTACTTGGCACGGATAGCCTCGCGTTGCTTGCGACGGGCTTCAAGGGCGGCCTCTTCGTCGACTGGCTCTGCCAAGTCTGATTTATCCACGGTCGCCGATGCTGGGGGTTCATCTGCTCTGTAAAATCTGTTAGCTATTAATCCTACATCCTGGGATAGCTGGACCTACACATCGGTCACACGAGCTTTACGCGTAGGAAGATCCTGCGACACCTGATTCTTCTGTGTTTCAGCACCGGGTCTAGAATCATGAGCGCTAGCTTGAGACTTTCTATCGCTCACTACCTGATTCGCACGCCCAGCTCCATTCCGCCCTGAGTCATCCTCGTACTGCTTAGGCTTTCTCACTTCACGGTATGGGGACCGAGTGCGGCTTCGGGTGCGTTGTCGCTTGTCCTTGCGGCGGTCATATTCATCAGTGTAGCGAAGACCACCGCCGTAGCCTTCTTCGCGATCGTAATCATGGTAACCTCGGGGTCGACGGGTAGTGTCTCTGTCATGGTGTCGGTCGTCGTATCTCGATCCATAACGACGGGAGTGTCGGTCCTCGTGGTCATCACGCTCATCGTAGCGCCTGCGCTTGTAGCCTTTGCTATCACGGTAGGGCGACCGTGAACGTGAACGCGATTTTGTCCAGGACCTCCGGCGGGACGATCTGCTATCGCGAGATGAAGGTCTGGGAATGGTCGAGGTACTATCTCTGGGGGCACGGTCAACGCTGGAGCCATTTAAAGGGTATTTTGACGCAGTTGCCTTCAACTCAGATCCTGATTCAATGATCTCGCCCTCAGAAGGGGTCGATGGCGACCGGGACCTCTGATGCGATGACATTGCTTCCGGGGTAATCGACCAAGCTGCTGAATAACAATAGAACAATTCCAAAGCCTTGTCTCAGTTCAATTCAACACTTGGTTCTGGTTTCTCTCTCTTGTTTGGCGGCCTTAGGAGGAGGCTTCAGAACAAAAATGCTGGGTTAGCTCAAGCTCACGAGATACAATGCAATCTTCGGGGTTTTTGAAAGTCCAACCGGGCTTGAGAGGCCTGCCGTCACACCAAAGCCTTGTGTTTATAAGTCCTCAGGACATGGGCAAGATGCCTGAATCTGAGTATGATCGATTGAGACGGATCACCAGGTGCTTGCGAAAAGACGAAGTCGAGGCGCGCGATCGGCAGAAGTGGCGGCAGTGGCTCATTCGGCGCTAGCGGCACAGCCGACACCGCCTTCCATATCGGAATCCCCCGCCAGATAAGCCCAATTTGCTTTTTCACGCGGGATTTTTCATACTTTCTTTCATTCGCCAACACTCCTCTTCACTCTTTCCGTGTCGAATCTCACGATCTTTCAAGACCTACAAATATGGGTGGCCAAGGCAGAGAAGGTGAGCACCGAGTCGCGATCCACGGTTCCATTTTATAAATGTGAAAGTAACTAACCCCTCTGCAGGTGGCAAGGTGAAGCCTCTTAAGGCCCCTAAGAAGGAGAAGAAGGAAATGGACGACGAAGAAGTTGCTTTCCGCGAGAAGCAGAAGGCTGGTAGGTTTCGCCCCTTTGCGAAATTAAGTCCCATGAGTGCTAACCGTTTGTTAAGATGCCAAGGCCAAGAAGGACATGATGGACGCCGCCAAGGGCAAGAAGGGCCCTCTGAACACTGGTCAGCAGGGCATCAAGAAGTCTGGCAAGAAATAAGCAGCATATACCTTCCTGAACCGACACTTGCGCACAATACCCTGGATAATAGGCCAAGGAAATCTCCGCCCATCCAGTCACGAATCGCACGAATATACATACCGAATCAAGCGCAAATACCCCTCATACACAATCGGTTCTATATTGCCCGTAGAACATCCCCAGTAGCCAGACCTCGAACAGGCTAGGAAGACATCTTTTGTTGAGTCTACCAAGTCTTTCTTAGCAGCCGTATATAAAATCTAGGTAACATGCTTTGAATTAGATGCTCAATAGGCCATATTAATTGGCCCTGATTGTTAGACAGTGTCTATGAATCGATTGTGAATATTGGGCAGAAGGATCAGCTGAATAAATGCATTTCTCGAGGTCATTCAGAGAAGAATTGTTACAAAACGCGGAGAAGTATGTCCCGGGTATCCAAATTAGGCAAAATGAAAACGCCCCCAGTCCCGACCTAGGACAATGAAATCGAAAGAAAATCAAACACACCGTTGTTTGTAAATCGTGTTCAGACAATGAAAATCAACTGGTTACTCTCTTGATCCATAAATTGCTACCATCGCCGTTATTTTCCTGCTCATCCCATCGTTTCCACGCCCTGCTGATCTTCAATCCAAGCTCATGCTCTTCACGCTTGATCTCAGCAACCTCGTTCTCCATCATCTGAAGAGTCTTCTTGACTTCGGCTTTAGCGGCCATATCATAAGACAACGCACCGGGACCAGGCTGGATGGCACGCGTCAATTCTTCTATCAAGGTTTCCAAACTTAGGCGACGTTTGTTTAGTTCGTCTCGCTTGGATTCAAGTGTTTCGATTCGGGATTGCGGATCTTTGGGTTTCTCGGTGTCTTGTAGCTGAGCAGGGGCTTCTGGCCCTGAGGTTGTTTCAGAAGGGGTCGGTTTGCGAATTGGTTTTCGGGAAGTTGGAAGGAGGTTTGCGTTGGGCACCGGGCGTTTGCGGGACATGATAGATGTCAGATCATCCGTGGATGTGAGCGCAGGATCACTATCTGGAGTGTCGGCGCGAGTATCTCGTCGAGGGCTTTCCTCTGGGAGGGTTGGCAACTCCTCTGGAGCTTCCTCTGGGGCTTCCTCTGAGGTGATTTCGTGCAAATTTTGTTCACTCTGTTCTGGGGAACTTTCCGCAAGAGAAGGTTCAATTTCGATGTCTGGGAGGAACGTTGTTGACCCAAATCGGACACTGGGTTTTCCTTTCCGTCCTCCGTCCAAATCGAGGTCTTTCTTAGCATCTGAGGATCGATCGCGGCGTGTCCTACTGTACGGTCTCTCGATCTCTCGCTCTCGCCCAGCTGAGCTGATAGTTGTCACCGTGGTTGGGACAAAACCAAGGTATTCATTCGAATCGAAAGGACTATTTCGACCACTAATATTGCCAGCAGGCTGTTCTACCCACGGGGCTGCAGGGGGCGAATAACGGCCTTTATTTTCCCTTGGGGCGATTGGCTCGTTCTTCGAGAAGCTTGAAATTCGATTGCGAGCCTGAGCAAACTTCTTCTTCGGCTGAAGCTGCTCTCGGCCCCAGTGAAGAATGTTGGATGCCGTAGATCCAGATGATTTGTGGAATGAAGTATTTTGTGGATTGACCTGGCCTGTTTTCCCTGAGGTCTTGCTAGTTGGTTCGCCCGAAAAGTTATCCCATCTCGTCGAGATAGGCCTTTCAGTCTTTGGCATAGATGGAAGACCTTTCTGTTCTTCCTGTGGAGGTGAGGGTGGTAAAGCTTGCGGCGACCCATCTTCGAGCTTAGGCAGAGGCTCTGGGGATATCGGGCTTGTACGTGACTCTTGCGATACATTGCGCGAATGTTGAGGGTGTTCGCTGCTCTCGCTTATGGGCGAGACGCAAAAACTGCTTTCGCTCTCATTGTCGGCAGAATGCAAAGAAGAAATCGCAGAGACAGCGGAATATCGCTTCTCAGGTGTTTGCAACGGAGGCCGGTCTGCCCGAGTTGGAGTTGGATCTGAGTCCCTGAGTCAAAGATGAGCATACTCGAGTAACATGAGACCGAAGCTCTGCGACTTGGACTTACGATGGCAGAGCTGGAAGATCTTTCGCGATGTTCGTGTTCAGCGGAGCCGCAGTGTTGTCCACGATCCCAATTGAAGTGGGGTTTCCAATGGAACGCCGGGATCGACTGAACGTCTTGGAGAACATCTTGGCCTAGATGGTAGAGTTCAAAGAGAACGCCCCCAGTGTCTGGGGGGCTATGGGCGTTTTCTTCAATCTGAAAGAGCTGAGTTCGTGTTCGGAAAGCGCATGAAACAGCTAAGTCTCAGGCTGATGGGGTCCGCAAGAGATCTCGAGAGGCTCAGACAGCGGGTGCGCGGAAGACCGACGCGGGGGCGCGAACTGGTTGGTGGTAATCAACCCTGGAAAGGAAGAAAAGAGAGTTGGCCACAGGGAAACAATGAAAGTACAAGGCCGGAGCAACATGTCATCACCGCCGGGGCCCGAGTAAAGTAGGCGACAAATTAAATTGGGGGCGACCGCAGTGGAGTGGGAACAATGGAGCCTTCAGGGCGTCGTTTCAAATTACCGCGGGTAATTTCCAAACTGTTGGCCTAATCTCGCTACAGACATTAATAGAATTAGTGTTTTATAGTTGCTATTGGGCCACTTGGCTCCAGATCCTGCCGAGGCCATTGCTATCGATATATCCACAGGCGCTTGTGCGCGTCGGACGGACAAACATGCCTTTTTATAGAGTGCTATCACGTGGCGGGGATCGATCGTCATTGTGTCCCCGCCGCGTCTGACATCTCCGCACGACTCCGACTCTTTCCAACTGCTTCTCAACAAAACCTCACAGGTTCCATCGCGAAAATGTCTTCTGCAGGTACGAAATTCTGTCGCGGTTGCTCGTGTTATAAATTGATACAGACTAACATTGACTGTTTCTAGAGCCGCAAGCAGAGGTGTCCGTTCCCCCCAAGCCCAACCAAAACAAAATCGCTGAAGCCCAATCCCATCTAACTCATTACCCGTCGGGTACTCTAGGGCCTCGATTGCTTCCCCAATCAACTTGATCCTCGTCTCGCTCTTCGGGCTTATCCTATACTATCATTTCCGCCCAAAGCAGCCCATCAGCCTTCCTCGCGGCCCCGCCCCGATTGTTTTCACTACTTACACCCCCAAGACTCTGCTGAAATTCAATGGCATCAATGACGCCCCTGTGTTCCTGGCGGTACGAGGACGTGTGTTTGATGTGACCTCCGGTCGGAACTTCTACGGACCTGTAAGTGGACAATGCTGTCGTATGACCTGAAATAAGGGGCAATGCAGCGGGATTAACGGTGATACCATAGGGCGGTCCCTACGAGAACTTTGCCGGACGTGACGCATCGCGCGGTCTGGCTCACCAGAGTTTCGACGAGGATATGTTGACCAAGGATCTTTCCGGCCCGCTGGATGACCTGAAGGATTTGGACGCCGATCAACTGGAGAACCTCCAATCTTGGGAGGAGCGCTTCTCGGAGAAGTACCTGGTGGTTGGCAAGCTGGTCGCCGAGGGAGACCCTGAGGCTCCCAAAGCGTAAGTGCCAGCCTTGCCGTGGCACTGCGATCGTACTCCATGTTGATAGGTGGATGGAGAAACCAAAACTAAATAGACCCATTGGGTCCATACCCTCAAGTCTGAGAGCAATGGCCATCGCGTGGCTCTTGTAATACCTTTCGGGCATATTATCAAACATAGCAGAAATCATACTGAAGGCGTTGTTCACGCGCCCGCGCTTCTTCACTGTACATCGTAGGCTTCTGGCGGTCAGTGAGCAACCTGTCTTTTGCTTCGTGTTTTAGGGTAGTACAGGACGGCCCCCGCAGCCGCAGATCTTGGAAGCCGAAAGACAACAGGAGCAGAACAGAAATATCACAAAGATTTGTTCAAAGAATGTTCTTCAGGTCCCAGCTCGTGTTAAAATAGTGGATCTACTAGTGACGCCAGTGTCTGTTTGGCGGGAAAGAATGGGCCACTCGATGAATCATGCACCTTCGGAACCAAGTAAAACCCCAAACTACGTCACTCCGCAATCATTCTTGGTGTGTTTTCCTGCAGTCTACCTCCCTTGACGCATGCTTCCGCGATCTGAGCCCCCGTATTAAAGGCCTTTCATGCGCCTAGAATTGTCTTCCTCCATTCCCCTGTCAATTTTCCCCCACTCCCTGGATGTGAGTCCTGAAGAGCTGCTTGAGATCCTTGAACTTGACAGCTGACCAACAATAGTACCCTTAGGAGCGCATACTCTACAATACCGTGAACATGAAGCTTCATCTTGCCACAGGCCTGGTGTGCTTCCTGGCGACCGCCGAGGCTGTAGGAGCTTCGAGCTGGTGGAGTAAAGCTGGTGCGTCACGATCGGGAGATCTGAGCCCCATCAACCACGCTAACTCTAATCTGCAGTCTACAACAAATGGCATCAAACGGAGCTAGAACGCTGGCTTTCTGACCATGGTACGAGATTTTGGAAGCTATTTTGTGGAATTACAGGGATACTAACAGCCTTCAGACATTCCTTACCCAACACCCGCCGACCGCAAAGACGTCGAGAACCTGGTGAAGACTAACTGGGAGTCCAAGGTGCAGAAGCCCCTGGGCGCTGTAGCCGACCAAGTCTCCGATGAAGCTCACAACGCCAAAGAATGGATCTTTGACACGTATGTTTTTCATTAATATGAAAATTTATTTCGAATACTAACACCCAAGCAGCTGGAGTGACTCCCAGCTGAAGGCATTCCTCGACTACCATGGCATTCCGGCACCCCAGCCCCGCAAGCGCGATTCCCTCGTCAAAACAGCCCGTGAGAATTACGAAGCCATCGCCAAGAAAGCGGGCGAGGTCACTGCCTACCCCGGTAACTGGCTCTACGGACAGTGGTCGGAATCCGATCTGAAGCAATGGCTGGACGAGCGTGGCTGGCCATCTCCGCAGCCTACCACCCGTGACAGGCTTATCGCATCTGTTCGCCGCAACTCTCGCATCGCCAGCTGGCAAGCCCGCAGCATCTCCGCCTCCATCGTTGCTTCAGCCGAAGCCGCGAAGGAATCGTTGAGCGAGGAGATCTTCAACGCCTGGTCCGACTCCAAGCTGAAGGAATTCCTTGACGAGCACAACGTTCGCGTGCCCCAGGGCTCCAAGCGCAACGAGTTGATTGCCCTTTCTCGCAAGCACCGCGCCTATCTCCTCGACCAGGCTGCTAGCGCATCTGCTGCTGCCGCTGATGCGTTTGGTGCCGCTACCACTAAGGCTGGAAACGAGTACGCTCGGGCCACTGATGATGTTAAGCTGAAGGCGAACGATGGATTCGAGGCTGCTGTTGATACGTGGTCTGACTCTCGCTTGAAGGCTTTCCTGGATGCTCGTAGCGTGCCTGTTCCACAGACTTCCAAGCGCGATGAGCTTGTCGCTACGGTTCGCGCTAATGCGCACAAGGCCGCTGGTGGCTGGAACGAATACAACTTTGATTCTTGGGATAAGGAGCACCTCTTGTGAGTCAACATGCTACGTCTATAATGAACTACTCATAGAGGGATTCATCTAACATTAAAATATAGGAAATATCTCTCTTCCCTGAACTCCAAGGCCGCAAAGAAGGCTGATGCCTCCCGCGCGGAACTGATCAAGAACGCCAAGGACTCATACACTAAGGCTTCTCGAGCAGGCGGCGAGCAATATGCATCGGCCACTGCTGCTATTGCGCAGGCCACTGGCTCCGCTAAGGACTCTACCTTCAACGAGTGGACTCAATCCGATTTGAAGAACTACCTTGACTCCTATGGCATCCCAGTATACCAAGGATCCAGCATCAATGAACTCCGTGCTGCTGCTCGTCGCCAGGCGACCTACTTCAAGTACGGCACCAACAACCCGCAAGATACCATTTACGCCAAGGTCATGGATGTTTTGAACTGGGCTCTTGAGCAAGTCAAGATTGGTGCAGCCAACGGCCGCGCACAGGGCCAAGAAGCTGCAGAGAACACCCGCGAGAAGGTTGCCGAGAAGGCTGAAAGCATTCGTGGGGAGCTGTAAATCTGCCCATCTATGGAAAAACAGCGCGAACTGGGGTTCGCTAATTTAGTTTCGTTACTTCTGCGTTCACTTTTTTTCTGATCACGATGATATGACTTCTTGACTTTTAAAGTTGTTTTGAATTTGGGGTTGGTATGGGCTAGTTGTTTTTTTCTCGGGAATAGTTGACAATAATAAGCTCTGCCGACCGTCTCACAAACGCTTCCTAAAGTGTGTTCTCTTTGCTCTTGCTTCAGCACACGGGCGCCTCCATAATTCAACAAGTTATCAACTGCATCCTAGGTGAAAGTCTAAAAAAATCCGTTGCATTCTTCTGCGTAGAGCTTTTGAACTGACGAATCGTAGGGAATAACTCTCATTGCCGGAGAAAATTTGCAAAGACTGGCCAAAGAAGCAGCTGAAGACCTCTCAGTATATTGGTACTTAGAGGAATAAACAAACAGGACAAACATTTGTCGATCGGCATTTATGCCTTGCCGCCTTGCTGCCTTGCTGGCTCAGGCAGACACCCCGGATGCCCTAACTTGCTGCATGCATCTGTACTCGGACCATAGTCCGAGGAATTCATTGACGATCATCGCTTTGGGAGCCTGGAATCCGGAGGGTTACATATCCTCTCCATGGATTTCAAATACATAATCTGAGGGGTTTCCTCAGAAACGAGGTGCGCTGCCGGACGAGTAACCGGGCGGCATCGAGGTGACCAGTATGGAAGAGAAAACGCAGCACCATGGGAAACGCTGGAAGAGGCTTCTCCACTTTTCCCTCTCCTGTATGATCTTCACTCTCATCTTCTTTGTCGGAATCCGATCTTCGCTGTACGAGTTGAGATCTAGACCTGCAAATCTTCCACAAAATCCCCAGGTTGTCTCGATCGAAGGCTATCAAGCTATCGCAACATTCCTTGGGCCCCATGCGATCAATGACAAAGACGACAATGCTGACGGTGACTTCCTGGGCATTCGGACCTTGCTGTTCCAACTCCTCCGCTCGCCAGCGACAAAGCTATGGCACCCAATACCGGTCATCGTCTTGGTGACCCCTGAGGTCCGAGAGAGCAAGCGAAAACGACTGATCGAAGATGGGGCGAGAGTCGTAGAGGTTGAAACAATATCCGATGATCGCTGGGGCGACACAGCTACCAAGCTTCGCATCTTCGATCCAACGGTTGTGCCGTACGAGAAGGTCCTATTCTTGGACGCTGGGACTGTGTTGACTCGCCCTATCGACGACATTTTCCACGACGATGGCGCAGTTATGATTCCGGTAAACCAGGATTCTAGGCACTCACCGGAAGAAACTAGGTTGCCGCAGTCGTTCATGTTAGCTGCCTCTTCCGTTACTTGTCGTGTTCCAGGCGCAGCGGAATCAGACAGTACATCACCTTCTTTTGGCAGTGGGGTTTTTGTATACACCCCTACCCTGGAAATCCTGCAGTACTATGTTGAACTGCTTGATCAGGCTGAGCTTTATCAAACAGGCTCCGGAGGACATGATCTGCTGAATTACGCCCACAGACATGGCGGTCCCATGCCGTGGGGAAAACTGCATCATCCTTGGTATGTCGATCGACCTGAGGAGAGAGATCTTAATGGGCAGGCGTCATTGTTGAAGGCTAAGTGGTGGATTCAGTATGGCAAAAGTTCTCATGGTAGTCGTTCTGTTGGCAACTTTGGACAGGAGCGACGATGGGAAATGGAAGGCTACTGGGAGGGCCGAAATGATGTCAATACTCAATTGAGCGAATGAGACTTGTGTGGAATCTAGACTCTACGAAATTCCCATCGTATGTGCATTTAGGCATCTATCAAGGTCGCTCGATAGATGAGTGAAGTGAGGAATAACTATAAAATTGCTCTTGCGCGATTTTCTTTTCTCCTTTCCTCATCTATCTCGTTCCTTTCCTAGGTCCCTCGTTTCTCTTGTCTCAATCACACACTTTTCATCAACGTGCACCTCTTTTATCCTCTTCCTCATCTCGTGTAAGTACATCATCATCATTCATCCGAACATTTACACTGCGTGGGCCTTTATTAATCCTGTCTCGTTTTCGAGCAGAAATCACGACGATGACACACCCCTCCAGCGGCGACGTCGCGTCCCCGGTCAACGACTGCTCAAAAGGCCTCCTCAGCCTCCCTAACGAAATTATCTTTCAAATCACGAAAGGCTTTAGTTTCAGGGAGTTGAGCCGCCTTGCTCGAACTAGCAGACATCTGACTGCTCCCATGGAGAGAGAACTCTACAGTCGCGAGGTGAAAATAGGGGACACTACCCTAGCATGGTCACTGCGTCAAGGGTTCTTCAGGGCAGCCCAGAATGCCATCACTTATGGTGCAAATGTGAAGAAGATCGATCAGGGTCACAGCATGCTAGAGCTTGCGATCATGAATTCATCTGATGATGAAACCAAAATTATCGAACAACTCCTTGAGGGGGGCGCTGATCCGGATTTTTCCAATGGTGGTCACGAGAGACCGCTTGTACTCGCGTCGAAGAAACGACGAGAAGGGCTGATGCGACTTCTCCTCAAAAACGGGGCCAACCCCAACGCGACTGGTATTGGCGGCATGTGTGCCCTTCATATCTTGCCCCTGAATTTCAATACTCAGGCAAAGTCCAAAATCTTTGCACTGCATCGGATGTTGATTGACAACGGAGCAAGTGCGAACATCCAGGATTCGGACGGCTGTACTCCCCTCCATATTGCTGTTCGCTCTAAAAATATGGAATATGTCAACTTGTTGCTAGAGAGCGGAGCAGAAAGCCAAATCCGGAATCAGCAAGGGGAGACAAGCTTCATGCTTTCTCTTACGATGCGTGAGCAGTGGAGTATCAAAGACCGATTGTTGAGGCACAATAGTACCCTTGTCGGCATTCCAAATTGGAAGGGACACACGCCTCTTCATTGGGCTTCGGCTCGTGGATTTATTACCGAGATGAAGTTTCTACTGAAAAGAGGTGCGTTCGTCAATGATGTTACGTTGTTCAAGGAGACACCGCTTCACCTGGCTCTCAAGATGGCCAAGTTCGACGCAGTCGTGGTTTTGATGGAAGCACGCTCCGACCCGAACATTAAGAACACCAACGGAGAGAATGTATTCTGCTTGTGCATGAAACAGCTGGTCATCACACACAAGGCCGATTATGCCTACCTCCTGAAATTCCTACTCCAGAACGATCCGACGGACGCAGAAGCTCGAGAGGTGTTTGCGAAACTTCACCTCTATTTTTACGACACGGACCGGGCCAGTGAGTGCCTGAAGCGCAAAGGGATTGAGCCCGAACGTTTCGTCGAGATACTTCCAGAGGCAGGAATTCGCCCTTGAAATGATAATAACATTGAATGATTTGGGTGAACTTGGGATCGGAATGTCTACCACTTCGACTCTTTTCTGCTCGCCCGCATTTTCTCGTCAGTGATCTCGCATTTGAATTTTTGAACTGGTAACGACATGGAAGAGTCTGGCAATAATGTGAATCAGAGTGTTTGCCACTTCGACTCTTTTGTACTTGCAACCATTCTCTCTCCGGTTACTTCGCATCTTCGAGTTTTGAGCTGGTAACGACATGGAAAGAGCTCGGGGGAATCTGGATCAAAATGTTTGCTACTGCGATTCCTTTGAACTTGTACTCACTCTCTTCAGTTACTTCGCATCTTTGAGTTTTTACAAATGACATCAACAGTTCCCATCAGATGAGCAGTACTAACGGAGTAAAAAGTACCAGTAGTTCGCCGCAGATGCTCATATGACACATCACGTGACTCGAAATGCAGTGCCCGAAGCGGCTTAGCGTAGGCACCCGGCGGGTAGATATCGGGCTTGCGGGGCCTCAAAGCCCAATCTTCCCTGCTTCTCATCATCCGGGGTCAAGCTGGTCGTTTGGACTCCTGTTTGAACTTCTGGCTCCCTACGCAAGCACTGGCTGCTCAATCTGTGCTGAGCACAGCACTTCATAATCTTACATAGCTGAAGGTGCAGGTTTTCACCATATCTTAAGCTGCGCAGTGTCGTCTCCTGGAAACGACGTCACCGTATCTAATGGAGCCTTCAAATCCTGCCTGTCGCGAGCTGGCCTCGCCAGGTGTTTTCCAGCCTGTCCTGTCGACGTTAGTGAACATATGGACTGTATTTTATCGTCTGAATCGTGGCTAACGAGATCCAGTCTTATCGTCCTAGGTATTGTCGTCTCCTATCTTCCGCAACATCTGCGCATCATCTCCCTGAAGAGTTCGTTCGGGATCTCCCCTTATTTCATCCTGCTGGGCTGCACGTCAGGCACGTCAGCGTTCGTCAACATCTTGATCTTCCCCAAGACAGCTGAAGATGTTGCATGCTGCTCGGAGATCAGCGGCGTGGCCTGCTTTGCCAGCCTACTGGGCGTAATCCAGATGGGAATGCAGTGGCTATGCTTTTTCTCTATGTGAGTTTGACGACGGTGGTTTCAAATTGAGCTATATCTAACATTTTACAACCTCTAGCCTTTTACTTTTCGTGATATACTTCCCCAGAGCTACTTCACCAACCGATCCCGTCGCGCCCGTCTCTACAACCCAGAACGTTCCGACATATCGCACTGCATTGGTCGTCACAGGCCTATGTATCCTCCATGCTCTAGTGACGGGCATAATCTCTGTCGTCTTCACTCTTCGACAGCCAGCTGCGATTGCGGCCTGGGCCAACTTCCTCGGTGTGCTAGCTACGATCCTCACATCAATCCAGTACTTCCCTCAAATCTACACCACATTCCGGCTGCGCCGGGTGGGCAGCCTCAGCATTCCTATGATGTGCATTCAGACGCCCGGCAGTCTGGTTTGGGCTGCAAGCTTGATTGCACGGGAAGGGGCCAAGGGATGGAGTATTTGGGGTATGCTAGTTGTGACAGCTGGTCTGCAAGGCACGCTCCTGACTATGGCGATATACTTTGAATATCTGAGTCCAATGTCGAAGCAGAAGGGAGGCTCGATCGATGATGCGCCAGAACAGGATGCGGCCCTAAATGGCCACTCGGCAGAGCGTCCGAGTACACGAGGACAGGCTTCGGTCAATGATGACCAACCGTCCGAAGACACACCTCTTCTTCAGAGTCAGTAAATGTATCACCTGTTAGATTGTCGACGTGTGATTTGGCGCTTATACAAGGGAAATCGGGTATATATGGTGTTGGTACAACAGTCGGTAATAAGGCCGCTTGAGGCATAGTTATGTTACGCAAAATTTTCAGATAGCTTATATTATTTCTCAGAATTGAAGAGAAAATTTCCCTCTACATCGATCTGATTTGGCTGATCTTGCCGGCTCATTCATTCTAGCTCCATGGCATAAAATTTCCGGATCTTTCAGACTCCCCCTCTCATCATAGCGTCATGGTTATAATCAAGCTATTGGCACGTTTAGGCGGCAGGGTAGATGAGACGGAAGACGTCGTTCAGAACATAGTAGCCTTGATTGCCGTCGGGTCGCAGCAAGAAGGACTGGGTGTAGCTCATTGGCGCCGGCTGCTCGTCGACCTATTGCATAGATACGTTAGCACATTGTTCAGTAGGATATCATGAACAGCATCTTTTCTCTCTCTTCGATATTCTCAATTATGACGAGACTAAAGTTGAAAGGCGACACTTTTTTCAGATGGAAGAGTGCGTAATTCGGATTCACGTACGAGGAGGGCGCCGGTGACCAAAACGATGATGCCGTTGTCGTTGGAAGGCTGGGCATCGAGGGTCTCAACCTTGTGACGAACTTGCTGGAAGGGGAGAGACTGTAATTTGAGCATTAAAGGTTAGTACGCCAGTAACGCGGCTGGAGGGGCATTGGCCCCCAATTCGGCTTGGGAACGAACAATCAACTTCTCGGTGATGGCGGTGGCGCCCAAGGTAGGGCTGGCCTCAAAAGTGAGCATAGAATCATCACGCTAGATGTATTGAACTGTGGTCAGCGTCTGTAGTGTAGCCAATCCATCTGTGGGTTTGCGCCTTGCACTGGGCGTCAAGCGAAGCCTCGGGAGGACAACTTACGTAGAGAGGAGTGAGACCAGCACGGTTTTCGTCGAACGTCTGGTAGTAGAACTGAACGAATTGCTCTAATTGTTAAACAGCCAAGATTAGAAAACAATTGATATTTTCATTCATGGGGTTTTCGATGCTGGGTCGGGGACGGCTGCGTCTTGCCCATGCGGGGCTGAATCTGTGCGCCGGCGCGTGCGGAATCGAGGGTAGGTAGGAGAGGGAGACATACGAGCGATGCTGTTGAAGTCTAGTAGCGAGAGAGTTAGCAAGCATTCATCATTGATCCCATTTCAGGCCCAGCAACTCCATCGTTCGTTCGTCCAGGTCTCTGGCGCAACCAGGGCGGGGGACCATCGAGTACTACCCGTGGTCCCGTCGAAGCAAACGAAAGGACCTGGGCCCTGAAATCTTTTGGATAATGGCAGATCAAACTCACCGGCCATTTTGAATTAGTTGTGAGGTTTGCGACTGGTAGACAGGGGGGGACAAGCAACTTGGGAGGAAGGTATTTGTTGATGCGCGGGAGATTATGTATGGGAGGGGTGTTGTGGGGCAACTAATTCTGCCACTGATGCCTTGTCGCCTGGTGCGCAATTAACCGTCAAATGTTACCCGAACGGTTGGGACTCGAGATTCACTACAGGAGATGCGGAGTGAATCAAAGGAGAGTGTATATTATTTGTAAGCTACTTTCTACACATACGGGTCTTTGTAATCGGAAAACATAGGACAAATTTGGTCATGGGGTATCAATGATTCTACTTAGATTGCCGCTGGGCACATTGGGTTTACTCTGAATCCGAGGCAAACATGTCCTGAGCCTTGGGCCGTGGTTTTCGAGCGCGCCGAATGCCCGTGTCTTGCTGCTCAGGAGCCTCGACTCTTGCTGGCGATAGCTCTTTGGTGTTCTCAGCTTCTTGTGGCTGCTTTGTTTCCTCCATTGGTTCACCAGAATCACCACCCTCCTCGAATTCCTCCAAATCACTATCTTCCATTGGTACACCGTCAAGATCGCTCATAGACTCATCCTCCATAACGTCAGGCTGACTGACAAATACAGTTTGTTCAGCCTGATTGGAGTCCAAAGTACGGCTATCAGGCTCATCCTCGACTGCCTTCCATCGGCTCTTCCCCTTCAAGAAGGCATTTGCGGCCCGATCAGCCTCGGCTTTCTCTTGCTCTTTTTTGGTCTCTTCTTCTGTGAGTGGCGGCTCTTCGAAAACTTTAACAAAGTGCTCTTGACTTGCTTGTGGGAAAACACACCACCCTTCCCATAGATTAAGAAGCGTGTTGATACTGCGTTTCCACTTTTCTGCCCTAAGGCGACCCCAATTGAGGTCTTTTTCAAGACGCCCGAGGTGCTCAAACACTTTGTGCGAATGAAGAGCCGATTCAAACAGCTGTCGATATCTCCAGGCATGACGCACACCACTAGTAGCGCATGATGACAGAATATCGGAAATGACATAAAGACCAACAAGCTTGGCAGGAGAAACATCGACTAATTCCTTAGCCATAGAGCCGGCGTTATCCTTGTCACTGGTCTCTGGCTTGACAGCTTCCTTCTCCATCTCACGATCCGGATTGGCTGCGGTGTATGCCAGCGGACTCAAGACGTTGAGAACAATCAGATCGACAACTTCGTCAGCACCTGTTCCCGCATGCTCAATTGCAAACGCAGTGACCCGAGAGATATCACCACGTCGCAATTTAGCATGCGTTGTTGGTAATCGTGCCAAAAGGTGTGTAAGCTTAGCCTTTCGCAGTGGGTTCATATAGCCCAACCCATCTTGTTGCCCGTTGACTCCTTCAGGTGGTGGTCCACCACCAAGGTTTCGTTTTTCATCCTCGCCGTCCCACTGCTCTTCATCAGATGAGTTGTAGTCATCATCAGTCACAAACTCGTCAAGTTGTGTAGTGTACTCAAACTGAAGATGACTCTCGGGGCCCATCCAGATAGCCCCTTCGTCAAAAATCGCTGTGGGCTTTTTGGGTTCGAACTTCTGATTACCACGAGGATTGGTAACTGTTTGCCATAATTTCCAGCGATAGTATACGCCACCGGGACTTCGTGCATCCCAAAGCCAGGCCCATTTCTCTTCTTTGGCTACCTCAGGTCGGCTCATCAGAAGTGCTTCAAACTCGGGCCCGTAGACAAGAAGACTTTCTAGAGTCTTGTGGATAAGCCTTATTTGTTTGATATCAGAGGGTGCTTTAACTTCGACTTGAGTTGAGCCAGCTCGACCAGTGTTCCCGAATGCACTTGGCGGAGCAATTCCACCGCGATGGGGGCCTGGAGGCGGAGCTCGACTCAAGCCGCCTCCATAATTAGGCTGAACTGTCTTGGCACCAAATGGCAAGGCGCTAGAGTTTGACAGGCTGCCAATAGTGTTTGATAGGTTTGATTGTATCGCTGCTGAAGAGAGATGTCGGGAGATTGAGAGATAGTGCCCCCGTCCAAGGTACTTGTTCTGTAGTGAACTGACAGCACTATCGATATCTGAGGCTGCCGTGTCGCTACCCAGGGTGACGATAGCAGCTGATGATGCTCGCACAGTAGCTGGCTGGCCTGTTGGGCGGATTATTTGAACATTGTCGACAACCAAGAAAGATGGCATCAAAGCCTTGATCACTGATAGGGATGTTCCGGGAGGTAAAGACGACAATTGAAGAGTAGGCTTGGCAGCAGCCCGTTCTGCCTCCTTCGCGTCCGGCCTGCGGTCGTCTTCGTCGTCTGAAGCGTTTCGAAATGCAGGTGGAGGACCAGATAGACCAACATCCGACTGATCAAATCCCAAGACACCTGGCCCGTTATCTCGGTTGCGCGTGAATCCTTCGTGTGTTCGCTTTCGAGACAATGATGGCGGGGGAGGACCTAATGAACCAGGACCGCTGGGACGAGGTCCAGAGCTAGTGAAATGTCGCTTTCCGGGTCCGCCTCCAAATCCACCACCTCGTTGGCCATATGTATTTGTTCGAGTGTCGGAAGGCCGGGGTCCTGCTTCGTCGTCGAAAGATTTGACAAAGTCTTCGTAGACAGCAGCTGTTTCCGCTTGCTCGCGGGCGCGTTTAGCTTCGGCTTCGGCTTTCTGGCGTTCGAACAACGATTTCTTCGGTAATGCGTTGAGCTTGTTGTTGACATCGGGGAGGCCCTTCCCTTTCGAATCGTCGCCCATGGCGATAAATTGCTGCAAATGCAGCAGTTGATCGCTAGCCAGCTAGTTCCAAGGCTCGCGGAATCAGCTGATTTGGAACTGGGGATGCGCTCTTTCAGGCGGTATCAGCCGGTCTTATCAGCACGTGAGCCTCTATCAACATCACCAGCAACGCTGGTCTTCATCGATCTTCCTACATTGCTACATAACACAATTTCAGATGGCTGCTCTAGGAGTGTCTAATCTGTTGAGATTCCTCTCGCAAGATGCCAAGATCTCGTTGGCTGTCGCAATGGGGAAAGTCCCCGAACTACAAAAAGCTAACTTGGTCAGGTATGTCCTCCTTCCTCTAGCTGAAGATTACTATCTTACATGATGACAGCGCGGAGGCAATTTCGAAATCGGATTTAAAAACACTTGAAGGGATATTCTCAGATGCAAAGGCTGCGAAACAAGTTTTCAATGCTGCCAAAAGAGTTGTCAAGAAGCGAGGAGCCCCAGCTGATAACACGCCAACATCACCCCGCCAGAAGAAAATATCGCGAATAAGCAAAGACTCGACTCCATTTGAGACTGAGGAAAGCCTTTCCATTCGTGCTCCACCTGTAAAAGAGGATGAACTCGAAAATATGGTCATAATAACCAATCGCGCGCCTCTTGTGCTCGCCTTTGCGTTATCTGTCCTGAGATATACAAAGCCAGAACAGCCGATTTCGAGCAGGCTTAGTCTTGCACAGGGTGTCGTTAGTGCTAATAGTCGAACTAAAGCATCAAGCTTGGGCATTGAGACTGGGCAGTCCGCAGAAGAAGAAGGTTGGGGAGAAGGCCATCAAGTCATTCAAGTACTTGGAAGAGAAATCCCGGTTCTAAAGAGATGGGACTATGAGCCACGGGAGGGTAGATCGTCCGATCAAACAGATGACAAAATTACCAATGAAAAAGAGGATGAAAAGTTCCTAGGGACACCCAAAAGCCATGATGAGCCCGATCGAATGCCACCATTATGGGGACTCGACCTGGAGGCGCTACGGAAGTCAAACTCTTCCACTTCATCTGACCAGAAACCTTCAAAAGCTTTGCCAATACATACTTCTCAAGCCGCAAGATCTTATCTCTTCAGATCAATATCTGTGCTGGAAGACAAGAAATCCCCACCGAAGTCAAAGTCGGCCGGTGTTTTAAATGACAAAAAGGAGGAATGTGTCAGTCTGCTCCTCCATGCAATCGATTCTGTCTGTAGCTCATGGGCCGCAGTCCTTGATGCCTCTGAGCTAGACAGGCGGGCCTGGTCTTGGTATATGAGAGTCCGCCCGGATGTTCAAACGGGCGTTCAAGGCTGGGGAGAGAAAGGGCAGGTGAGGCTAGCCGATATCACAAAGCTTCGCAGAAGCCCATAGATTTCTTTTTTATCTCTGGGAGCCTATGTCCTTCAGAGCTTGATTTCTACGACAAAAATGAAGTGGAACATTACTCATCAAATGAGTTTGTATGTGGTATTGACTGGCAAGTGACTAGATATTCAACGCCTCGTCCGATGTTTCTGATATTTCCCATTAAATGAAGTCCTAGACATTTGTAGACTTATCCTCTGGAAGAGTCTCGACAGTCTCGACAGTCTCGACATTTGTGATGCTAGGCTTGCCTTGAACACCTTCCTCTAAGGCGACGTCTTTGCTTACCGGTACCGACACGTTGATCTCGGTGTTGCGGTGCAAGTCCATCGAATCCTTCTTATAGATGTTGACATAGATTGGGAAAATCAGGGCGATAACATATCCCATCATAGGAATTGCCATGGCTGTGTGTGCATTAACTTTAGTCTGTATTTGATGCAAAATTAGTAATTTGTTCGATTGGCTGACTAGAAGTCTGCAACTTTTGACATACCACGACAGCGCCCATCATAGGTGGGAAGACCATTCCACCAGAAATAGCAGCAACTAGCAGAGACCCACCTCTCTTGGTGTGGCGGCCAAGGCCACGGAGAGCAAGGGTGAAAATGGTTGCGAAGCAAAGCTATGTAGCTCGTCAGAAAGTCTCACTGGTATCGGAGTATAATCAATGACTTACCGACTCGAAGCACAGAACAAGAATGATCATAGCAACTGATGCTGTTCCAGTGGTCACAATAGAAACAATGGAAAACACGATGCAGAGAATCAAGAAGATAGTAAGCATCCAACGAGGCTTGAAAGGCTTAAACATCATGAGACCGCTAGCAACAAAACGCATGAAAGCGTAAAGACCCTGCGCTACCGACAGCAAGTCCGCTAAAAATGGCTTTGTTAGTATAATATACCCTCTCATAACGCGGAAACAGTAACTCACAGCTTTGAGCCGAAGTTCGACCAGCCTCCTCGCAAAAGTTGATGAAATATCCAGCTACCGCAGCTTGAGCGCCAACATAGCAGAATTGACTAGACACGCCGAGGAAGAGGTTTGTTTGGCTCCAGAAACTACCAACATCATGATCGACATCCTGGATTTGTCCCTCCAGAGCTTCTTGATCGGCATCAGTAATCTCGGGGAACGGAGCAAGCCAAAAGAGAATGATAAGCAGAGCAACGAAGCAAGCTACTCCAAGGTATGTCCATTGCACGTTCTTTAGGCCCGCGTTCGTATCGACGGCATTGGCAAAGAAGACACGCGATGCTAATAATGGCGCAATGAATGTTCCAACACCTTGCACTGCTTGGCCAAGGTTAAGTCGAATTTCACTGTACTTTGGAGGTCCGCAAATAGCAAGAAATCTGAAGTGAACCGTTAGATCTGTCAAGAGATGTGTCTGAACGTTCCAAAGTTGGTTCGCGGTAGGGGAGCTTACGGGTCAGCTGCAGTTTCCAGTGTCGACAGACCAGCACCGACAACCTGATCGTTCCGATGTTAGACGACTCTTGTATTCCAAGGCATGGTCAAGGATCCACTCACAAACATGCTACCACAGAAGCCTCCAAAAGAACGCTTGACACCACTGGGCCAGAACAAGAGACATCCAACGGCGAGGGTGGCAAGTCCTAGATTGGACATATTGTCAACATTCTGTTCATTCCGAATCATGGTGTGCTATGGCTTACCGGTCATGAAAGTGACGCGGAACCCAAATCTGCGAACAATCCATCCGGAAATGGTCAACGGACAAATAAAGTAGGCAGCAAAATATGATGCTTGTAGGCCTGAAGATTTGCTGGCAGTGATATTCAGGGTTGTCTGGAAGTGGGAGTTGAGGGTGTCTAGAAGACCATAACCAAAGCCCCACAAGAAGAACAGGATCGTCACTATTTACATGATCAGCAGAGCCTACCCACACTGTTGGAAGTTCTTATCATACCCAGTGCATTGGGAAACAGAGACTGTCGCAGAGTTAAATGAACAGCCGCGGTGACAGTGTCGTCCTTGACTGTTAGCTTCCGCTTATAGAAACCCATGGTGGCGAGAAATCTGCCTTCACAAACTGATAAGCTGCTGTAGAAGAAAGCAACAGTGGAGCAGATCCATGCATCCTTATACAATATTCCCCAGACTCCCCGCAAATCTGCCCATGGAGTTGAGAGGCTTTCGGCCCCGGGGTAATGAGCAGCGAAAAGCCCGTTGGTTCGTGGTCAGCCGGTACTTTTTGCGCTGAATTGGCTGGACATATTAAATCTTGCCCGAGCGGCCATTTCGCCTAAGGAAGAATGGCCTATTAGAGCATGGCTTTCAGAAAAGTGTTCGGAAGAAACTACTTCTGGTAATGATCTGTGCGGTAACCCTGGTCTAGTGGAAGGATCTTACTCGCGAATGGATGGCTGATGTGACCGTATGCATTTGTGGAGAACCCGGGGAAGTGGAGGGTGGAGGTTTCCCGCCATGTGTTCGTTGCACTCATGCCATTGAGGGCAGTTGCCATGTCTGCCCTATACAAATTGAAGGTGATTCCTTCTAGCAGCCCCATCCCAGTCACATCAGCCCAAACTAGGCCTAGGACCAGTTAGCCACTTTGAGGGAACAAGCAATAGCCCAGACTGCCGCTACGTCCTCCAGAGGCGATTGGCTTCTGCGTGCTTATCCACACCAATAGCGCCTCGAGGCCGGTAGACTAATATTTCCCAACCCTACCGATAAAGTAGGCCGCGCTTTAGGCACTTGGGCCATCTATTTCTCGGAGATTTCTACACCGACAACCCGAAACGTGGCACGGAGCTTGATGCAGGCCAATATGTTCGAGCCGTGGCGAACCTGGAAAAACTCTATTCAATATTAAGAATGTATCAGGTATTTTTAGTGAAACTTTGCCGTATTGTGACTCGCTCGGTCTATGGTCTAGTTGGGCATATGCCAGACAGATTACCAACGGTCGCAAATATTGCAAGTTGGCCGCATTTCACTGTAAGCGATTCACTCTTACAACTTTAATTGCGCAGGTAGTGGTTCCCAAATACAAATGCGTTTCCCTTGCTATTGCAATGAACATTACCAGGCTCTTATTTTTGGCACTGTTAGCTTTCACGAATATCATCTAATCAAGGCATGAAATTTTTGCGTGGACATTTTCAACCCCTAAAAGCCTCTGGTTGCGTTGTCTGAAGTAGGTAAGGACATATGACAACAAGGAAGCAAATAAACGAATCAGCACACAGTCGGACGATATGAAATGCCAAAGCCCCAACGTCAACTCGCTTAGGAAAACTAGTTGGACTCATACAACACTACAGGCATTCCCCTTATTACTACAATTTGGTCCTGATGCTCTCTTTCATCTTCTCTTTGGAGATCTAAGGCCCCAAATAAAAGTACTGGTTGTTCACTTACGGAGCAGAGACTTTGTAGAGTGGATATAGCATTGAGCTAGCATCTAATTCCATTGAAATTGCATATATGGTATCGATTGATTAAGTCCGCATTTATTCCAAGGTCCGAACGAAAACACCGCAGCCCAACTATCATAGATCAAACATAACATATAGGGTCTTGAAATATACATGACCACAATTGTTATGGCCGATTCTTCAAAGGTCCCTTCAAATGCAATACGAAGCTCAACTAGAGCGACATCCCATAGCAAGATTAACATTCGAAGCTGACCTTGCACTGGGAGCTAGTTGAAATTCCCAGACCATAGAAGTCATTGCCGTTTTGAGGCTCCTCTCCTTCGATATGAGTTTGATCGCCGTAAGCGCCGTGGCACTCACTGTAAAGAATAGAGACGTTAGTTATCACTTAGACCGATAAGCTCCATGTCGTTGTTCCCTTGACGTACCCGAAGTTCTGGAATTCACACGATGCACCCCATTCAAAAACCAAAGGCAGTTTGTCGGTCGGAACAGAGATGAAGTCAGCGCATACTCCCGAGCCGAATTGTCCTGGGTCGTATTTGCCGATTTCCTCGTCGTTTTCATTGTAGAGGACGAGTCCCTGGCCGCCAGAATATGTGGTTCCACCAAGGCCAAAGCCGGCTGAGTTCGTGCTGCGAACGCCAATGGCGTAGCAGGAAGCTGCCATTGCAGAAGGTATGTTTGATGCAACAAGCAAAGCTCCGGTAAGTGCCATAGAGGTCAACATGATGAATATTTTGGAGAATTTTTCAGCTTTGAAAACTTGGAAGTGGTGTTGATACCATTGTGAGCAGGCACGCGCTCGAGGATATTTATACCCAATCTACAGACAAATGCCAAGAGTATATGCCAGACACCAGGGCCTGAGAAAACAGTTGCAACCCCTGGAAGCTGATGCATCCATGTGCCATGGCGCTTCTTGGTACGTTGATCGTGACGTCAACTTTAATCAGAACGCCTATCTACTTCCGATACGGGCAATGGCAATGGCTCGAGTACCATCAGATGGCCATTGGCGCACTCGGGCAAACTGTTTTGGACCCAGCCAAGAGTTGGAGTTGTTTTAGGTTGAATTCTTATGTCCTGTGCAGAGCGCATGGCTATGGAAATCTGACGTGAGATAAACTTTAATATAGAAATATAATGGGGCTGAAGATATGCGAGGCTAACGATTGGGGGTGGGAACCCCAGCAAGAATTAGGCCCTCCACCCATCCACAAGACCCTTTACCCCGGATGTCCTGCCAGGGCAAGTATACACCGTTTTACTACTCCATTCCTGGGCCAAATTCTTCGCTAGTTGGTTCCACATGGATCTTTAGCCAAGTAATGAAAAGCCCTCACTCCGTACACAGTTAGGATCGCTGCCAAGGCAATTCCAAAGTCCATCTAGATTCTCTAGTAGAGGGCGTTGACTCCAAGAAAACGGATGATCATCTACAATCTTGGAGCGCCACCTAAATTAACGCTCGTTTAGCCTTGGCAGTCCTGAAGATCTTCTAGTTGTGCAGGGGTTACGTAGCCGAATTAAGTTTAACGTAGGTTTAATATGCACGGAGCAAGATACTGTTTATACGGCATTTGGCCGTAACTGATGAGTGCATGCTGACAGACAGCACGGATTTATTCAGCGACATTTCGATATTTTGTGCTATTGCCTTGTGCGCGAGTCAGTGCCCCTTGCGAGCCGCTCCGGAGTTGCCCACATCCGTGAATTGGGGCCGTTTCGTATCCTCTCCTTATCAGGCCACCCACTCCATCGATTCACCAAAGCAAGTGGCACTCTTTCTGGGCATTATGCCTCGCCCACGGTTCTGCTAATCGGTCAAGGCTGGTCCACCCCGTGGGGTTTCCTCGGAGGCTTTGGGGAAGCGCTGTTGACAAATACCCCCGCGTGCAAGAACAGGCATTCATCGAGAATAGTATTGCCATGACCATATCTCTTTTTAAGAACGAGAAGATGCATCATGGGTGAATCCAATACTCTGTACTTCGACGTGATACATCTCATAAATCAGCCGCAAGGGATCATAACAACCACTTTCCTGATGAAGAGTAAACTTCTTGGAATCGTGGTCTCCGAACATCCTCGAAGTGCGAGCAATCTTGAATTCCCAAGAGATAACCTACCTCGAAAACACCATCCTCCAATCCAATTACGATCTCTGAGCGCTGCGTGAAAGGGTTGACGCTGATGTGATGACGGATCAACCGTTGCTCCAAGCCTCGCAAATGGAAGTACCGGCAATCCGGGAGAAGCGCTGCTCGGTGATCATCATTCTTGATATGCAGGGTATAGCCTCGTAAAAGGTGAATTATCTCCGCAAATACCTCCGCAGATCTATTACTCACCAAACACCAAGCCATTTGTTAACGGCCTGGTTTCCGGTTCGACAGGCGTTCCGTATACGGCCCCTTCAATAGTCAACGACTCGATTGCGTCTCGTCCTGATCATGCTCTGGTGGGCTAAAAGGATGCCTGCGATCACTTGGACACAATTTTTCCCTACCCATCGCCATTTCCTTGTGTGTCGGCGGACTATTAATCGTGGAGCGACTGGCGACTTTTCATCCATGGATTCAGGTCATTCCTTCTACCACACATTGCAGAGCATTTGGATGATCGGAACTAAAAGTAATTTGTGCGCACGCTGGCTGAGAAGTTTGGCAGAACACTGCAGGATTTATGGCCAATAGATGGAGTTGCTCTTCTCAAGGTCTATGAGAGTGCCGAGGCGGGATTTAAAATGTCTCTTTGGTATGTTAGAAGGCCTGGAGAGCAAACGTGATCCTTTTTAAAGGTCAAACGTCTAGATATGCGGATATACTACTTGTTTCGCACCTAGGTATAGAGTTTCCAAGGTCATTCCAAGGGTTAGGTCGTATGTGATAGCACAACCACCTAGGCAGAGCCCAGGACGTTAATGTCAAACCTTCCCGAGGTCCAAGGTTGGAAGATGGCGATAACCTTGGAAGGGAGAGAACATGAAACTTTGGAAGAAGATCAAACCATTGGAATAATACTGTAGATGCGAACATTCCAACCTTGGAAGGTTGGGAACCTACAAATTTTAATGTTAGAGGACTGAGTCTGGTGCAGGTATATATCGGCAGCGATGCACCCGCGGGAAGTTCCGATATCTGGAGATCGCCACCTGCATTCCCCCATGCACAGGCGCGGACAACCTGCCCAGGTGGACGGGAAGAGCCCTCCAGGGCTGGAGACTTTGAGCAATACCCGGATGGATACTTCTTGATTTTTAATTACTTGGAGAACAGTTTCTGACCACAAGCGCTGAGCTGAATACATCTATGGGCAAACGGATGATTGCTTTTCCGAGCAGCCAAGCCAGTCCCGATACGCCGCGTCCAAGTTGCACATTCCACGCTTCTGCTCCCACAACCCGATCTTAAACACAGACCCATCGGAATCTTACCCAGCTGTACGGAGTAAAGGATGTTTAATACAAGCGCTCCCCCGGGCCTTTCTCAACATGGGTTCTCAGTAGGAAATTTGTTGCAGCCAATGTGACGGGCTGCTCGGTCGCTCCCGTTCCATGGGTCATGATGCAATCTCCTCGCGAGATCCATCTGCATTCCAAGTTTCGCCGTATCGTAAACACGATGAAACCAATATACGCTTGCAATCTTCCTGGCAGAAGAAGGAGAGTTTTATAGCGGGAAGCCTTAGACTAGAAGTAAGAAACACAAGTAGTAAGAGACATGTTTTACGCAAGTAGGCAGTTTTGAGACACCTTAGTGCCAAGGTCCGAGGTATCCGGCCAATCTTCAGCCCTGCCAGGCCGTAACTTATGCCTAAGTTATTTCAGAACTAGGCCTGTTCGATTTGCGTCGGCCGGGGCTAACTGGGCCGTGGTTCTAGTGCGAATCCCAACAAGGAAGGAGGAATTGGATTTGAATAGACTCTGCAGAAGGTCGGTCTGCAGGGCTGAAATGTCATGATTGGGAGGGCTGCCGCTGTTTACCCGACACCGGACTTTTTACGCTGCGTTGATGTTGTTGTCGTCGTGGACCGAGATTCCAGACCGGACAAAGACCGAAAGTCGTGTGGTTCTAGGCTTTTTTGGGGGGCGGAGCAGGGCTGCGGATCACTTGCAGCAAAGATCTAGAACGAGATGCCTAAACGAAGCCACCGTGTGATAAACCGAAAAGTACTTGACCTCGAGATTTTCTGCCTCTAAATGGGATCTCCGCGCCAAACTGATCGGTTCATGGGCGAGGGGGAGAAATGTGGCGATGGCAATGGCTTGACCCACTGAGTGCCGGCCAGCGACTCTAGTCGCGAGGCTAGTGGCTGTAGCGCACACGATGAGTGCCAGGTTTAAAGGGTCCGCATGGCAAATGGAGACCCTAGGGGTCCTAGGGTCCGAGATAGAGAGGGCGCGAGAAATTGAGATTCGACGAGCAGGCAAAAGAGAAGAGAGAGGAGGGAATCGCCAAGGATGTTCACACGGTACAACGATGTAATGAGGATTTCGAGCGAGCGGTACTTGTAAAACCCCGTAAAACCAAGAAACACTAAGCCACCCGCCTGAACTCAACTGCGGCCCCCCCTCTCCCGACTGTATTACCGCCGTCACACCCTCAAACCCAGTCATTCCCCTTCACTCCTTCTCTCTCTTCCAACCATCTATCCTCGACACCACGCCTTCTCACCTCGCTATCCCCTGTCTACACGCTCTCTCGCCGTCAGAGAGCTCTTTACCGTGACTCGTTTCCTCCGCATCAACCCCTTTTCTCTCCTCGGACCCCCCGAGTGAGCCGGATTGAACCGAATCATCAAGAGGTGGCCCGACAGGGCTGCCGTGTGAAGGGGACATGTCTGGACGCATCTCATCCGACCATGCGCGGTCAGACTCGCGCTCATCCCAGGCGCCACGACTATCCCAGGGACAGCATGAGTCGCTACCTCGCCATTCCTTCGGTCGCACATCGCGTGTCTCGAATCCCAATGTCTTCTCCGACGAGTACTCATTAGACCCGATCGACCCCGATGAAATTGAGCGGGCTCCTAGCCCCGATTCCATTTCTTCATCAACTACTCTCCGTTCCACTCACCCTCCTCAGAAGAATATCCCTACTACGACTGCAGCAGAGCCTCAGAACGAGAACCCGTTCGCCGACAATGCGAGGACGTCATTCGAAGAGCCCTATCGCTCTAGTCTACCCCAGAAGGGGGGCGGGTTTGCAACAGACCGCAATTCGGTTTCTTCTATTAACAACACACAATTTGCGTCGCAACGGAACCAGAGTATCTCTTCGCGCTTCTCAACGCCCCGCGCAATGAGTCCATACACGGGTGCAACTGGCCCCAGTCACCCATATGCCATGTACCCCCAAGTCGGTGTCAGCCGAACTCCAAGCGTGGGAAGTACCTCGACTATTCGTCCCACTGAACGCCCATTGGGAGAGTTGAACGGGCCTCAGCACCCCTACGCAATGTATACTCAAAACGTGGTTGAAGAAGGGATGGACGATGAGCACATTCCCGTTGGATTCCCTGGCCATAACCTGGCTTACCAGCCAGCCCCCGATCGTCGAATTGACGACGTCGGAGATATCATTGGCCCCGATGGGCATACTGAGCCATTGCCTCCTTATTCGCGCTACCCGACAGGCGTAGTTCCGAAGCCCCCTGGTGAAGAGACTGTGACTGATATCAACCCTTCGTCGCAAGAAGACCAGGAATCGAACCAGACTTCAAGAGAAACAGTTCCTGTACCTGTACTCCCAGTGTCAGAGACTTCATCACGACCTCTAGTTCCCGATAACACTGGCAATAGCGATCGGGAACACGATGGAGGAGAATCGGCCCCGGCAACCGGCATCATGGCCTTTGAAGAGAAAGTCAAACAGAAAGGGAAGCAGACTGCGTGTTGCGGGCTGCCAGTATGGACTCTTGTTCTTGTTGCGACGGTGATGTTGATAGGAGGATCCATCGGTGGTGCAATTGGCGGTGTTGTAGGGACAAGAAAAGCCCAAGAAGCTGAGCACCAGTCCGAGGCCGCCAGCCAGAAGCCAGGTGGTCCACACATCGTCACCGTGACTGCCACGCCTCAGTTGGACTATTCAACCATGACAAGCACTCCGACCAACATCCAAACAGCACCAACGGGTCATTTTCTCATTCCCTCCGTCTTGCAAAACTATTCACGGTTTTGTGTCGATGACCACGATGTCAAGCAAGTTTGGAGTTGCATGGAAAAGCCTACTGATTTTGAAATAAGCCTTGCGGACGACGATGGGCAAAAGTACATTTCATTCAACAATCATGCGCCAACGTCGACTTACACATATGGCGCGCAGCCACCTATCCTTCCTACTCCTGTCCAAAACCTCAGCATGGCTATTGATACCAGCGAGGCTAGTTTAGGACCAGCTTTGTTTTTCTTCGCCCTGTTCAACAAGCTTGTCATTCTTCCAGAAGAAACATTCCAATCTAGCTCTGTCTCATCACGAGATCTTACCGAGCGTGAATTCGCTGATCCTTTCGGGGAAAGCTACATTGATCGACACGTTGCTGCCCAGCCTGGCGACAAGCCATGGTTCTGTTGGTGGAACAGCACAATGATGGAGTTTTTCCTCTATGTCAACCAATCGACGGTTGATGAATCTCATGGCACTTTGACTGCTGCCACTGGGGGTGATCTTGCCGCGAGCACGGCTACAGCGCAACCCAATGCTAAGCGTGCAGATGCCTCCACCAACTATCCTCGAAAGATCAAAATTGAAGAAAGACGTGACTATGCGGATGCCGAACCACCCTACTGCCAGCAGATGCAAGTGAACATCAATGGCAACCTCGAAGCCATTCCTCACTCCACCACACAGATCAAGGAAATCGAACCTACCCCAACAACCACCTATATTCCCACCGCCCTCGGCGCAGATCAGACATACACAGCCAGGGCACAGTATGCAACCCCATGTTACTGCCTGTCCTCGGCTGATTAAGGCTTTTCTTGACGTTCGAGCGTTTGTTTTACTTCCCCATGTGGGCTTATGGGCTGGGTCTGGGGCCCTGGCGTTGGCGTTGAAATTGGCCATCAAACTCGCATCTGTTCACGTGCACACGATTACCTTTCTTTTCTCCACTGTGTGATTCTATTATGCTGTTTTTCTACGACTGTACTGGCCCTGTGGGTTTTGTTTCGGATCTTTGGCTCACTTACACACCCCTCTCTCTCCATCTCCGACCTATTTTACATCCCCCCTTCTCCCCGCCAGGACATCTACTCGTCGCGATTTTGAGGTGATTCTTTTCATGTAGTTTCTCTTCTTTTCCCGGCTATATATTGTCCGAATCTCTAGTACGTGAACCCGGGTCCTAGGCGTTTACTTGGTTATAGGCGTGGTATTGGTATCGCGAAATTCTCCGATTTATTCAGTTTTGTCAATGTTTTTGTCCTTTGGCGTGCATCCTGGGCTCACCTACCTCAGCCCGGGTTCCTATTTGTCTCCCGCATATCTAGGTGATGTCAATGAAAGTTAGGTCGACCTCGCAAGAGCTATGTCGGTATTTCGTGAGCATGAAGTTTTCCAAAGTTAACGGGAATTGGTAGTGCGTAGTATCCATGATGTATATTGATAGACATGCATCCTAGCAGTCGTGTAAAGTTGCTTGGCTAAAGCCCAATACCATCTGGAAATCAACACATGTCGTGGATATTTCGGGGAATATGAATGGGATGGCGATCTATTGGTGTAGATGTATGTAGTCTATTGATCCAGCTGAGCATGCGCCTGCAAGTCACGGACTCTGGGGAAGCCCACCTTCCGCTCCAGGATCTGGCAGAAGCTGACTAAGCTGCATCGGAGGGCGCCTTTGCGAAACCCCTTCAGATCAACGTCTATAGCAGTGGATCAGGAGCGAGGAGGCAGGTATTGTGAATGTGAGGATTCCTCTCACTCCGATCCAATCATCATTTGGATTTTCCCGTACCTTCGTTTGCTCCCTTTCGCCCATTCCTTGATGTACCCCAAACCTCCAGCCCAAAGTGCCCAAGCTCCTCCTGCGCCTGAGGCACCAACTCTCCCGACACCTCACTTCGACACACTATCCGGCTTCTTCTCCCTCCATCGCTCACCCATTCTCCTCCTTCTCCCCTCTCCATCCTCCTTCCCCCCCACCCTCCGATTCTTATCGCTCTATTCTACCTCACTCTTCATTTCGATCGGTCGTCTCGATCGCATCGACTGCGCCCACCCTCTTAAATTTCTGTCTTTGGACCATCCAGATCAAATGATCGCGTCTCCTAGATGACCTTCCCTCCCCCTCACCATTCCGCCCAATCGTCGATTGCTTCTGGCACCGATAAATCTTCTTCGACTAGACCTGACATTGGTGCCTGGGGTCGGTCCTCATCACAGTCTGGCATTCGTCGTGGGTTGACACCTCTCGCGACCAACCTCTCCTCCACCGTCCCCCCAGCTTCTTCCCGGGGCTTGGACGCAGGCCCTGGGGTTTCCACTCCGTCTTCGTTTTCTGCCGTGCTGAGTTCCTCACGAGGTCTCGCCGGCGGCAGTCCGAAGCCCATTCACTCTCCGTTCACTTCGCTCGCTGGCTCGCAGCAGCAAGCACAGTCGCTTTCCTCGCCAAAGTTCCGAGCGCACACCCCGTCCGCTGGGTCCTATTTCACTTCAGTAACAGGCTCCATCACTGGCGGTGGAAGCTCCGGGGGAGGTGGTGGGCCAGGATCGTCGAGAGGTGTCGCTTTTTCACCACTCTCATCTGGCACAACCGTGAACTCGCCTACAGGCTTCGCTTCTGACAAATCTGGTTCAGCGGCTGCTCATTCAAGTCAGTCATCACTGACCAAGATCTCCATAGCGCAGGTGTTCCTGTTGTTGGACTCTATTACGGAGAAAGAAGGAAAGGAAAAGTGGGAGACTAAAGCTGCTCAGATTCACAAGGTATGTTTTCAATGAGTCTTCTTTTCAGCCTTTACTATGAACTAATTCTGTGTTCGCAGCTCGTGACTTCGAACGGAATGGAAGTTTTCTCTAAATATTTCCGCCGACTCCTCACCGGCAATGCACCCCAGATATTTCCTGGGGTGAACAAGTCTGTCGAGAATGCGGGCAACTACCCTCTTCTGGTCCAAGAGATCCAGAAAGTCTCTTCAGATGTCGAGCAAGCACAGAAGATAGCTGAGACAGTCGATACATCAGAGGGCGATATCTTCCGCGATTTTGATCTTTCTACATTCCTTGATCATTTTCGCTTGGATCCAGTCGTGAAGGTGGCGCTTGCTTTGGCCTTCAAAATGACCAATAAGTCGGATCTACGCGCCAAAGGTAAGCTTATCGCCACAGCCCCTTCTCACCCCTCGAAATTGCACTAATAAATCTGTTCACTTCAGCCGATGCCATTATCTCCAACTCTCTTGTCCCCTTCTTGCAGAGCCTCGCAAAAACCCCCGAGGCAAACAAGGAATCCACAAACGCCTTCCTTGGCATGACCATTGAGCGCTTCATTCTATACCCACCACGTACCTTCACCGATGAGGTCAAGAGAGAGTTGGTCTACGCCATCAACTTGCGATACCACAATATGGAGATGCCGATTGAAGTTTCATCAGCTCTCCAGCTATTTAGCTTCGTCGACCCACGGTATACTCTTTTGCGGCAGCTTCATCTAAAGGGCCCTCGCGCGACAGCGAATATCGAGACTATCACAGAAATTGTCAATGCATCTGGCCCAGACAGTTGGTCTGAGGAGCACCTTGCTAGTTCCTTGCTATTTGTGAACTTATCTCAGCACTGGCAGCGATTTTCACCCGAGAACCTGTTGGCCGCTTACGCTGCTGAAAAGAAGCTTAACTGGGCACAGTTTTTCGGGTTCTTTGACCGTGAAGGATTGAGAATCGAGTCGAAGCAATTTGAGAGGCTATACAATGTGCTCTTCGCTTTCGCCACCGCTTCTGATGATGTGCCTTTCGATATACAGAGACTTTGGGGTGGTGCTTGGGAGCACCGCGAGGCCCAAGTCTCATTCCTGACGGCTTTCATCGACTCACGCACTGATGTATCTCAAATCCCTAATCTTCGCGCGACTTTCCCTGCCACTTTCTTCGATGATGCACCAGAGCCCGTTAAGCTACAAGGCGAGCGTGCGGCAAAGTCGCCTCTCCGTTCAATGGATGCCATGAAGGCAATTTTCGACCTTGCGTTGTTCTCTCAGGCTTCGTGGTCCTTGCCAGACAGTCAGTTACTGATCAAAACATTGGTCCAGCACGACTTGCCTGTGTTCTTTGTGTCTGCTTTGGCTGTCCCACAGCCATGGTCCAGCGTGCAGCAAAACTTCATCCTCCGTACCTTCGTGGTGTTCATCTCCCAGCAGGAAGACGGCTGCCAAGTTGCTCTCCATGGAGCATGGCACCAAGACCGCCAATGGGTATCTGAACAATTATTTGCTGCGTTCACGCAGGACCCAACGGCGACTCCTGTCATATATGAGCACGCTGTCAACTTTGGGTGGCTTGATTACCTTCTCGGATTCACCAACGGCCTTGCCCTGGATCTTGCCTGTTACTCCCATCGCAAGAAGTCGTTCGATCTTGAACAGTGGATTCGAGCTGCATCTCAAAAAGGCGCAGTTGATATGGGCAACCTCTTGTCAAAATTCTTGCGAATTAAAGCAGAGGATGAGGTACACGTGCAGCGAAAAGAACAATCTGCTCCACAAATGGTCAGTCTCGCTGTGAAGACTGTTTACACTCTCCTTTCTGTATTAGAGGAGTTTGTAGGCGACCGCGAAAACCTCACGCCTGTCCAGCGCATTTGTATACAAACATACCCACGTTTGATTAACTACGGCGAAGGACTTGACGATATCATCGACACGAACGGCGAGAGTGACAACAAGCTTCCCGATAATGTCGATAAGCAGATGCAGGAGCTGTTTGGAAAGATGTATCATGAGGAGCTATCACTGAGGGAGATGTTGGAACTCATGCGGCAGTACAAAACATCTCGTGAACCTGAAGAGCAGGATCTCTTCGCATGCATGGTCCATGGTTTAATTGATGAATACCACTGCTACCATGAATATCCTCTGGAGGCCCTCACGAAGACCGCGGTGATGTTTGGTGGTATCATCAACTTCCGTTTGGTCGATGGCATCACATTGAAAGTTGGTCTCGGTATGATTCTCGAAGCCGTTCGTGAACATGAAGTGCATGATCCGATGTTCAAGTTCGGCGTGGAAGCTATTGAGCAGCTTATCAACCGTCTTTCCGAATGGGCCGGCTTTTGCCATCTACTCCTCCAAATCCCTAATCTCCAAGGGACGCCAATCTTCCAGAAGGCAGAGGAAGTTCTCCGAGACCAAGGAAACCAAGTCCTTGATGGGGATGTTGGAAGCTATGATATTCACTCCTCCGCCTTGACCAATGGCAACCTTGATGACTCCACTGGAGTTGACGGAGTCGTGCGCCAGTTCCGATCTGTTCAAGCAGATCCACCTCTGCGCTCCGAATTGTACCAGGACCCCGATGAGGAGATCCAGGACAAGATTTTGTTCGTTCTGAACAACGTGTCTGAGCAAAACATCGACGAGAAATTGAACGACCTACGCGAAGTCCTGCGCGACCAACACCATCAATGGTTCGCAGCATACTTGGTGGAAGAGCGTGCCAAATTGCAGCCTAACTTCCAACAGCTGTACCTTGATCTCCTCGATCGCATTAACGACAAGATCCTTTGGGCTGAGGTTCTTCGCGAGACTTATGTTAGCGTTGCAAGACTTCTGAACTCGGATGCTACTCTGAATTCGTCGACGGATCGTGGCCACCTCAAGAATCTTGGTGCCTGGCTTGGTTCTCTGACAATCGCCAATGATAAGCCAGTGAAGCACAAGAACATCTACTTCAAGGGTCTCCTTCTGGAGGGCTATGACTCGCAGCGGTTGATGGTGGCGATTCCCTTCACTTGCAAGGTTCTTGTGCAAGCCACCAAGTCAACTGTCTTCAGGCCCCCTAACCCTTGGCTTATGGATGTACTTGGGCTGTTACTTGAGCTTTATCATTTTGCTGAGCTCAAGCTCAACCTGAAGTTTGAGATTGAAGTGCTTTGCAAAGACCTTGATCTTGATCACAAGACAATTGAGCCTGCGATCATTATTCGCGAGCGTAGTGCTCAAGAAGAAGAAGTCTTGCCCGCTGCTAATCTCCCAGAGGGTCTGGAGGCGTTTGAAGACATGACTTTGAATACAATCAGCCAAGGAATCCGTAATGAGCGGCTCTCGCCTGCTGCCATCATGTCGACTTTGCCAAGCCTTGACAAGATCCTTGTTCTGCCACCTTCTGCTAGCAGCATGGTCGATCCTCATGTCCTGCGACAGATTGTCAACCACGCGGTGGAGCGAGCTATTGCCGAGATCATTACTCCTGTGGTCGAGCGCTCCGTGACAATTGCTTCCATCTCGACTGTCCAGCTCATCTCGAAGGATTTTGCTATGGAACCCGACGAAGAGAAAGTACGACACGCTGCTGGCATCATGGCCCGACAGCTTGCTGGCAGCCTCGCTCTGGTAACTTGCAAAGAGCCTCTGAAGGTCAGCATGACAAACTACATCCGGATGACTCAACAAGAGCACCCTGATCAACCAATGCCTGAAGGCTTGGTTCTGATGTGTGTTAACGATAATTTGGACGCCGCCTGTGGTATTGTGGAGAAGGCCGCTGAGGAGAAATCTCTTCCTGAAATCGAGAAGATGATTGAACCTCAGCTCGAAGCCCGTCGCCGCCACATTGCTACTCGCCCTAATGAGCCATTCATCGACCCATCAATGAACCGCTGGGGCCTGTTCATCCCTGAGCCTTACCGCCAAGCCCCTGGAGGTCTTAACAAGGAGCAACTCGCCATCTATGAAGAGTTTGCCCGCCAGTCCCGGGGTACTGGAGCCGCGCACCCTCAAAACATCTCCACCGACTCTGGCCGTCAGCTTCCAGATGTTCTTCAAGAATCATACCCAGCTATTCCAAACCTCTCAACTCCTGCCGAGCAGCCTGCCGTTCCTCACAGGACACCCCAAGCACAGCATGCCGTTTCTCAACTCGGTGTGCACACGAATGGCTTCTTAGAAGCCCAAACACCGCGTGACAAGGTTGATGCATTCGTATCCGAGCTTCAACAAACTGCTCGTGCTGCTTCAGAAGACCGCGTGAAGGATCTCGGCCGTGACAGCGAGGTATTGCAAGGCTTCAACCAGGCGTTACGCGGCATTCTCGCGTCGCCAAATGGCGAGGAATTAGCTCGTTTGACTGCCTTGAAGGTCTGTACAACACTTTACGCTGAGCCATCAACTCCCTTAGAGCTTGATGTTCTTGTGCAGCTTCTCACCAAGCTTTGCGACATGTCTACCTTGATCGCACGCTACACATGGGCTTTTTTGGCAGAGATCGACGATGAACTCCTATTCAACGTCCCAGTTACTGCTGCTTTGATCGATGCTGGTCTTCTGGATATCCGCCGAGTGGACATGGTTCTCGCTCGTCTGATCCAGCAAAAGAACGTCAGCGCCTTGGAGCTTCTCGACGATCTCATGGGCCGTGTTCTTCTGAATGACGAGCCTTCTGCTCTCAGATCTGACTTTTCTGGCAGTCTTGAGGCTGTTTGTCACTGGCTCAGCGAGGACAGTGATGTGGCACCAGCTCTGGAGTTGATTCGCAAGCTCCAGGACAACGGCATTCCCGAGGTTGTCAACCCATTGCTTAGTGATGGAGCCCAAGCTAAGCGTGACCAAATGGAGTACATCTTCAGTGAATGGATCGGCATCTACAAGTCTGCCGGTGCCACTGACAGGACCCTTTATGCATTCCTCCAAGATATGCACAATCGCCAGGTCATGAACAGCGCCGAGGATTCAGCCCTGTTCTTCCGCCTCAGCATTGACATTTCCGTTGCGATGTTCGAACATGAGTCGCAAAACCCCAACGGTAGCCTTGACGAAGCATTCCTCTACATCGATGCCCTTGCGAAGCTGGTTATTCTCTTGGTCAAGTTTCAGGGTGACAGCATTGGCGCTGTCAAGGCTAGTAAGCCTGCTTACTTCGGCTCTATTCTTTCTGCGCTGGTTTTGGTCCTCAACCATCACCAAGTCATGCGGGGAGAGGGCTCAAACCAACGGGTGTTCTTCCGCTTGTTCTCCAGCATTCTCTGCGAGTACTCTGTCGCTGGTCTCCAGAACCACGAAGAGCACAAGGGCATGATTTTCGCCTTTGCCCAACGACTTCTGTCGATTCAGCCTCGCTACGTACCTGGATTCGTCTATGGCTGGCTGTCTCTGGTCTCTCATCGCGTTTTCATGTCAGACATGCTCAACATGCCAGAGCGCGCTGGCTGGGCACCCTACTGCGAGATCATGCAAGCCTTGCTTTCATATATCGGAGAGCAACTCAAGGCTGCCACTATCTCCTATGTCGCCAAGGACTTGTACAAGGGCGTCCTCCGTGTCCTGCTGATCCTTCATCACGACTTCCCCGAGTTCGTCGCTGAGAACCACTTCCAGTTCTGCAACGTGATACCCGCCCACTGTGCCCAGCTACGCAACCTCGTCCTCAGTGCCTACCCATCATCATTCCAGAAGCTCCCAGATCCTTTCCGCGAGGGTCTTAAGGTAGAGCGCATTGAGGAGATGCGGGAAATCCCTAAGATTACAGGCGATATTGCCAACTTTTTGGACGAGGCTAATATCAAGAGCCTCGTAGACACTGTCCTCCAGAGTGACGAGGTGTCCGATGATGTGGCCCAGCAGCTTTACGATGCCGTCACCAGCCCAGAATCAAGGGAAACTGCTCTCTTCTATTTACCCGTCAATGTCGATGTCGTGCTCGTGAACGCCCTTGTTTTGTACATCGGCCAGCAAGCAGCTCTGGAGCATGCTTCAAAGAGTAACGCCCGCAGTGCATTCGAGAGCTCAACCCACTCCGCACTTCTGGAGAAGATTGCTCAGATCATGCAGCCCGAGGCTCGCTACTACCTCCTGAGTGCGATGGCAAACCAGCTGCGCTACCCCAACAGCCACACCTACTTCTTCAGCTTCACCATCCTGCGCTTATTTGGCGTCGACTTTTCCGAGCAGGACGAGTCGGATATTCGCCAGCAGATAATCCGTGTGTTGCTTGAGCGTCTCATTGTCCATCGACCACACCCATGGGGCTTGATCATCACCCTACAAGAGCTGCTCCAGAACCGCAGCTACTCCTTCTTCCGCCTCCCCTTCATCCAAGCGGCCCCAGAGGTATGTCTAGACGCCCAGAGTGCAATTTCTTGATTATCGTACTAACGCTTCCTCTGCAGATTGGTCGTCTCTTCGATGCCCTCCTTCAACACATCCAGCAGCAGAGCCCCCGTCCTCTAGCATAAGCTGCCTCCTCACACTCTCCTCCCTCTCACGCGTTGGCATTATGGGTTTGCCAAATCACCTTCATCTCTGTAATTTTCTTCCTTTTCTTATTACGCCATGGGGGCTCGCTTTCACGTTTCTATTTTTTTTATGTCTCATGTTACGGCCGGGATTTGTCATGGGGATGGTTGCATCTTTCCTATTCGTGTCACGATTTCCACATGACCCTTGAGATACTATGATATTTTCGCGTTCTACAGCTGCTCGCGAACTGTAATGATAAGATCGTAAAAGCTGGAGTCGATGGCTATGCATTCACGGTTTGGGCTTTTTAATTCAGACTTCTATTATCATACAAAGCGAGGTTATTCCTTGTAGCCTTAAGCCGTAAGAGTAGAATTTTGATGTGGTTGTTCGACACGATTCCTGAAGGTCGAATTTGGCGTGGTACGTCAGAACTGCGATAAGCAGGCAGTCCCGCGCTTGACGTGCCGAGGAACTCGATCTCCAACCTCCTCCCCACAAGTCGCAATGGCAGGATCGGATTACAGCGATGACGAGACGGAGTATGAAGGCCCATCGGCGCCATCAATTGTCTTGGTATGAAGCTCCATCTTCAAGTGACATCCCAAACTGACACAGACCAGGACGCGCTCTTGACGCCATTCCGGGTGCTCTTCTCCAAAACCGCCCTGCGCGTCTACCTCTGCATCATCCTCCTCAGCGTCGCGACTGTGGTATTACTCGGCATTTCCAGCGTTGCGTACGGGATCTTCTATTACAGATTCATCCCAATAGTCGGCGTAGACAGGGAGATACATCTGCAATTCGGGTATGCAGCTGCGACCGCCATTCATTGCTAATGTCAACACCGCTAACTCGAATTAAACAGCGACGACCACCCTCATGGAACTGCATCTTTCGGATCCGAATTCGTTCATACACAGCCCTACGATGTCGCCGTCATCCTCGATCTACCCCGTACCCCTGCCAACATCGAAGCGGGGAACTTCATGATCGATCTCACGCTCTACTCTTGCCAGCAAGGCTCCGTACTGCCCACATCCTCCAATTCATTGACGCCCATTTCGCAGTCCCGTCGTCCTGCTATCCTTACATACTCGTCGCCTCTGGTTGATCTGGCGCGCAAGTTGTTGCGCCTGCCGCTATACGTTGTCGGGCTGCGCCGCGAGGCGGAGAAGCTGGAGGTCTCGATGGGGGAGAAGATTACATTTGCGCGAGGTAGCTGCAACCTGCCGCAGACTCTGCAGTTAGAGATCCAGAGTGATGTCAAGATGCAGGTATACTCGGCGCGAGTAGAGTTCAGGGCGCGATTTACTGGACTGCGGTATGTTTCATCCTTCTCTCTTTCCTTGTTCTTGGCGTATTTTTTTCAGGGTTGTCGCTAACATTCAAAAAGCTATTTCATGTACCGGTGGAAGCTTACATCTTTCTGCATCTTCTTCTCGCTCTTCTGGAGTACTTCAATGACCTCGGCTAGCTTGACATGGTTCCTGCTTAGTTCGATGCTACAGTCTCAGCCTGAAGCTGAGGAGGTCAAGGAGGAAGATCACGATCTTGTAAAAGACGAGCCTGAATATGAAGAGGATGATTCTTCCAGTAAGGATGCCGAGGTCAAAGATGAAGCCGAGGAAGCTAGGAGCAGCTCTTTGTTAAAGAGTCTCCCGGCCGAGACAGATGATGGCATGGGCTCTGGGCTGGAGAGCGCAGAAGCACGAGGAATCCAGAAACGACGAAGTCATCAATCAGAAGGTGACTTCGATTCGTGATTGCTCGGATTGTAGGTAGCTAAGCATATATTGTCAATAAAACCGTGTCTGAAACATCTCCCGTCTGGGTAGAGTGGTCCACTGGTCCTTTCTCCTGAAGATCAAGCCCACCAGCCATCACCTTCCAAGGTTGTGGCATCTCCGTATTGCCTATTGGCAGGAGCTCATCGTGCTTATAGCCAAAATGAGCCTAGTTTTCCTGCGAAGTGACACGTCCATAGAGTGGATCATGACCTCAGTGCCAAGTCAATTTCGTGATGCGGATAAAACGATAGCCCCGCCGTTGATCGGACAATTCTGCCCCTCCGTTTACAACCTCCATTCTGCACCCCAACATGCATATTCTGGTATGTACTCTGTGAATTGGCTCTCGATCGCATGCCTAATGTATCATATAATAGGTCACCAACGATGACGGGCCTCCGTCAAACCTGTCGTCGCCGCATGTGCACTCCCTCGTCCAGAAACTCCAAGCCGCCGGCCACACAGTCTCGGTCATCCTTCCGCACCAGCAACGGTCATGGATTGGCAAAGCCCATATGATTGGGGCTTCCGTCAAGCCAACCTATTTCCGTCCGGGAACTTTGCACAAAGATGACGGCACAGTACACCACTTGCCGCGGGGAAGTGATGGCGAGCCCGATGACGGCGGCGACGAATGGATCCTGGTGGACTCAACCCCTGCAGCTTGCGTGCAGGTCGGCCTATACCACTACTTCCAAGAGCGCGGGCCTATCGATCTGGTAGTGTCAGGACCAAACTACGGCCGCAACACCACAGCGCTATTCGCATTGTCTAGTGGCACGATTGGTGCTGCTATGGAAGCTGCCGTCTGCGGAAAGCGATCGATCGCTTTGTCTTTCGCCTATAGCTCTCGCGACAATGACCCCGTTGTCATTGCCGAGGCTTCGCAACATTCCGTTCGTGTGATCGAGTACTTATATGCCAACTGGGCGTCTGATGTCGACCTTTACAATGTGAACGTCCCGCTGGAACCCGGCGTGAGCAAGAACAAGGTCCTCTACACGAACATGCTGATCAATAAGTGGAAGTCTGGAAGTTGTTTCCAGGCAGTCGACCCTACGGTTGGTGGAGATGCGGAGCTGGATGAGCAGCGCGTGCGCATCCACGAGGCTGTTGGTGATTCTGTCGAGGTCGATGAATCGGCTGTGAGACAAGCCGGTGCTTCGGGCAAGGACGGAAAGTCTCGATTCCAGCATAAGCATTTCAAGTGGGCGCCGAACCTAAAGGATGTATATCAGAGTGTCGAGGAGAGCACACCTGGCAATGACGGCTGGGCTGTAAAGAACGAAATGACCAGGTCAGTATCCCATGATATCGATGTAAAAATTTGCTAACATTTGTTGCAACAGTGTCACGCCTCTGAAAGCGAGCTTTATGCATGCACCCGGTTTCACGGGAGAGATTCAGCTGTGAGTGGAGAATCTGGCATTTCGGTTACAATTTTCTTTTGTTTCAGATATAAAGGGACCATGTGCTTTAGATATCTGGTATAGCTGATAGACACCATGCCCCCATACTCTTCTGATACGTTTCCTTCTTTTCATATTCCATGAGACAATTCTGATAGAGGGGGATATGTAGATCCGACAATCAACCTACGGTATACTCCATCGTCGACTGTGATGATCCATATGTTCAAGACCTAGTGGATCAAGCATTGGATCGTCGTCTGGGAAATAGTATTCAGTCTCAACGCATTTCGTCCGTCTCAGATCTTCCCGACTCATCGGCACCTCTCTTCCAATATCGAGAGTATGAGCGGCTCGACTTTGAACACCTCATCTCGGAACCATCGACATCGCTCGCGAACGCCTACATCATCCGAAAAGCCCTCATTCGCAAACACTATCTCTCAAACACAGTGGCAAATTGGATATCAAAACACCCAGACAGCGTTTTAAAGCATCATTTCAAGCCCGCGTTTGATTTTGAATTGGACTATGCGGAATTCCTGGATGAGGCTCTTTTGGAAGCATACGAGCTCCGAGGAAGTCTAGAGAAGAACGAAGAGCTACCCGAGGCTGAGAAAGAATGGTGGATTTTGAAACCGGGCATGAGCGATCGTGGTCAGGGAATTCGCCTGTTTAACAGCGAGGATCAGCTTCGTGAAATCTTCGAGGAGTGGGAAGAGGACTCTGATGAAGATGAGAGTGGCTCTGAGAAGCCCGACGAGGATGAAGCCCCTTCATCCGCTGCCCATGACGCTGGGATTGTCACATCTCAGCTCCGCCACTTCATGGCCCAGCCCTATATTGACCCTCCGCTTCTTCTGCCTTCGTCTTCGAACCGAAAATTCCACATCCGAACCTACGTTCTCGCAACAGGTTCTCTCAAGGTCTATGTCTTTAGAGAAATGTTGGCACTCTTTGCCGCGAAGTCATACTGTGCTCCCCATGAAGAGGACGATGAAGTGAAGGATCTAGCTCGGCATCTCACAAACACCTGTTTCCAGGAAGGTGGAAGCTCGAACGAGGGAAGCGTGCGCCGCTTCTGGGATCTGGACCACCATGTCCCCTGTTTATCAGATGACTGGAAGGAAAAGATATTCTCGCAGATCTGCGCAGTTTCAGGCGAGGTCTTCGAAGCCGCGGCGCGAGGCATGATGATCCACTTCCAAACATTGCCGAATGCATTCGAGCTTTTCGGCGTGGACTTCTTGGTTGATAGCACTGGAAATGCCTGGCTATTGGAGATGAATGCTTACCCGGATTTTGCCCAAACAGGTGAAGACTTGAAGCAGCAGGTTGTAGGGCGCTTGTTCGAGGAGACCATTGATGTTGCTGTGAAGCCATTCTTTGGACTTGGGGCACCTGAAAAGGAGGGTGATTTGAAGCTAGTGAAGGAGCTGGATCTTGGGAGACATGCATAGAAAGAAAGGAAGGGGATACACCAAAAATTGTCATTTTTTGTCCTTTTATACCATATACCAATAGATTCATGAATTGATATGATTTTCGTTCTACTATCTTCTGTGGTGTGTCAATAGAGGCAAACCGAGAACAGTCAAAGCATCCCCTATTTAGTGGCTTTGTTATAGCCACCTTTCATGAGAGGTCCATCCATCAGAGTATCCCAGTGATGATACGAATACATTTGCTTCACAGATAAATCAATATCAGTCTTTCCTCGCTCATATGTCGACTGCCCATAGGTCTCTATGACTGCTTTCAAGTCTTTTCCGCCACGAACTGTCTCTGTGATGGCTTCCACCAATAGGTCAGCATCTTGAATAGCATTGTTCAAGCCCTGTGCTCGGTCTGTAATGGCAAATGTCAGTATTCATTTTTCTTTGTGCATAGTGGAGTACTTACGAGGCGTCATTGGGTGTGCTGCATCGCCTGCGAGGGTAGCTCTGCCGCCCAAGTTGTCCCAAGGACAGATCTTCCCCCAATAATGATACTTTCAGGGATCTTAGCGTTCAGCTTAACAAAGTTCGGAGTGAATGTGCCACTAACCTTCTCCGCGCTAACATGAGTATCATCGCCGGTCCACTCCCCGATTGATCGGAATGGTTCGCAGTAGGCTGATAGGTATTCTTTCATAAATCGCCGGGATTCCTCGGGTGAAGGAACAGGCTCTGAGCTCCAAACAGAGACAGAAATTTGGAATATCCATGTTTCCGGTCTATTAGGATCCGCAATATCGACCACTGCCTATAAGTAAGTAATAAGTCTCAAGATGGTTAAGGGACACCAACAGGTTGTAAATATGTGAGAGTTTAGCTCTGGGTGGGGTAATAGCTGAGCGTAGATAAATTATTAGAATACCAGATTCACATATGTGCCAGTTTAAACAATATAGAAAGCTCACCTGTGCAATGGGATGTATCCGCTCTCGTATAAACAGAGCTTGGTCCCTGGAGAATGTTCGGAACAAGCTCTGTGATGAAGAACATGTCAATCCTTAGCAATCACAATGTGTAGGGATAAGATGAATCAACATACCAGGCTTGTCGTAGGGGCTTCATCCAGTGCACATGCGCTAGCAGGGACCAAATGGCTTCGAACGGCACTTCGAGCTTTTCATTTCGTTAGCTACGCATGGGGCGAATAGTTGACAATTACTCGTAGGGCTACATACCTCCATCGGCTCCAATGACGAGAGAGCCTTTCTTACTTATTTCTCCATCATTGAAGACAGCAACGATGCCATCGCTCTCAACCTTGAGGTCGGTCAAGATCTTCCCATACTGAACTTCGATATCGGATTTGATGAGGTTGCGCAACTTTCCCCTCACAACTCGTTTTGGGCTCGGCATAGGGACCTGGACTAGGACCTCCCCGGTTGCACCATTTGTGATTGGAATTTGAGAAGCGTATTGAGCATCTGGCTCTTCCCACCTGTTCGTAAATGATGTGTGGAGCTGGCCGTAAATATCAGGTGGAAGAAGCTTTTCAATCAGAGGTAGAGACCAGTGCAGTGCCATAGTCCATTGTCCTGCTCTGTTAGAGTACTTCTCCTCTGAGTACCGCTCATATACCGTGGAATTGATTCCTGCCTGTGTTCATAGTTAAGTCCGGGTTCGCGTTGAAGTTCTTAACAAGGGGTTGCACCACACCTTCTTCAGACCTTGGGCAATGAAAAGACCCGCAGCGCCTAATTTAACAGCAATGAGTGAAATGCCCTTCTCTGTTATTCAAGCAGTTTTATTCCTCACCAGCTCCAATGATGAGGACATGGAAGTTCTCGCTTTCGTGCTTTGTACTAGACATTTCCTATGCAAGAGTAGGCTTGAGTTGAAAATTCTAGACTTTGGAGATTCAAAGATTGATTTTTATTGGCAAATTTTAAACGCTGAAATGCTCTCATTCTTTTAAAGCTATTCTACAATGTTTAGATGCCATTCGCACTCGGTGGCTTCGGCCACCGCGTTGGCCGAACAACCGAGACGATTGATCTACAGCCCCTTACGGGCCATAAGTGGATATGATCGGGGCCGTGAAGATTCTCCAAGACCGACGTCCGATGAACAACTCCGACTCGGAATTAACACGCTCGACTGAAGCGGATGGATACGGTTTGGTCGGGAAGGGGTGTCAGTTTCTGGAAGATGCAGCTCAACGCAGTGTTCCGTCCCGAGGAGGAGACGAATGTCACGTTGTGCAGCCAGCTCACAGAAATCAGTAGACTCTCTGTGTGATCTCTATGTTCGCCAGTACCTTCTCGATTTGTTCCTCGTAGCTGTTCACAGTGTGCTTCCGCTGAACGTTCCCTTTTGCTGTCCGGACCATAGGTCGTGCGCTGTCCATGAAAATGGTGCGCTGGCGATCAATAGCAAAAAGTACTGGAATGTCTCGGTTCACAGCTTCAATAGTGGGCCATATTTTGTCCAATGTCTCCGAATATCTCTTTGTCGCTGTTTCTTTTTCCCCACTGTTTTGAAGCTGATCAAGCTCCAGCTGTATCTCTTGCGCAGGTTCAATAAGCATGACAACTGCCGACCGACCTGTACCAACCAGGAGAACTTCCTGAATCAAATCGCGGTTTTCATTGACAATTCGTTGCTCCGTTGCAACAGGATGCCACTTGGAACCTGCGTTGAGTACTTGGAGGTCGTCGGTGCGTCCGTGATAGGCCCAGCAGCGTATTTGACCGAGATCAGAGCAATGCTGGAACACATCTTTTGTGTCGAATTCATTGTCTTCTGTGAGGTATAGAGCCGGAGGCCATGGCTCTTCTTTGCCCTTCACGAATACTATACCGTAGAGATCACCCGTCTGCTCTCGGTAGTCAATACCCGCCTCGGGGTGGAAGCACATGTAGCGCCACGTATTCGGGTTCCAAGGGCCCTTTTCACGAATTGACGGCCACATTCCCGTTTCGGTAGAGCCACAGGTAGTGAACAGGTTGAATTTCTGTGCGACTGCCTCTGCAGACTTCGGAGATGCTGAGCCCCCTGCCCACAGGATTGTGTGCGTGCCGTTTTGATGAAGAGTATCAAGAAATTCATCATTCATACCTAGCTCCTCTATTATAGATGGCATGACGGTCATGCTCTCTATCGGTGTTGATTTGGCAACATGAACGGCTGTTTGAGTGTTTGGGGGCATCCCGGATGGAGGGTAGATGGCGACGTTTCCACAATAGAATGGGAAAAGCAGACTGTAAAATAGATTGCCAGCATGAAATGGTGGCATCAAGCTTAGATTTCTAGTTCCCTGCAATGAAGATTCAAGGTTCTGGAACCCTTCAGGTGGCTGAAGGTGTCGCTGGCGGGCAAATGCTGCTGCCCATTCGTGAGTCCATATTATGGGCTTAGGAAATCCAGATGTGCCCGATGTATGAATAACAACAAGCGGATCCTGCTTGGCCTGCTCGTATGACTTATCGAATGGGAAATGGCGCTGTTGAGTATCGAAAAGAACATCCAAGGCTGGAAGACTCCTCATGCTGAGGTCTCCATGTTCTGCCACAAGAGCGTCTGCCTGGGACTGTGCAATCTTATCTGATAGAAGAAGATTTTTGCAATCAGTTGCCTTCATTAACCTCACTTGTCCCACGGCTCCATATCTTGGAGAGGTAAGCAACAGTTTATATCCGGCTTTGACCGCGCCAAGGAGGACGACGTTATGGCCCGTGTCGTTGGGCCCGATATACGAAATTGTCTCAAAATCCTTCGCAGATCCCAAGTTGTCGGTCAGCCACCAGGCAATTCCATTTACCGCATTTGCCAAATTGCTATAAGTAATTTTCTTCACTCCAGAATCGTAGCTTTCCGGCTTCTGGGGTATTTCCGCCCAGACTTTGTTGGGGCTTGAACGAGCTAGTTCGTCTAGCATGCATGGAATCAGGTTTGTGTACGCCATGTTGAGGGCTTGTAGTATCAAAAAAAAATCAATGAAATCCTTGAATGAGCATTAGAATTCGGGATCAAGTTCAAATCCATTCTATGGCCGGGAAATCGAGTATTTATGTGTTAGTGGCCCTGGAGCGGCCTTAATCCCACAGACTAGTGCCGAGCACGACCCGTCCTAGGAATAAGGCGCTCCATACCTTTTCAGCCGTTGTTAGTACAGCAGATAGCCATATCCGCCCAGTAAAACGCTTGGCCCCAAAATTTGCGGGTCCTGTAAGGCTCGCCAACGGCTTTTAAATCAACCTACCCAACATCGTCTGTGCAGAGTTAACCCAAAGAAAAGAGGATCGGCACAAGGTACTCTAATACGGGCTGTTAATGAAGCGTTTCGTTTTCTCCATGTGGGCTGAGATAATGCGAAAGCAATTCTACGAATAGTCATATGTTTATTCCATTCTAGGTAAGTTGATTCGAAATCATTTCCTCCTTTTTCGGGAAGGTTACAACCTTAATGAACCTAATTTTGTAGGGATTACGCCTCATGAACCAAAGAATTATTATTACCCGGGCATCCGCTAGTCTCACTAGTAGCTTACCTGCGAGCAATATCACGCCCATCAAACCAGTTCAGTATATATGCCAACGAAATCATGGCCTTTCGCCGCCACGACCGAGTCCAGGTCAAGTTACCAGATTTCCAACCAAGCCAAGCAGCGTAGCCGCTATATTCTTTCTTCCCCGCAATAACCCCATCTCTGCCACCAGTATAGGTAATCAAAGACTTTTGCTCGTAGTCAAACGGATGAAATTTCTTAAACTGTCCATTGAACTGGCCCGTCAAGTACCGAGCTTTCTGCAGGGCGACCTGGGCTGTTGTCGGAAGTTCCCCTCCCTCGATATCAGCTGCATCACCAAGGGCAAATGCATTCTCGTAACAGATGCCATCCTCTTTTAGAACACGAAGCCTATCATCGGTTAAGATTCTTTTGAGGCCTCGGGTCGACATCCGAACTTTCAGGGTCTCCAGCAGCGGCACCTGTTTGTTCCCGGCAGTCCATATCAGCATGCCGTATCCACTTAATCCGTCATCTTTCGTTTCCAGCTCTTCGGCAGTGACGCTTGTGATTCTGGAATTCGTTTTTACGGTGACATGGTGGGACTTCAGGGATTGTGTAGCGTACTCAGATAGCTTGGCATCGAAAGGTGACAATATTTGAGCAGAGACATCGTGTACAGTAATCGTAACCTTGTCCTGAAGATGCGCATAAACCTTGCCCAGATCTCCTTGGAATAGATCTGAAAGCTCAGCAGCTATCTCAATTCCAGTTGGCCCTCCACCAACGATGGCAGTATGTAAGAGCCTTCGCTGTTCATCTTCGGTGATATTGGGAAGAGAAGATTTCTCAAGGTTGTCGCGAATCCGGTTTCGCACAAGGGTAGCATCCTCGACATTTTTCATAAAAAATGCATGTTCGGCGACACCGGGTATGCCAAAGGTGTTTGTGTTGCAACCAGGGCATATGATGATCTTGTCATAGCTAACATCGAACACCCTCTCCTGCATGGACTCAAAGTCCGGGCGACAGACAGCGATTTGCTTTTCAAAATCAATATCGATGACTCTTGCTTTCATTAATCGAAGTTTATTGCGATGCTGTCGTCTGACAGGTTCCTGCGCCAGACGAAAGTCGAAGATACCGCATGCCGCGCTAGCAAGAAGAGGTGTGATGGTCGAAGTCACCTCCGGAGAAACAATAGTGACATGCCACTTGCTGAGGTCAAGTTCTTGAGCTAGATGATACCCAGCCCAGCCGGTTCCAATAACGAGCAGACGGGGCTTTTCGCTTTCTCTCAAGGCTTCACCGAAAGGCATTGTGGTGTTCTGCTCGACATGTAATCATTGTGCGAGGCGGAAGAACGACTATTTCATTTAAATGGGGGAATTATTCGAAACTCTGGTTGGCAGCACGATGATGCTATATTGACGAGGCCTGCCAGAACCAGTCGTATACTTCAGTTGCAGCCGCACTCAACTCCGATTGGTCCCTATATCATCAATACTAGAAATCTTCTCGCTTGATTACTCCCTGTGTACTCTATCTGTAGTCGATAGTCCCCATAGGACAATAAGAAAAATAGCAATAGGCGAAGAAGAGAAGACAGAATTTTGGTACATCACAATCGATCGTACTATGTCAATTTCTCGCACGAGGATCGAATCTTGGCTAGCCTCGCTGTCCGCGGCAATCCCGACGGAAAACGGATAATGTGGTCAATACCGGAATTCACAAGCTGCAGTGATCCTGCATGTCCTTCCTGTACCCATATAAAAGAAAGATTGCGATGCATCCGGTGAGTACGATGGTAGAAGATCTAGAAGCCCGCCATAAGTTGCTTGATTTAAGTAATGCACTAGTATCTATAGCGCAATTGGTACATGTATCGGATTTGTGATTATAGGAAGGTATATCACGATCGATACATATCGATCAATTTATTATTCAGGCCAATTGCACTAGTCTGGGGAAATAATTAGACAAGGATGCCAGCATATCACGACTTATCAGCGGAGATTAGTTCCCCGGCCTCCGCCGAGACGCCGACCTGCCGGTGTGATTCGATGGCAGCTCCGAGTCGTCTGAGTCACCCCGCGGATCTACTATAAAAGATCTGGAGTAATATTCGATCTATAAGAAGTCATCAAACTGCATAACTATCAGTCGATAGCATTCCTCGCCTCGCGAATTCCTTAAATATCGGTGGCATTTTCTGCTCATTCCTCACATCATCATCACAACAATGGCTGGTCTCGGAATCCCAGTAGATACACACCCTGCTGAGCCACCATCGCCAGCGCCCTTGGAAGGCCGCTCAGTCCGTTTGGAAAAGCTCGAACATCGACATGCAGACGATCTATGGGAGGCTCTTGGGTCCCAGGAGTTCAAAGCGCTCTGGGACTACATCCCCAGTGGCCCATATGCCGACAAAGAAGCCTTCAATTCAGCATTCATTGATCGGTTTGCAAAGTCACCGGATCCTTACCTTTTCGCTCTGATTGACAAGGCCCGTGGCAAAGCTATGGGAGTCTTTTCGCTCATGCGTATCGACCAGGCCAATCGTGTCATTGAGATTGGCTTCGTTGTCTTCTCGCCCTTGCTGCAACGCACTACAGCCGCTTCTGAAGCTGTGTTCCTACTCATGAAGAGGTGCTTTGTGGACCTTGGCTACCGTCGATTTGAATGGAAATGCAACAACCTGAATGAGGCGTCGAAGCGTGCAGCTCTGCGTTACGGGTTCACCTTTGAGGGCGTCTTCCGCCAGCATATGATCATCAAGGGCCATAATCGTGACACTGCTTGGTTCTCTATTGTGGATTCTGAATGGCCAGCTATTCGGGACGGATTTGAGAAATGGCTGGATCCTAAGAATTTCGATGCGGAAGGAAAGCAGATTCAGACATTGGTTTCATTGCGGGGTCAATAAGCATTTTCTGTCTGTAAGACCATGTGAATAAAAATTTTATTAGAGCTTCATATCTAGATTTAATTTGGATAAGACTTCATTCTTTTTCGAACAAGATCATAGGGCTATGGCAAGCAAGTTGCGTAGGGACGGCATAGTAGTAATATAAGACAACCAATATGTAATTTGATATCAGCCGTATCTCTGCTTTGCCAGCGTCTGCAGCCAGCCAATAGTCTCCTGCTCCTTCTCTCGATACTGTTGGACTCGTTCTTCGCGCTCTGCTGTTCGCGCCCGGAGTATTTCCTCTCGACGAAGTTCACGCTCATTCTTCTTACGCTGATCCTTTTCTTTTTCCCGCTTCAACGCAGCAAGATCATTGTCTCCTGAGCCCATGAGCTGCTCCTCCGGTGCTGCCTCAGGCGATCCACCGCGCTGTGCCTCCGCAAATGATTTATTTGCTGAAGCCGTTTCGCGACGCTTCTCCAGTTGTCGCTCTCGCGTACCAGCTTCTGCGCGAGGAGCAATTTCATCTTCTATATGCTTGTGTTCAGCTTTGTGGGAGCGCAATTCACTGCGATATTGCTGCTGAGAATCATGGCGTGCTGCAATGGCGTCTTCGATTGCGGTTTCTGTACATTAATGGTCAGAATTATGTAGCGAACAACCTGTTGTGTTGGGGCATACCTCGTTTGAGCTCTATATCTTGCATATTTGGCATGGTTGGGCCAGAGTGTGCCATATCTTTTGTGTGACCCGGGTGTGGAAGGCTTGGCCCGTAATCATCATCGTCATCTTCGCTCATGGGTTGTGCCGATTCGTCTTTCCCCTGCGTTTGGCCGCCGACCGCGTAATCAGGGGAATCAGGGCGATTATAAGGGACCGATTGTTGTTCAGAGGCGGTTTTGCGAGCCTTTTCCAGCGTGGCAGGATCGTACCATCCTTCTGCTAATTCGCCGCGGTTCCTAAAGAATTGTGAGAAACATAATGCTGGTAAGGAACTTGAAGAAGAGCTCACCATTTCCCAATAAAACTTTTCCATCGGCCTTTGACCTCTTCCTCCGGCAATTCTTCGAGGAAAATCCCCTTTTGTATGTCCAGGTACATAGCGAACATCGGCTCAAACAGCTCCAGATCTCGCCTTGAGAGTTCCCGAGCGTTCAGTGGAAGAACCACAGGTGCCGATGAAGGCTCTTTACTCCTGCGACTCCGATGGCCCCGGTCTCTTTCATGTCGACGATGGTGGCGATCTGATCTGTGTCTGTCGGATCGATGGGGAGAACGTGACCGCGAACCGTCGCGATGTCGGTGGCGATGGGAATGTGAATGGCCGTGATGGCTTCGATGGCTATGGCGCTCTTGTTTCGACCTTGACGGAGAATGTGACCGGCGAGAAGGAGACGGCATAATCGCTGAGTTGGGTTGAAAGATGTGGCTGGAAGACAAAAGAGATGTTGGAAGTTTCGCCGCACGTTTGACTAGCTACGTTATCGCTCGCGCTTATCGCAACCCGAGGTCCCGCATTTACTACTCTGTACGTCCAACCCATTTTTACGAGTTCATCTATAAGCTCTGGGCGCTCCTAATTATTCGAGAAAGTGTAAGAATTGCCATTAAATTTTGGGATAATAAAAGATAAAAAGCCGTTGTGGTAAATACATTTAAGCGAAGAAATGTACACAATTCAGTTCAATTTCTGAGTTTAGCTGGCCGGAGCGCTCTGCTCAGCAGGCTCACCACCTGGAGATGGGCTTGACTGTGAGGTGCTCTTGTTTCGGTTGGCTGCGGCCATTTGCCAGGCGGGAATGGAGGCAGATCGGTTGAGCTGTGAAAGGGGGTTGCTTGGAGTCGGCGCAGCGGCGACTGGGGTCGTAGCAGACTGCGACTCCTGTTCCGGAGAAGTCACAGTTGCCTGGAGACCATTGGCGGCAGGGGCAGACGATCCATTGGGAGTTTCAGTAGAAGCAGGGGCAACTGTAGCAGGGGAAGGAGTGGGCACCGGGGTTGCGCTGCCCAAGGTTCTACCACCGGCTGGGCTCGCGCTACCACCGCCCAAACGGTTGCCCAAGAGGACCTTCAAGCTCTTCAGCTCGGATCCTAGCTCCTTCAGACGGTTCTCATTTCCTTCTCTGGCGCCTTCAAGTGCCTTCGGAATGGCATCTTTCAGAGACTTGACCTCGTCGTTAATTCGGCGAGTCTCATCATCTCTGCGACGGGAGGAAGTCTTGAGGTCTGCCACGAGACTTTCCACATCCTTGAGAGCAGAATCCAATCGCTCTGTGCGGGCATCCTCCGCGGCTTTCAATGCCGCGGTATCGGTCGAAAGCTGTTCAATCAAGTCAAACGCACGGGTGAATTGTTCATCGATGTTTTCCTTGTCTTGCTCCAGCTGAGGCGGAGTAGGCGGGGCAATAAGCGGGGAGATGTAGCGCTGGACAAATGAGCAGGGAAACTATTATAATTAGACATCAAGATTTACCTTCGTAACAAAATATAGTCCGTATCCAACACCACCCATCACGGTGGCCATGATGAACCAGTCTCGCCAATCACGCTTTGGTGGCCTATTATCGATCAGCGGGGATTATTGAGGCTCAGTCAATATGTGTACGTACTCTGGAGGGGGCTGCCACTGCCCATATGGAGGATAGCCATATCCTTGGGGAGCTTGTGGTGGTGGTCGATATGCAACCTGCTGTGAGGGGGCTGGGGACGACGCTGCGACGGCGGATGGGTCCTGGCCGACTCTCGACAATGCGAGATCGACTTCTTCTTGGGTGAGGTTTTTCGATTGCAAGAACTCGACTCGTTTCTCTATAGGCGATGATGCGACGGAAGGATCTTGGAGAACTAGATCTTGATTAGCGAAGTCGCCATCACGCGATACCATCAATTGGTCATACAAGATACCTAGGACATTAGTTAGAGTGCGCCAAATACTAATCTTGCAGAGTATACTTACAGCCGATGCGATCAGCTCCTCGCGGGGAGCCATAGTGAATGAGTTCCGGCTCTCTCAAGAGGATGATGGAGGAGGCAAGTCAAGAGGACGAGTATCGGCTCCGGCCGTGGACCTCGGAACTGGCGACCGCCAAGCTTCCCCACACCGAAAGGGGAAGTCTCGTGATTCTGCCCCTCGGCCCAACCTTTCTCCGCCTGCATTATGCGGACACCTCACCGCCTACTGCATCTGATTTGTGACCCGCTCTTGCCTTGTTTACATCTCCTGCACGATAACAATGATCCCCTCCGATGACTTTGCATTGTGTGAAATTTAAAAGCAACGCCATTTATTGTGTCTATCCAAAACTCTGTGGACATAATTTAGAGCTTTCATTCCTGCACGCGCCGCGACTGCGGCTTTCGCGAAAATGTCTCAAGATACTGGGCTGTTCAGCGTGAAGCGCCCCCGAGAGGTAATCAGTGCTCTTGACCTTGTCGCAAAATCACTGAGATACTAACCCGCCGCAACACAGACACTCGGGAGCGTTCAGAACTACTCTTCCCTCCCTCAGCCAGCCTCAGCGCTCAAGCGCACGAGCTCGATTGGCTACAACAACCCACCGTTTTCTTCGCAACGCCATCGACCATCCCTGCTGAACTCAGCAAGCCGACCTCAGCAACCTAACTTTGCGCGCGCTTCCTCAGGAGGAGCCTACGGAGCTGATGCCGGTCTTTCATCTGTGCGCCGCTCCGTGTCGAGTAACATGTTCGGTAGCCATGGTCTCAGCGGAGGCCGACAAAGCTTTGCGCCTGGCCCAGTCTCGTCCAATCCTGCCCCTCCGAACCTCCAACGCCGAAGCAGTGTTTTCTCCAGGCCTTCAATGGGAGGTCCTGTCGGTCACCAGTCATTTTTCAATCAAGTCCCCGCGGCAGCGGGAGTACCTAGAGATCCACGGCCGCTCAGAGATAGGGCTTTTCAAGCGCGCATCGGGCAGGAACTACTAGAGTATCTGACCAACAACAAATTTGAGCTAGAGATGAAACATTCTCTGGGACAAAATACGCTACGTTCGCCTACTCAAAAAGACTTCAACTACATCTTCCAATGGCTTTACCACCGCATCGATCCCGGGTACAAATTTCAGAAGGCCATGGACGCAGAGGTCCCTCCTATTCTTAAACAACTCCGCTATCCTTATGAAAAGGGCATTACGAAATCACAGATTGCTGCAGTTGGTGGCCAAAATTGGTCCACTTTCCTGGGTATGTTGCACTGGTTGATGCAACTCGCTCAGATGATGGATGGTTACGTGTATGGAGAGTACGATGAGGCCTATTCAGAAGCAGGCCTAGATATCACAGGGGATCGAATCATCTTCCGCTTCTTGACCGAGGCCTACCATGACTGGCTTCAAGGTGGTGAGGAGGAAGATGACGAAACGGCAGAGCAACGATTACTCCCGCACATCCAAAGTATGTCGCAAGAGTTTGCTCGTGGAAATGAAAGATTTGTACAGGAAATGGAGTCTTTGGACGCGGAGAATCGAGCTCTCCGTGAGCAGATCGAGGAATTGGAGAAGAGCGCGCCCGACATGGCCAAGTTGGACAAACACTTCCGAATCTTAGAAGATGATAAGCGGAAGTTTGAAGATTACAACCAAAATGTCCAGGGCAAAATTGAAAAATACGAAACCCGCATCAAGTTCTTGGACGCAGAGATCCAGAAGACCGATGTGGAGCTCCAAGCGACCGAAGAAGACCGCGCTGAACTACAAGCTAGCGTTGATCGACAAGGCATTACTACTCAGGACATCGATCGCATGAATACCGAGCGAGAGCGTCTGCAAAGGAGTCTTGAAGATACCCTGACTCGCCTGGAGGAAACCCATGCTCGAGTCATGGAGAAAGAGGCAGAAGCCAGTCAGAAACTTGAGGATCTTGAACAGATTGTCAAGGCCTACAATACTCTGGGCTATCAAACCAGCTTAATTCCGGAGTCTGCAGAGAATGCCAAGGGACAAGACTTTGAACTTCATTTGCAAGTCAACGAGAACAATTTCTCGGCCAGCCAGATCGGGGGTCCGCCCAACCGAGTTTCTTCAGAAGGTGATCGTCTCTTAGCAGAGCCTTTCACTGGCTATCACCCAGCTCATCTGCTTAACCTCGACCTCCGAAGTTTCGTACGAAATAATCTACAATCTCTTCGGAAAGATATCAACGAACGCCGCAAGCAAGGAATCGACGATGATCTCGAGCGCCGAAACCTTCTAGACAATATCAAGGAGGCTATGGATGAAAAGCGAAGCGAGGTAGAGGCCCTTGAACACCGACGTCGGGCGGCTGAAGAGGAGTTTGAGCGGACGAAGGAGATTACAACGACTCAAAAGACAGCATCGGATGCTCAAATTGAGAAGATGGAGAAGGAACTGGCCAAGATGCGAGCAACACTCAGCGACAGTGTTCAATTAATGGAGCAACGCGAGATGAATACGAACATCGAGTATGAGCAATTGACCCTGCGGGCCAATGCACTCCGGGAGGAGTTACACACCAATGTTGAAACAATGCTCAACGATGTAATCCGGTTCAAAGTGCATGTGCAGAAGGGTCTGGAAGATTACGAAAGTTTTGTGGTCGATGAGGTGGAGCAAGAGCTGGGTGGCGAGATGTCTCCAGCGGAGGAAGAGCTATGATGGTCTGTCGGCTCGTTCACGATGATATGATATCCTTTGTTTTCTATTACATCTTTGCTTTTCTTGTCCGGTAGCACGTTAATTGAGACCCCCATGCTTATTTCCATGTCAAGCCACTTTTTCCTTCCACTAAATCCTTCCGCTAAGTCTCCATGACATCTAATCTCTGCTCTCCGCCATTTGGATGAGACAGGAACGCGCACACGGTGGGACCTATCGCTGCGGAGTTGCCATGCTGGGGTGGTCCAGGCCATTGTATGAGCATGAGAGGGAACTCCACGAAGCCACCAGGGGCCGTTAACCCTTGGCGTGAGCGTTGTTTTGGGTGTTTCTTGCCCGGCCTCCCTTTTTATGGAGCAGCCCTATGTCGAGCCAATTGCGGTATTTGCCCCGTTAACCTGAAGCAAAATGCGGGTTGATCGACAGGACGTGTCAGGTCGATGTGGGGATTTTCTCCTGAACGGCACCCGTTTCAAGTTGATCTCTACTCTTTTCATCCACCTACTATGAAGGAATCGCCCCTGATATTAACCATGCATAATCGCTGAATCCGAGTCGCGGCTTGCATGCAGGCGCACCACTCGGAATACCCGGCTCTACCAATCTGCGATTTCGCTCAAAGCACGGAATAGAATGCGTACCTGTCGCAACGCCTTTCCGCTCGGTTGACCCCTGGCCCATCTCCAAGCTGAACCCGAACGTGCGAGCCGAGAAACTATGTCCGTTCACTGGCTGTATGAAGTACGTGCTCAAACGATGACGCTATCTAGTAGCCCAATAGGGCGCAGATGTGCAGAAGGCAGTGAGGTTAGTATCCTTGCTCGGTAGTTTGGGAACCGACGATCTCTACTCCTCCCAGCAGATCTGCCCTGGGTCTACGGAGTGTAGATGTCGCACCTTTTGCCCTAGTGGCCGAACCCATGGATCCCTTCTAGCGGGCTGAAATCAGCCACAAATTCAAGGACTTTGCAGTGAGGGTCCATTTCGTCAGATCGCGGCTCATATCAAGTATAAAGGTACTTGGCGTTCCTCCGTCTAAATCTTCTGAACCAGAGTGCTGTGCGCCTGCCTTCGTTATCCATTTTTGAAATTTCCTTGTCAATCGGGTTTGATACTCGACCATTCATTCATTCTCACTCATTCCTTGACCAATCAATAAAACATATCGCCTTCATTCACAAACATCACCATGAAGTTCAATGTTGCTCACGGTATCGCCGCTGCTGCCATCCTGGCTCCAGGTGCCTTGGCTGAAGTGAGTATTCAAAGCTCAAGACAATCTGACCTATTCTAATCAATTCTGTCACTGTAGATTAAGAAGCGTCCGGAAGCATCTTCCTCAATCCCTGCTCCTCAGCCCACTGGCGGCTTCCCTGGAGGCCCTCCAGGCGGTCCTCCTGGTGGTCCCCCTGGTGGCGGCTGGCCTGGTCACCACGGACACCACCCTCCTGGACCTCCTCCTTCTGGTGCTCCTAGCGGCTTCCCTGGTGGTGGCTGGGGACCTCATAGCAGCGACTGCTCTAGCTTCTCTGGATTCCCTGCACCCACTGGTCCCCCCTCAATCAGTGTCTCCAGCATCCCCACTCCTCCTGTTGGCGGTGGATTTGAGAAGCGCCAGTTCCCTGGCTTCCCTGGCGGAGGCTTCCCCGGAGGAGGCTCATCTAGCGGTTTCGGCGGTTTCCCCGAGCCTACTGGTAGCTTCAGCTTCCCTAGCTTCCCTCTGCCCACTGGCGGATTCCCTGGATTCCCTGAGCCTACCGGAGGCTTTGGCTCTGGCCTTCCTTCTGTCCTTCCCTCTGGTATTCCCACTCCTCCCCCTATTGGTGGTGGGCTTGAAAAGCGCCAGTTCCCTGAGCCTACTGGGGGCTTCCCTGGTTTCCCCGAGCCTACTGGAAGCTTCAGCTTCCCTAGCTTCCCTCTGCCCACTGGCGGTATTCCCTCAGGCTTCCCTACTCCTAGCGGTGGCGTCCCTAGTCTCCCCACACCCACTGGTGGATTCCCTGGTGGCTCATCCGAGAGTGGTTTGAAGGGCATCCTTGCTAAGCTCTTTGGCCGTGAGATCCACCACGACGGCCCCTTCGGTAGCCACGGTGGCGGTAGCATCCCCTCTGGCATTCCTTCTGGAGTTCCTTCTGGCTTCCCTACTCCTACCGGTGGCTTCCCCGGCTTCCCTATGCCAACTGGTGGCTTCCCCGGCTTCCCTATGCCAACTGGTGGTTTCCCTGGAGGCTTCCCTGGCGGACCTTCCTCTAGCCTCCCTGATCCTACGGGCCCTACTCCTACCCCGCCTGCTAGCAAGCCATTCGAGCGTATTCACGCTCGCCAGATGCGCCCACTGGCTTAAGCACTTTGAAAGCTTGTCCTTCTTTTTTAACGCCACATTTGTGTTGTATTCCGCTATTGTATAGTGCGGCGGTATGGCGATTAGACGAATGAAATTTGTCGATATGTACATTCTATTGTAAATTTTAAAGCTCCCGGTCTCTGTTTTCACATGAAATAGTCATCATCTGCACTCTCTGGTAGACATGATAGAATATTGCATCGTGGCGAGACAATAATTTGACAGATGCTATGTAGCCAAGATAATTCATTCGCAGTAAGACTTGGCTTGCCTTCATGTAAATGCGCTACGATTGAACGCTCCTATGCTGCAGTTGACGAAGTAAATACTGCAGCTCCGATTGGCTGCTGCGCGTCCGCGCCGCGTTCTCCTTTCTGCTGACTCATCCGAGATCGTCTTCCTGGAAATTTCGCGACTCCGATCTTTTTTGAAGGACCCTACAAAAAGCTCTACGAACATCCAACCTAGCGACAATTGAGCATGCGCCGATTTCCCGAGCCCCCTCGATACTAGCCCCCCTCGAGCTCGGAAAGCTTCATCCGATATGTACAGTTCATGACCGACCCGCCATGCGCCGTGTCTCCTCCGCCTCCGACGAGTTCGTGAATTCTCAGCAAGTGCCTCACGAGAGGCTTTTTGCCGGGTCATGAGATGGCTATCATGCCCCGGCGCTCTATTGAGGCCCGGTCACAGGCCTTTCGCTCCTCGTATACGTGTCTTCCCCCGTCCGGCACTCCGCCTCCAGCATCACGCCTCCCAGAACTTGAAACACATCACCTCGAAAGAGAGCAATTTTATTCGCCAAATCTCTTCATCCGAACTCAATGGTCCTGATTCGTTACCTAGTGGTTCTTACTTGAGTCCTTCTGCGTGGGCCCCGATGATACATGAGTGGCGGAGACCAGATGCAAATGGCAAGGTATCTGAGGAGGTGCCTCTGGAGTCCTCGTCGATATCAGATCTCTTGGAGGTTATCGATCGCTCTCACAGACTGAGAGTGCGATTATGGGCTGTCAACATAAAAAGACAAGCGGATCCCATTGCCAGTCTTGGTATCAACCAGGACAGATGGGACATAGCCGATGCCCTTCTAAATACTCTTATTGACTCTATCGAAATGCTTATGCCTTACACGACACCTCGGGGCCTGGACCAAGGGTTTGACTGGGGCGGGAAACGCGCGACTTTGGCAGCTTTGACGAGTCCGACACTGAACGAGGTAGATAAATCCGGCATCCATACTTGGGGCGATGGCATATACAATCCCGTGAAACCTCTTCCCTCACATAATGGTCTTACTTTGGACAGCTTATCAGCTAGACCTGAAGGACGATATGTTTCTGACAATCTCTTGGGGCAGACGTTGTTGAGTCTGGGCTGGATCGTCATGACCGCTGCTGATCAACCTCAAAGCGAGTCCCGGCTCGCAATGTCTTATGTCTATCGTGCGCTTGCAAGACTGCATCATTTGGATCTCCTCTCGGACAAGCTATATCAAGACCCATCTAATGGCTTTGCTGAAGAAAATCTTCGACCTCCTTGGCTTCATCTTTTATCTGGTCATATAATGAGTGTTCTGTCGGACGCGGCTTGGCTGGAACATCAAGCCATACTTGCAAGAGAAGCCGCTCGCGCCGGCGAGGATCCTCCATTTGTTTCATTCAACGTTGGTGTGCGTGAACTTGGCCCTGAAATCTGGCTTGAATATATTCTATGGTGTTGTGTTGAGCACGGCTTCGTACGACAAGGTGCTTCACTCTTTCATCAAATAGCACTTCGCAATTGGAAATTGGAAAGTTGGGCTCCTCTCGTGCAAGATCTTGATGTTGTGAGACAAACCAATATCAGCAGAGAACAGTCGTGGCGGCGCCCTGGCAATAAATCGCCGCCAAAGACATTCAGAGACTTTACAGAGAAGCCTGCATTCAACGGACTCGGCAATAGAACTATTAGTTTGGATGTCGTATCAGGTCTGAGGAGCGCCTTGCCAAACCTCAGTTACAATGGTCTTGGCTTTTTCGGTCTTACAGCCGACGAGATGGTCCGGCTCCAGAACTCGCTGAACAAGGCTCTCGAACCTCAGTCGAAGTGTACAGGTCTTTCCCGGTCTGATAGCACAGATCTTCGCCTGACAAACCAGGATTCAACATTGAACATCTTCCGAATCATAAATTCTGGTTGTTTAGATGCTTCTACTAACCCAGCGGGACTAAAGCAAGTCATTTGGTCAACTCAAGACCATATACCCCCATGGCACATCAACACGCCTCTCATTCCGCCAGACCTTGAGACCATGACCAAAGCACAGCTCTCTAATGAGACATCAGCCATGCTTGGCTTGGCTGAATATAATACTAGAGCTTATTCAGTGCTCTCTAACGCGACCTCTGCCTTCTTAGAATATTCGCGGCTTCAGGATATCCTTGATGCAGCCAAGGCTCAACGTATTCTCTCATTCTTTACGAAGCTTGACCAGGCACCATCAGAAGACATACCCTTCTTCGATTCGAAATATCTTGATCTCTCCATTCCTGAATCATCTTTACCTGGTGTCTCCAGAGCCACGCTGGCACAGTTGCTTGATTTGGCCACGGAAGGTGGTCAATTCGACTTTGGCAAGAGTTTGTTGTTTGATAGCACCGTCGACAACCCCCCTATACCTCCCAGTGCCTATTCGGATCAAGTTTTAATACCCAGTCTCCTTCGTTTTGCAGCTGCGACAGATGATAAGGACTTTGGCAGTAAAGTTCTGGACTCTGTGAAGATGCCACTATCTGTCAACACGCTGAAAGCCATGTTGAATTACAATATCCACACGGAAGATTGGGACCGTGTGCTGATGATCACGGAATACACGCGTGATTTCCGCCTAAAGGCTTGGGGATACAGTAACATTACGACGCTGGCCGCCAAAATCCTCAGACTGAACCGGAGTGTCGAGAAAAGAGCAGGCTCGACGCGGAAACGCCAGAAGGCGGAGAAAACTATCCACAGTCTTGCATGCGCAAAAGAAGTCTTGCGTCGGTTCTTCAAAGGCGACTTCAATTCTCGACCGATTCCAATCGCCAGGCAAGCGCACACGCGAACTTTCCAGCAGAATGCTCTCCAGCGCCTTCGCCAGTTCTTCCTCGTTTTTCCAGGCCCAGTTCGCGAAGTCATGGACCACGTGAAGACACCGCGAAGCACCAGGAACAGTCTCTGGTTATCTAAGATCCCCACCGAGGCATTTAATGTCTATCTTCAAGCCATCGTGGATGTTTACGGCAGCTCGGCAGGCTATGAACTGTGCAGAAGGTCCTGTATGAGTAACGCGCCCCCCGTTTTCTGGCGTCGCAGATCTGGCGGCACTGAACGACTTCTCGTCTCCTCTGAACTCAATAATCAGTTTGCGCCTCCAGGCTACAACTCGCGATGGGAAGCAGCCTTAAAGCGCAAGGCCATCATGGCTGATCTCTCTACAATCCGCATCCTTGTACGGTCTGCCAAGCGCGATTTCAACAAGAAGAGAGGGAAAGAGCGCCGCCGCGAAATTGCCCTGGCTAATGGCGCGGATATAACCGATGAAGTTACCGGGACCATCCCTCCTTCTCAACAGCGAATATGGTCTGATTCAGAAGACCACCCCTTGGAACTTCTCGATTCCGCGGAAACCGGATACAAGCTAGATGTTCCGTTCTCTCAACTCAGGAACCATTCCATTACGGGCGGTGCTGCCCCCAAAAATCAAATCGACCAAGTCTTCGACTACTGTGTCGCTATGTTCCTCCGTCTCGGGCTATCAGAAGAGCAGCTTAACATCGAGATGCCAGGGTACTCAGGATACCTAAGACATCGCGGCATCCTGACCAGGCCACGGTCGAAACGGGTTCGAGGCAGATCCCACGAAATCCAGAATGCCGCCTGGATGGAGGCCTATGCCAGAGATACTATTTTTGGGCCGGAGAAGTAAGGGACTTTGTACATAAGTCGTCCCTCTTTTCTAGTACCTTTGAGCGAGGCCTGAAGGCCACGCAGTGCATTTGTATAATATTGCATTGGTGTTTGGGTTTGCTTGGGTCGGTGCATTGCCGTTGAAAACTATATACCCTCCTTTCCTTTACAATGTACATTACTTGTTTCAATTAGACCAATAGACAAAACTCATACAACCTAACCTCATGCTGGACGGAAATCCTTATAGACTGGTAGAGCGCGCGCGTCGCTGGATAGTTTCAAGATGCGACGCATGTTATGGCTAAAGGTAGCTCAGAAATATGGCAGGCGATCATCCAATGAAGTATAGCTTCTTAGTATCCATATGACAAGAATTGCTTACTGAAATAGGTATTGGCAGGGCGAGGAGAGCCGTGTGGTCTGTATGTCTCGACATGGAGTGCTGGAGAAACTTCAAAACCAACAAGCTATTTCCAACAGTGACAAAGAGTGTCTCTGATATCCTGGGCTGATATGACTATGTATTGCATATGGAGATGACCTCGGAAATGAATCATACCCCGTTCTGATCAGTGACAGTGCACTACAACTACTAGTTGTGGACAAAGTTCATAAGCGGTAATAGCAAGATCGCCTTCATTGGTCATTATTCTCAGACTCAAATCAGACATTTGTATTCATCAGGTTCTTCATCTGAAGTTAACCGAAACGCCATAGTAAAATATCAAACATGCCTCCCTAACCCATACCCTTTTCAACCCTTTCCATGTGGTATCCGTATCCATTGATATTTTCAAAGAAATAAAGCAAATTGAGCAAATGAGAAAACTTCCATGGGACAATCCTCGCGAAATGCCACTGAATGGTCATTATCAGTTAATAACGAGAGTTAAACAACTTTCTAGGTGATGAAAGAGGAACTTGTCGGCCGCGGCGACGAACGACCGCAAGCATGGCCAATTGACGAAAAGAAAAGAAAAAACAGTGCAAAGCACCGGAATGTGTTTGAAGAAGACAAGAGAAAGAATCGAAGTAGAAGGGGGAGTAGGTTCGTGTTTCGTGTTTCGTGTTCTTGAGTCATTAACGGGTCGGGGAGATGTCCAACAGAATGAGTTGGCCATGCAAATCAAATTCCCTGCTCCTGGTCCCAAGGCTGCTCTTCGTTGCCTTGTGGGAAGAACGACCTGATAAATTCACCACTGATAGGATCATAGGGGAAATACCAATCATCTGGGTTCTGGCCTTCGGCCATGAGAGCAGCCACTGGGTCGTCGGTTGGAGCATTCGAGAACGAGGGATAGTTGAACATATCTGTGCCTGGGGTGTGGTGTGTAGCAGACGTTAAGTCCAGCTCGTCGATGGTTGGGTTCCAAAGACCAGTCGCGGCAGGAGCGATAGTTTGATGTGAGTGCTGGGGGTTTGCTTCGGAGAGAGTGGTAGTAGGGGCGGCTTGGTAGGTGTTCACAGGCATATCTGAGACATCGAACTTCATACCATCAGCAAGACGGCGGAGGCTGACGTCGCACAGCTGCCACGCTCGTCGCGAGGCGATGCTATGCGCTGACATATTGTAAAGCCACAGAGTACCCTTCTTAGCCAGAGCTATGAAGTTCTTTTCTTCTTCCGGCATGTGTACGCAGCCGAATGAAAGCTCTAGGAGCAAGACAGTCGCTGCTTGCATCAGATAATGGAGAACGCACCACCAGGGGGCAATCTCGTAGAGCTGAAGCGCATTAGGTTCGTCAGGGATAAGATCCAGCATCAATTTCGCCGATTCGAGAGTGACCTCGGCCATGTCGTGACTAAACGTTGATGTCTCCGAAGGGGATTTCTTCTGTGCATCTCGTCGACAGAGACAGGGTCGGCCTAGCGTGATTCTGGCGCTGTAATAATGCAACGCCAACGCTAGCTTGTACCGTAGTCGATCAGGGCCCTCATCTTCTTTCTTTGTGAAATCGAGGCCAGGTGGAAGACTGTAGACCCATACGTCAATCCGAGCCCGAAGCTCGCCGATGCGGTTCTCGATGTGAGCCCATGGCACAATAACACAATCCACCGAGTACACTTTGTTCACAATCTCCTGTACGACAACAGCCAGATCGCAATAGTACAGATGAGTAAGCCCAGCGTTGATTTTTAAGCCTTTTACCCACGAGTTATCACGCTCGCGATTGTTATGATTGGCTTCTTTCCCTCCAGTCGGGTTAAGAGGCATATGGCGGACCCATGCGCTTGCCATCACTCTGTTGATTCGTTCATCCCGAGCGACGGTATTGTTGAGCAGTTCAGCCGCTGGTGCTTCGTGCATTTCTTCTTCTTCGAAGGGGATGGGTAGAGGCGTGGTACATATTCCGTCTAGGATACAAGTCGCTCGGCCAGTCATTATTCCAAGCAAATGCTCGAAGGTGTAGAGACACCACCAGACTCGGTAGCGAGCCTCTTTAGCAATGTTTGGTGTAGTCGGACTACTGCTCTTCATATTGAGACCCAAGGTGATTGCGGACCGAACTGCCAGAGCTGAGCATCTCCAGGCGCTGAAGAAGGTCAGACGCAAGCTCTCAATTATTCAGATAGGATATGTACTTACCGGTTGATTTGGTCAGATGACAATAGATAGAAAGCAATCAAGCCTTCTACTTGAACCTGTTGAAGATCTGGGTGGCTGAACAGCGTATCGCCGTTCATGCTCAACGATCTAGCCCGCGTAAGATACACCAGGTGATCTTTATCATCACCACGCCATGGAGCTTCAATGAGGGCAGCATGTTTGGCCCCGATGGCGAATATCATGTTGAGAATAGCTAACCATTTATCACCTGGCTGAGCGTTGCTTTCGAAGAAAGTCTTGTACTGAGCAGTAAATAGAGGTCGACTAATGATAGGGAAAAACGGGTGTACTGTTCTGAGGTAGTTGTCGAAATAGTGATCAGCCAGAGGGCGAGGTGGAATGGCATAGGTTTCGACCGGTCCAGTCGAGATATCGAGATCGTCCAGGTGGTAGTTCACGGCATGAAGGGCTAGGTCGTCGTCCTGTCGTTTACTTTGACCCGGCTCCAGAGATCCAGGTAATCCCTGCGATCTGTGCTCGGCTTCTCGTTGCAAACGTTGCATCCAGGTGACTTCGGAGTTCTTGCCCATATACCCAGTTGCCCTTGCATTCTCATTTCTGTTCAAATCTTCTTCGACTCGGTCGATGGCCTCTAATGATCCGATGGACGAGGGCGAGCTGACGTCGTCTGCGTCAGGAAGCTCGTCCTGCGGAGTGACTGAATGTGACGGGTTGCTGTTAGACGAGTAATCCACGTCGAGGCCATACTTGTCCAGCAAGCTCTTAATCCGATCTGCGGCCCCAGCGCTGACCATACCCCCCAACTCCTTCAACAAATTCTCATATTCTTGCGCTTTGTCGGACAGGTTCTCGACCTGTTTCTTCGTTTTCTCCCTCCACCCGACCGGATAGTGACAGGAGACTCTTAATTCCCGACATTGGCGACAAACCGGGGTGTCGCCACTGCACTTAGTCTTTCGCTGGCGACATGATTCACAGGCTCGGGGCACACGACGACTGTACTTTGGCGCAATACCAGAGCGAGAGCGAGGAATAGCGACTTTAGCGTTCGAGGTTCTAGATTCTCCGCGCGAAGAAGGCGCCCGTCCAGCGTTAACGGTCGATACAGATTCCGTTACCGATGCGGGCTTCGACGGTGCTAAGGCGGGGCGTTCGGCAGGCGGCGCAAATGTCGTATCTTTGGACGGACCAAAGCCATCGTCGGCGGGCTTGACCGTCTCGTCGGTCATGATCGCGTTCGTCAGGGCTTTTCTGCGATGTTGTTTAATTTTCCCCGGCTGTGGCGGGCAAGCGAGGTCAGGGTTATCAATTCAAGGAGTGTTGTACGCGCAATGCGATTCGCCGGTTGATATAGCCGGTATTGGGTCGCAGGCGAGCAAAGTGCCAACTCTATGCAGCAGGCAGGTCCATTTGGGATAGGGTGTAAGCTTATTTCGATGATCGAAGGATGACAACTCCGGAATCGTCAAAGTCGATAGTTGATCGTTATCGAGTTCGGAGAGGGGGAAGTTCTACAACAGGATTTCGGGAGCCTGGAAGCTTGGAACCGGAAATGCTTAGGTAAGATTTGATTTCATACTTTAGAAATTCCATGGATTTTATAAAGAAATCGCCAGACAAGATTCAACGAGGTTCACGCTTTTCCCGCCCCTTCGTCTGGATGCCCGTCATAAATCCTAGCCCATTCTACCCATCCAGGGCGACATTCAAATCAAAACAGTCGTGTATATATACAGGAGATAGATTAGGAAAGAGATAAAAGGATAAAAAGCCACGGCGTAAACAGATGAGAGCCGACATGTACAGAGAAATAGGGGTAATGGAGTAAAAGGGTATAGCGACAATGATGGCTCTCAAATCAACCGAGAGAGGGGAGTAAAAAATGTCAAAGAGAGTAGAGAAAAGAAGTGTAAGAGAAGACCGTCAAAATGTTTAGATTTCGCCAAACATCTCGTCGAGTTCATCTACTTCCACGGTTTCGGGGTTTTGCAACTCGCGCCATGAATCGAAGACGGTCTCCGAGTCCATAGCAGTGAAATTGCGAGGACCGAGACTGAGTTTCTCGTGCGACTCAGTAAGATCAGACATCTTCAAATCCACTTCATCAAAGCCGCTATTCAACATGTCTAGCGATCGCTTGAGAGTTGAGATAGGAGCAGCGCCTGAATCGGTGGGGAGACTGATCTGTGGAGCGCCCGGAAGCACAGCCCGGCCCTCAACACCCTCAATCGCCGCGCTCGTACCAGACGAGACTGACGATGCGACAGAGGTAAGAGAGGGAGAAGGTGAGGTGCCGAACAAAGTAGCAGCTGCAGCCTCATCGAGGTCTTGGGCGCCTTCATCGGAGGTCTGTTCACTCATGTGGGAGAAATAATCACTGTACTCCTGCTCTGTGAGACCCTCGCCTTCGATAGATGGAGAGATGGAACCGCCATTAACAGTCGATTCGGACTGCGAATCCTCGTCCATAGCACTAAGACTTTCGGAGAGAATCGACTGTGCCCGGACCGATTGGTCCCGGTGGGCCTTCTCTTCGGAGGCCCGCTCTCGTACAGCGCTAGCGGTCTGCGTGAATTCTTTCTCGTCGCCCTCCAGGGGCGGAGAGGCCGCGCGGTGCGAGTGCATTAGGCGCGTGTGGCTAGCAGGGTTGGGGAATTGCTCTGTTGAGTGTCCCCGACCAGCGGGGGCATCCAAAGTCTCGTGATCCTCTTCCTCGAAGTCAGGCGATGAAAGGTCGACTTCGGGGCTTGGACTGCGATCCCGCGCGATGAATTCTTCGTCGTCCTGATCGATGCTGGACACGCTGGGAGTAATTTGCTTGCCGTCTACACCCGAGAGCAAGTCGTCAGAGGGCTCGGGAATGGGTTGACGAGGGAAAGTCGTCAAATAATAGTATACTTTGCGCGGGTGGATCAGCACCAGCTCTTTAGCCATGGGGCATGGAGCTAAGGCGGTCCATGGGCGCTTCATATAGGCTGCTAATCGTGAGGAGAGAAGAGCAGCGGGGTTTGCAGAGCTAGAAGGAGTCTGTTAGCATGTAATAATATGAATGGGGGTTGGCGTCCAGCTTACGTTGCGACAGTCGCATTTTGCGCAATCAGAACCGCAGCGAGTTCCTTCACCAAATGAGGGCGATTCCCAGTCTTTTCCAACTGTTCAATGGCGGCGACCACAATATCATCGTCGATGCCCTCAGTATCGATATTTGGGGCGTCTGCGCGATCCAAAGGCGATGGAGGAGGGGTGTGCTCTAGCAGGCCATTCCGGATGGCGCGCACGGGTTCTTTCGGCTCGGGAGATAATGAAGCATGCGACCGCTTTACTTTCTTAGTAGGCGGAACATCTTCGGAATTTGAGCCTTTCGCAATAGAAGGTGAACGGCGCGATGAGTTGGGGAGATGTATTCCGAGCGAGGGGAGAGAGAGCGATTTGCGACGAGTGTTGTATGGCATGGTGGTGTAGAGTTGGGACGGAACGGACAAAGGAGGGTAAAAAAGAGGTTGGGGGAAATCAAACAAGCAGGCAAATAATAAGCAGTAGTAATAATAATAACCTTTTCACCCAAAACAATAACTTTTTTTTAATAACCCAGGAATACTCTAGAGTAGAGTTTAGGGGGGGATGGGAGAGAAGAGGAAGATGCGACGAGAGCTTGAAGGCGAACTGATTACCCCCGGGCCTGAGGAATCTGTATTCGTAAATGGGACCCTCACTTTTTTTCTGCTAATTTTCCCTTTTTTTTTCTTTTTTCCGTCCATGAGGCCCGTTTCTGGTAATTACATTACGCTGCAGGCTGGCGAGTCACAATCCCAGTGGCGCTGATTGGCCGGACAACTCCATTTTCTGGTTCTCGTTACGGCATCTGCCCCTTGACCCGCGGTTCAGTCGGAGCTGGACTCCTACATGACTTCACAATGGAAGACTGACAGCATACTAGTAGAGTATGTGGAAGAATAGGCATTTTGCAACTCTTTGGACGTTTTAGCCGCGGTAAACAAAGTCTACTCTATCTATTGTCTACACCGCATCCCAAACTAGGGGATGCACGAACTAACCTTCCTGCAAATACCAGGCGGTGAGTGGAGAAGATACCAAGCTCGACTTAGTCGCTGGCAGCGCGCCGCTTCATAGGCACATCGGACAGAGAGCCCACTCTCCATTCCATCCTCGGCCATAGCGCATACCGATGGTGAGGCAAGAAGGAAGAAAAAAATAAACTGGATCCTTCGTTTTTCGGAGGGGCACCATGTGTCCCAGCACTCAAACGGGCAGCTTGGGCTCCGCCGCGCCAATCACTACTAACTCTTACGGCTATGAATAAAAAGGTCCACTTAACCAGCACCCACCGATCCATCCGCGCAAATCGAATCAGGTTCGTCCGAGTAATTGATGCTCCAGTTGACCGGTCCATAATAGCATCCGCCTGATTGGGCTCCTGGGGGCGAACGGTGCGGGAGCTGGTACCTGTCGCATGCAGCAGAATTGGATCTGTCGATGGTTGCTAGAGTGACGAGTCGCTTGACCGCTGCTCAGGCTTATGCATGTGCGGAATCCATAGCCATAGCCATTGCCATTGTACATACATAATTTAGCACCAACACATGGAATACGTATACTGTACATGCACAGTTTTTCCAGATCGGTTCAGGCAGCTGTTATGAGATCCCACTCACGCGAGCAGACCCGACACCTCCGAGAAGACACCCGAAAAGCACTCAAGATCCTCTCAAAGATCCATAGTGTCGCCGTTTGGGACTGCGCAGACCCACCATGTGGACCCCCGGCCGAAGATGCGTACGGTACTGTCACCGCGCTAGTAAGGGATGCGCGTAGCGTCTCGGGGGAACAGGAGCCTCGCCACCGCAATAATCATCGAGCCTGAACTATACTTCTCTTTGTTCGACGCTAGCCACAAGTGCGCTCGGCTTAACATCCTTTCCCTTGTAAGACATCCCCCTGCCATCTGCTCGTACCCGCCCTCAAACGACCAGAAGTGATGATGTAGCCGTGCCCTGCCCCCGACCCGACGTCGATATGATGCCAACTGCTGCGAGCAGCACTCCACTCCACCGGTAACAAAGACTCGCCCCTGGACACATAATTACGATTAACTTCGCTTGCACCCCATAGATATGCTGATTGTTCCGACATGCTGTAGATATCATCAAGCATGTCGTACCCTGTTGTACATCATCGCTGCCAAGCACCCAGCAAGGGTGCGGGTGCCAGCAGCAACATTCAGCGATCCATGATCACCATTCTTCCTGTCTGTATATCCCTACTGTTTCGAGCAGTCGTAGTATCCATCCAGCGATCGCAATTCGTACCTCTCCAATGTTGCCCAATAATTGCATGCGGTTCTTGACTCCAAGAGTGATGACATCGTCTACTTCCCGGGGAGGCGAGGTTACCTCCACTGGGCGGCCACGATATCCCCCTATCCATGGAACCACCCTTTCCTTCCGCCCATTGTTTGCATGCGTCGGCCGAGGGTTACTAAATGCATTCTGATATGTTTATCTGATCCAGCTGCACTCTGCTGGGTCGGTGGGTTATGCAGGCGAGGTGAGCTGCGGCTGGACGCTAATTCTCCGCATCTCCACTGCGACACAGCGTTGGAGACGTCAAGTGGGCTGCATCAGATGCTGGTATTACATACGGAGTACGGAGTAGATATTATCATGTCATTGACAGTTGATTGTTTAGTTTGCAAGGGAAGCCTCCCCCCTGATGGACGCCTCCGGAATTCCCATATCTAATCGCCAGCCATCGTACGATCGTGAGGCCAAGGCCCAGCCCCGTGTCAAAAGTACCAAACTAGACATATGTAGTCTCGACGCCCCATGACGCCGTTCAGGCCTCCAAAAATGATAACGAGATCAGCCAGTAGACTTTCCACATCTAAACTCTACGCATCCCAGGATTATGCGATCGTTTTATGACACCTCTCCAATGACGATTACATAGAGCCCCCTCCCAGCCACAACAGCAGCCTAAATGTGAGCTTATCATCACATCTACCTGCAAGCCGAAGAACCGCACCTGCATTCTCATGTAATTCAATCACCTCGAACCGTGCCGTATTCCGCAACCAATGGCAACGCAATATATCCCCCAAGTCCTTGCATCTGCTGTCTCAGTAATGAAACCCCGCAGCACCCCTCGATCTCCAGGGCTGACTCGCACACCATCGACTCGAGACATTTTCCTAACTGGCCTGTCTTTAGATACCCCTGCAGTTGATCAGCGGTGTGCAGGGCGCAACTGGTTCAGATTCGTAGGGACTCGGATCCGGCCTCGCGCCGTTGAATCATGGTTCGACGGCGCCTAACCCCTCGCAAGACCTACCCAGTCGCACGCTCTTTCCCTCCAAGACTGCATCGAACCGAGATCCTGATTTGAATAACATGATGCTGTTTTATTGGTTGGACCGGACTACCATTGCTTCTGCCGTCTATACTGCTTCCCCGGCGAATCGAGGCGATGCGGGGACGCGCTAGTACCAACGCTAATTCATCGCTCAGGAAATCTAGAAGGCTGTTGATTACTTGTAATGCATTTCGAGGTCGCTTAGAGTGCTTGGTACGCGTAATGATACACCAGAGAGGATGTTTCATAAGTGCCCCGCATTTCATTAGCCTGCGACAGGGGGCAGGCGATGCAACTGTCAAACAAAGGGATCAGATGTTACAGTCGATCTATTTACCTCGGAGAAACGATGGTCGAACGTGAGAAAAAGTATGATCATTGTGATAATCTAGAGATAGTATGGGATATCGCGTACTATACAAAGCAATATACAAACCTTCCATTCCTATACAGTCGACTGCGCATCTTGCCACCAGTCCAACCTTGGAAAGTCGAGCCTGGCATCAAACCAAAGACTAGAATTAAGACTTAGTCTTCGGTCGTAGTACAAACCGCCAAGTCGATCCAAAATGCCATCGCTGTTCCTCAACAACCTCCAGCCCACTCTCTTCGACGATAGCCTTGATATCGCGATTCCACCAGCACCCATGCCGGTTCGCATGCGCCGGCGCAAGGTTATCCAGAATCCGATTCAACCACCCATAATACGACCGCCCATGCTCAAGAAGCAAAATCCGGCCATTCTTCGGCTCCGTAATTTCTCCTAAATGCTTCAATGTTCCCACTGGGTCCGGCATAGAGCATAATCCCATAGTCTGCACGACGGTATCATAGTAGAAGCCCGGCGAACTGCCCCGTTCAACATCCACTTCCTTCGATCCTCCAAACCCAAGCTTAGACCAGTCCCAAGGCTTCGTGCCAGGTACATCTACCTCAACAGTCTTCGCATCGCTTACCCGGAACGCAACATTCGTGAAATCAGAATGCAGCGCTTCAAACTTCTTCTTAGCGATTTCAAGCATCTGCGGACTGAGATCCGTAAATGTCAATGACCGACACCCCTTCAAAGCAGCGCGGCCCTTCGCATCCACCCCGCGCGACATCCCAAGCTTATAGTACTCGACGTTCCTGCCCGTTCCGCAAGAAACCTCTAGTACATCGCCGCGAGCGAGATCGATAAGAGCCTTGCGCTTAGCGCCTAAGCGCATGAGCTTCTCGTCGATCTCGATCTCAGCATCGAAGTTCGGGGCTGTCGTGTTGTAGCGGTCTGAGACATCGGGGTCTATCTGCAGAGCTTGCGATGCGGCGACTTGTTTCTTGTATGAGGTGTATAGATAGCCGCAGTAGGTGCTTATGCCTAGGACTGAGATGCCGAAGAAGGTCATTAGGCGGGGAGACATTGTTGGGCCTTTGTAGGCTGGTTCTGGTTCTAATTCTGGTTCTGGCGCGGCTTTGGGTTTTCTTGTGCGCCTTGCGACGGGCTTAGGTTCTTTTGGCTCCTTTGGCTCTTTCGGCACTTTAGGCTCTTTCTTCGTGGTGGTCTTGGATGTTGTGCTATCGTATGTTAGTGTCGACGTTTATTCAAGCATATTATTGCAAGTGAATATGGGATCGATCAGGCAAGCTGAAGACTCAGTACATACGCTGTTTTCTTAGCGCGGGGTGTTTTGCTTGCAACCCCTCGATATGGCGTCGTGGGCCCAAATGGACCGGCCCTAAAGGCGACTCTTCCAATGCGGGTTGCATTCATAGCGACAGTAGTCCCCTGCGCCTGCGGTCTTCAGCGAGGAGGAGAAGATAAAAGAATCAACGCGCGAGACCGGAATATGTATTGGTGTGGTAGGACCACCGGATGCCCTATTCCGCGCGCGAGTTTCAGGGCTACCAGTCGGATAGCTGGTACGCGACGGGATTTTCAGAGCGCGTCGAGCGGTGCGCAATGCCCTCGAGGTGGACAGAGCCTGTCTGCCCTTAATTTTGGGCGCTAATCGACGGTACAGACCGAGTCAATGGACCAGAGATTACAATTTGAGCCTATCGTCGACCCAGTATCAATCTCGCAATGGGTGAAAAAGGACTCGGGGGTTTCACGGACTCGACAGCCGGAATAACAGTGCAAGGCCAGGCACAGTCTCGCCCAAGAGTCTCTGTAGCTTATAGCGCAACAGTCGTGCAATTGCTTCCGACTATGACTGCCAGGCTTCAGACGCGATCAAGCTGATATCGCATTTGCGTTAAGGTAGTCGGAAGCCGATGCAGATCTCCGGCTCCGTTATCGGGTATCGAATCCACAATGCGTGACCGCATCTCCAACCCGGGGCACCGCACAATCTCCGCACATCCAAAGCAAAAGCAAAGAGTCAATTGCAATGGCCCTACCCTCGACGATCCTCATTGTTGGAGGTGGCGTCTTCGGACGTAAGTAACCCCACTACATGACCTATCACATGAGCAAAACTTTTACAATCTGGAGAGTCGAGATTGCACGGTGTCTACAACCCCTCAACAAGACTAATACTCTACAGTGTCGACCGCTCAGTCTCTAAGCAACCGGTACCCGAACTCGCAAATCACTGTAGTTGAAGCCGCGCCTACAATCCCTAATCCGCACGGCTCTTCCGTCGATACCTCCCGCATCGTACGAGCAGACTACGCCAACGCCGCATACTCCCGCCTCGCAGCGAAGGCAATCGACCGCTGGCGCAGCACAGAATGGGGTCGTGAGGGCCGCTATACGCAAACGGGCCTACTTCTCGTATACCCCGAATCGAGCGCGAGTGCAAAGGAGTATGCGCGAAAGAGCTACGAGAATGTGCGCGCTTGGGAAAGCGAGAAGGTAGTTTTCCTGCCGACGAAGCGCGATGTACTCGGTGTTGTACCGCCATATGGCGAGACGCTCGATGTTGCTGGCGGGTATGTGAATTGGGGCTCAGGGTGGTCTGATGCGGAAGCGAGCGTGCGATATGCGAAGAAGCAACTGGATCGCGAGGGGAAGGTTATTTTCAAATATGGGGAAGTGGAGAGGGTTGTCTTTGAGGCACAGGGCGCTGGGGCTAAGCCTAAGGCGACGGGCGTTGCATTTAAGGATGGCTCGAGCCTTAATGCGGATTTGGTTGTTGTTGCGACTGGGGCATGGACACCGAAGCTGGTGGATTTGCGTGGGAAGGCTGTTGCCACAGGCCAGGCTATTGCTTATATCAAGATCTCTGATGAAGAGCAGCGGGAGTTGGAGAACCTGCCGACTATCCTGAACTTCGCGACTGGGATCTTTATTATCCCGCCGCGCGATAACCTGCTCAAGATTGCGAGACATGCGTATGGGTATAGGAATCCGGTTAGCGTGCCAGTTCCCGGCTTGGAGAAAACTGGTCAGACTATGCAGGTCAGCTTGCCGGAGACAGATGTTCCTGTCCCATTGGAAGGCGAGGAGGCGTTCCGTGTAGCGCTAAGACAACTGCTGCCGCGATTTGCTGAGCGGCCGTTTGCTGGCACGCGGATTTGTTGGTACACAGACACGTAAGTCTCGATCTGTTTTCGTATTTGCTCTCGCATTTTGAACTAACTGGAGCTTGCAGTCCTGATGGCGACTTTATTGTCTCTTATCACCCCTCATACGACGGTCTCTTCCTTGCTACTGGAGGCAGTGGCCATGGATACAAATTCTTCCCCGTTCTCGGCGACAAGATCGTGGATGCCATGGAGGGCACTCTCGAGCCTGGATTACGCCAACTGTGGGAATGGACAGACCCGACGGCCACTTCTGATGAAGAAAAAATATTTGACGGCGATGGAAGTCGCTCAGGAGAGAGGGACTCGATCCTGAGAGAGGAACTGGCCAAGACGCAGAAGAGCACGAGAGGGAGCGCTCTATAAAAATGCTGAATATAGATTTGTAGATGTTCAAAATGTTCGACGTATATAAGCGAGTCTGATTTACTCAACATATATTCATTTTAAAAGTTTAGCCTTGCTGATTATCCAAGGTTCCAACGTTGAGTTCAGGTTCTAAATTCATTCCAATCTTCGAGGCTCCTGAGGCTTTCAAATCCATGGGTGTTGCCCAGGTGCTGCAGCGGTGACTTTTCAGAAGTTCGAAAACATGTGAACCGCCCGGGCGTCATTATATACATTCCATCCGAAGGTCCTTCCAAGGTTGGATCAACCCAGGATTCCAAAGTCCTCGATTGGAGGTCCTCGAAAAGCGAAGTATTCGATGATAGTAAGTCTAAGTCTTAAATATGTTACATTAATTGATATAGTGAGGTTCATTCCCAGATCGAGTTGCTCGCTCGAAGACACGCATCATGGGTGATCTCGGTTCGGTCGGGTGACCTCGAAAAAACTCAACTAAAGCCGACGTCGGGAACATCAGGCATATCTGCAGGCTTCGCAATGGTCTAGAGGGATGGATTTTCTGATATGCTACGGGATTCGACTACAATTTGCAAAAGAAGTTATTTGGAAAATTCCATTTTGATAACGGAAACACCATGGCGATATGCCGATCCATGATCTCCAGCCGTGAAAACAGTTGCAGAAGGATCTCGAACCACGATAAGAATTTTTTTTGGGCCCGTGACAGGTTGCCCCACCAACGGGTATGACCAAATGACAGGAAAAAGGATTAAGAGGCAGCCATTCGACCAGCGCACAGAACCGCCTCACTGCGGAGTGCAGCAATCTAAATTGTAAACAGGTGAAAGATGGAAACAGGAGGGGATCATCCAAATCGCTAAAACGCCCAACAATGCTTGCATGGAGAATCGTGAAAAGTGGAAAGCAGATAAGTGGCGAACGGTTCTCAGAAGCAAACGTCGGGGCGCTGCTCGGACAGAGTCCGCAGTGTAAGAAGATAAAAGACGAGATGTTAATACATAGCAATAAGCGAAGAGACTTTGATCATGCCGAGGCAATGACTTAAACCTTGCGGAAGTCTGACGAGGAAGTTAGAAAAGACCGACTTTTGTCGAGAGACTTAGGACATACCAGAAAGCACAGGGTAGATCAGCTCGAAAGCTTGGTAGATCTCTTCACGGACCTTTGCTCCGGTCAAGACGATCTTACCACTGACGAAGATCAAGAGCACAATCTTTGGCTTCATCATACGGTAGATCAGACCAGGGAACAGTTCAGGTTCGTAAGAAGAGAAATTGTGATGGCGACTAGCCAGACCCTCCAGACGGATAGGGAACTTAATATCGCACGAGCCGACAATGTTCTGGATCTTGAAGTCGGTGAACTTGGCGTTGAAACCAAGTTTCTGGATGATACGGGCGTACTTGCGCGAGGCGAGCTTCGAGTCATCCTCCGACTTGGCACCGGTGACGACCATCTTGCCAGAGGCGAAGATGAGGGCGGTGGTCTTGGGCTCACGGATACGCATGATAACGGCGGCGAAACGCTAAGGTAAAAAACCAGTTCAGCCACACTGTACCCTGATGGAACAGATCAGGGAGGTGTGGAATATACCTTTGGGTTGTACTCGGCGTTACGCGCATGCAACGCGATGGTCTTAAGATCCAAGCGGCAGTCAAGGTTGACGGTAGCCACGATGTTTCTTTGGACAGGATTGTTCAGCCACTTGGTTTTGTGAACGGACAGCCAAAGGGAATACTCACTGCAAAGTTGGCACGATGCCGCTGCTTCCGGTGGTAGCACCGGGAGTCGCAGCAGGTGTAGCGGGAGTCGCGGGCGTCACCCCGTTGCCGTTCATGGCATTTTCTCCGACCTGGCCGTTGGCACCCTGTGCCTCTTTCACAGAGTTGGGAGGGGTCAAGTCTCCAGCGCCACCTGGGAAGGAAAGCGAGGAGGGGGAGGTGAAGGCGCGAGCCTGAGTCGCGTTCGACGGGTGAGTGGTGAGAGAGTCCATGATGGGCTAACTGCACGCGATGTTTTCAAAAAGTCAAGCAACTGTTCGACGATGGATACGATGGTAACCACGAACTGGCGATGGCAGAAGAGGTTAGAAAGTTGCGCGATAGAAGATGCGGGAAGCAATTAAGTGGCAAGCGGAGTAGGCGGTGATTGAGGGCAGAATAAGGGCATGGAAAAGCTCGACTCACGATGAAGGGAGATGGACAAGTCAATGTATCCCCCGAACGGCCTCAAACAGCGAGACCGAGGTGATGATGAAACGAAACCGAGAATAAACTCGAACGAATCAAGACAGAATGTCAAGAAAAGCACACTAAAGTGTTTTCAAGGGACAGGATCGCGAAGTAACCGGAATTAGGAAGAGACAGCGAATTTTTTTTTCTCACGCGATAAACGGTGAATTTGCTTGTCTTTTTTTCTTTTTCAATTGGGATTGTCTATCTGCAAAGCGATCTGAATGAGAGAGTGGCAGCGAGGTACTTTTGTCAGTCCCCAGATCACGAGATGAGGCGGAGCGGTAGGAAGATTTCCGAACGGGGAATCAATCCTTTTTTTTTTCCCCGGGGGTTCTCAAATTATTTCTTGAATTCTCAAGAAATGATGAACCCAGATTAGTAGAGAGGCGGCGATGTATAGATGCCACAAAAGGAAGGAGGGGGGCGGGAAGAAGAGAGGTTCCAGAGCAGTTCCGGAGTGCCAAGACCGAGACAAGAATCCCAGAGCGACATGGGGAGAGGGAGGGTGGCCCTTTATATAGTGCTGACTCACTGCCCGCTCTCAGGGGAGGCTGGGCCCGCTGGGCCCGCCTGGTGGCGCCTAAAGCAGCGCTGCTTCCTCCCCCTTCATCCATGGCTGACTTTCCCGCTAGCGGCTCTATTGCCCCAATAACAGTGCCTGCTCTAGACAGGCCGCTCTAATTGGTACTATGTCGGTCTCAGTACCCACTGTGCTCCCTCCTGCCCCACTATTACTCTCCCTCTCCTCTCCCTGAGTGGCCATTCCTCCTTGCTTTTATCCTCCGCCGCACCGTGGTCTCAGCCAGTGGTCGTCCACTCAGTAGCGCTCCTGCAGCTGATAGCTGACCCATCCCCCCATCCGTTCGACTCCCCCCAATCACCGCCGCCCTTTCTTGTCGGCCGCTCCCTGTGCGACGCGCTATCCTCTCGCCGCTTTAGCGGATGGCAACTGAACAAAAATTCTTTCTTGCCGTCATCCATCTTCCCTTTTCCCCCCCAGTTGACCCTAAACTTGTTTGCCTGACGCGCCCACACATCAGACCCTGGTCAGAAAGAGCGCTTGCAGGGAACTTGCCGAGCTCATCAAACAAAAGGCATGAGTCGCTGGCTGAACTCAAATTCCCACCAAGCGAGGTGCTGCCGCTGAGCAGGAATTTCGGGCGAAGAAGACACCGTGGCCGTATTGGGAGATTTCGCAGTGGACTGGTCGCGTCGCGGATCCGACCCACTGCTCGCCAAGCCTTGGATCAATCTCATGGTATGCGATCATCAACCTCTGATCGTATCAAACCGTACGCTTCAATACGAAGTACGCTGGTAAGGACACTCTGCTCGTGGTATGCTAAATACCATACCCGCGCTGGCATTCCGCGCTTGTACATCCGTAATAACAATTCACCTCCCATTCTGGCGGTGTGATGGCCGGTCTACGGGGTAGTGCGGCTAACGCGAGAGCGAATGCTAGCACGCAGTGATAAGCTTATTTAGTACGATCATTTTTGTTTTGGTGCAGCTGCAGCTGCAGCTCGTATCAAAACTCCTGTATCCCAAAATTGGGTCAGAGTGGATAGCGTGATCGGCGCCAGAATTTACCGAGGCGGTCCACTATCTACTCCGTCTCCAGCACTCGGTCCCCATGAAAACAATGACAAAATCTCCGTATTGTAGAGTACTATTTTGTGATCGGTTCTCTTTGTGCACTGAGACTCCATACTATTTATGGACTCCAAGCGCTTTTGAGATGGATCGTTTTTTGTTTGTGGTCTCGCCTCATGGAATCAAGCGCTTTCGAGTCGAATGCCCACAGCATTCCTCTTCTAAGCTCAGATAAAGTAGATTTAAGAACTGAGTTCTGATAACGCCAAATAGTCTTTCGGGACATGCTTCCGGGCATTCTGCTGTCATCCCTCACCCTGCACGAAGATGCGCGGGCGCAAACCGTGTCTGAACCATAGTTGCCGGTGGTTCCCAAACAGCACACCATCAATACCCCGAATCTGACTTGATATGTCGTGTTTCGAGCGCAGTATTTTTAGAATGTGGCTTCGGGAGTCATCGCTCATTAATTCGTCGAACCTGAGAATGGTGTTTCTTTGAATAGCTCACAACAAAGAGTACCAAAAAGTGCTGCGCTGTGTGAAAGAGCCTCCTGTGCCTTGTTCCGTTAACACTGGCAAGATGTCCTATTTTTGACATGCAGAAAGTTTGGCCATTCCAACAGCTACGAGCAAGGTTACCGATCGGATGCTGGCGATGCTTTCTCCGCTCTGTGAAGTATTGCATTCTGTAGTGCCCCGTACTTCGATCGAACATGTCGTTCCTCATGTGTACATACATGTATAGAAGGAGTACTCATGGGCTACAAGTGGATATTATGGACCCCAAATTGGAAGATAGATCTGTCGCGCCGCCTGCCGAAGCAAGGACTTCCCATGCCGCTGGTGCACAGTACTGGGTATGACTGACAAGGCAGCTTCAGCCTCCAGATGACCCGTCGCAAACTCATTCGATATCGAACAGGTTTATGCATGCTTGTGGATACCCCCGATCGCTTGGGTCTGGGCTGCAGTGGAGCAAACACGACCTGACGTCGCCCACAACGAAATCGATAGATCTCCTGTCGCGATGAGCCTGATAGTGCTGATCTCTTCTGCTTGCGGCCAGGTGAGTCCCGTGATGTCATGACGAACGCATGTGGTTGCATGTGATCCACAACCCTTCCACAATTACGAGGTCGGAATCATTAACATGGCATCAGCAATAGGGGATAGCACTACTGAGTACTCCTTACGGCGTACGGAGCTCGGAATAGAATATAGCAGTCGGCTGTGTGACCCCCGCGAGGACTTGCAACTACTCGGAGAAGCTTTTCCGCGCGTAGATCAGAGGCAAACCGGCGGCGCTCTTCGGTGAAGCGGATGTCATCACGTGGACGCTGATTGGCCGGGCGAGCTGGCCCTCGGGTAGGCGGTTTTCGGCGATTTCGATCGCGGGCAAAAAGTTCAGGCTCGACTCGGCTATTCAAGGGACCGGTGATTACCTCCAGCTCCTCGTCCTCGGTCCATATCCATTGACAGCTCGACGGGGTCATGTTAAGAGACCAACGTCACGCCACCGCCCCGTGAACCCTCTATTCCCTCTTTGCCGCCCTAATCCTGCATGATGGCGTCCAAAGGTGCTGTCTTGCCTCTGCTGAGGCGTGAGCTGCGCTCACCTGTCCGATTTGCACGAGCTCACCCCTCCACCTCCGTGCTCGCCGCTCGATCATCTCACCCTCTTTCGATCTCCGGCCGCCGCTTACCTCGCCACGCGACCTTTGCCCCTCCCGCCCAGACTCGTGCCTTCTCGCAATCAGCATTGCGCCGCTTTACCGATGAGAATGGCGAGTTCGATCCTCGGGCAATGGACCGAGAGTCCGATGAGGTGGATGTATGTATTGTCGGCGGTGGTATGTGTGACAACGTCTCGCGTGGCAATCCTGTCATATCCCTTGTCTAACCGAGTATGGAATGATAACAGGTCCCGCCGGTCTTGCTGCTGCGATCAAGCTGAAGCAGCTTGCTAATGAAGCTGGAAATGAGGAATTCCGAGTCATTCTGCTGGAGAAGGCTGGTGAGCTTGGAGCTCACATTGTATCTGGGAATGTCCTCCAGCCGACCGCTATGAACGAGCTCTTCCCGGACTGGTTGGCCGAGGACAATCCCTCGCGCTTCGAAGGCGCAACCCCTGCCAAGGGTGATAAGATGCGCTTCCTTACTCAGAATGGCTCATACCCCCTCCCCGCGCCCCCGCAGATGAACAACCACGGAAACTACATTGTCAGTTTGAACGAGTTGACTAAGTGGCTCGGCGACCGCGCGGAGGAAGTCGGCGTGGAGGTCTACCCCGGTTTTGCGGCTAGTGAAGTCGTTTACAAGCCAGATGGATCAGTCAAGGGTGTCGCGACTAATGACTTGGGTTTGGACCGCGAAGGAAAGGCGAAGGACACATTCGAGCGTGGAATGGAGTTCCACGCAAGAATCACCCTTCTCGCCGAGGGTTGTCATGGAAGCTTGACCAAGCAGGTGATCAAGAAGTACGATCTGCGCCGCGACAGCGAGCCCCAGACATACGGTCTCGGTATCAAGGAAATCTGGGAGATTCAGCCAGAGAAATTCCAGTCCGGCGAGATTACTCACTCCATGGGCTACCCGCTCCCCAAGGATACCTACGGTGGTGCTTGGATGTATCACTTCGGCGACAACATGGTGAGCATTGGCTTGGTTGTAGGATTGGACTACCCCAACCCTTGGCTTTCGCCATACGGGGAGTTCCAAAAATTAAAACACCACCCCTTATTTAAAGACGTTCTTGAGGGCGGCAAGTGTATCTCATATGGTGCTCGTGCCCTGAACGAGGGCGGCTTCCAGTCGATCCCTAAGTGTGCTTTCCCTGGCGGTGCTCTGATCGGTGATACTGCCGGCTTCCTCAATGTCCCCAAGATTAAGGGTACACACACAGCAATGAAATCAGGCATGCTCGCTGCCGAAGCCGCATTCGCTGCTCTGCAGGGTGAAGGAGACAATGGCACTGTGTTCTTGTTCGACTACGAGAAGGCCCTGCGCGACTCATCTATCTGGAAAGAGTTGAAGGAAGTCCGCAACATCCGTCCATCCTTCAACGGCCCGCTTGGCTTCTTCGGTGGACTGATGTACTCTGGCTTAGAAGCCTACCTTTTCCGTGGCCGTGTGCCCTGGACTCTCAGCCACCACGGCACCGACTCCGGTGCTACTAAGCCTGCCTCTCAATACAACAAGATCGACTATCCCAAGCCAGATGGCGAGATCAGCTTCGATATCTTGACCAGTGTGAGCCGTACTGGTACTAACCACGAGGAGGACCAGCCTGTCCACCTGCAAGTGGAGGACTGGGACAAGCACAAGGATTTGGCATGGCCCGTCTACAAGGGCGTTGAGAATCGCTTCTGCCCTGCTGGTGTGTATGAATATGTTGAGGATCCAAGCAAGGAGCACGGTGTGCGTTTCCAGATCAACTCACAGAAGTAAGCTCCACGCGTTTCCGCTATTTGTGAAATCCGCTAACAAGCTTTTAAGCTGCATCCACTGCAAGACTTGCGACATCAAGGTACCCACCCAGGATATCAACTGGCAGACTCCTCAAGGTGGAGAGGGTCCCAAATACGTTTTGACTTAATACCTACCAGCAAAGGAGAAAATGGAGTTGGGGATCCTGCATATAGCTTCACAGCGCCCACGCGCCTGTCTTTTGTACATAAACGAATACCAAAAAGAAAGTTTATTCCGATATAAAGAACTCATGTAGTACCTAACGGCCTATAATCCGTGGATCTATACTCCGAGCGCTGCAAAGCGGTTCCGCCCTTGCGGCTGTGGCAGAACCGTGGAATGCAAGTGGAGGCCCACGAGGCGGATCTACTGGAACCACCATGCATAAACCGTTGTCTTTGCGTATATTTAGAACTAGGCCTGTTAAGCTGCTGGAGCTCTCCAAGTGTAGCTAGCTCTAAAGTTAGACTGGAGCTCGAAACTAAGCGCTTCTCCATCAGTCTGAAACGGCGGGGGAACACGTGGATACACGCAAAAACGAAAAACAAAAGCAAAAAAATGAAAAACCAAAGTGAGGCGGCCAGAACTCCTCCAGTCGTTTTCCCACCGCCAGATCGCTGTACTTTCTCCTCTTCCCCCTCTTCCCCAATATTCCTGCTCATATTCTCTCTCCTTCCTGCCCGTGTTTCATGCCCAAGCAGACGCGAGAGAAGCTGCAACGCACCCCCCAACTCCGCTTTTCTGTCCCGAAACTGCCTGCCACCACCGTCTTCCCTGATTTGGCCGTGTCCCACGGCTTTCCGGTCGCTCTGGGACTTCTCTTTGGCCCTCAAGCCTCTTAAGCTTTTTCATTGTTTCCAGGATCCAGTCCCTGAACCATGACGGAGGTCTCTTCCACCCGTCTTTATCTCGGGAACCTTCCCCGCAACGGTATGCTCGCATCCACTTCAGCTCCTGGACCTCGCGCGCCGCATGCTCGCCGTGTCGCGTGGACGCAGCTTGTCACCTAGGAGTCTCCCAGCCTCGCTTGGAAATCGTCTTGGACAACACCTACTCTTATTGTACGCCGCTGACACCTTTCTCCTCGCCCAGTCACCAAGACCGATATCGAAGAACACTTTAGCGCCCATGGATCCGGGAAGATTACTGAGATCAAGCTCATGAACGGCTTCGGCTTCATTGAATATGAAGATGCCATGGACGCCCGAGACGTCGTGCCTGGTAAGTGATGAAAAATTGCATTCACAATGTCGACTTTGCTAATGACTATTTCTAGCTTTCCGTACGTGACCTACCCAGCGACCGACCCAGAGAACTCATCAGCCCACTAACGCTATGGATAGACGGAAGCGACTTCAAAGGTGAACGACTGACTGTGCAGTTTGCTCGTGGCCCACGGCGCAAGGAGACGTTCCCTGGTCCCAACCCGGATCGCCCCGCCCCTCCACGCCCTCGTCGCACCATCTATCGGATGCAGATTTCTGGTCTTCCAGAGACAAGTTGGCAGGTTAGCAGTCCAACCCCAAAGCCCAAACCCTTCCCTCCTGGAGACTCCCCGGATTTCGTTGCCCTGGCCACCTCTGCCCTTCCCATTCTTCCCCCCAAGGTCCTCGGCTAGGTCATGAGTCTTGATATCTGGCGACCAAGCACCCTTTGCTTGGTAGGCCCTGGTGACATGGACAAGCCTTGTTTGGTATATCGTCCCCCAAGATTTCTTCAAGACCGCAGCAACTATAGCGCGACGACCTGTCGAGGACTCCAACCTCCATCTCTCTTTACCTCTTGGCCACAACGGATCTTGCCCTTTGCCCCCGGATGTAGACATTTTATTGCCCCTCCCACCTGGAACTTTTGGACAAAACACTCTCTTCCCGGAACCTGGACTCACCAAGCCTTCTATAGGACCTGAAAGACTTCGCCCGTCTCTCTGGATTGGACGTGGTCTACTCGGAAACTGGCCGTGAACAAGGAAAAGGGTAGGTCTATTCTGCAACCAGTCTTACCAAGGCCATCATCAATTAACATCGGACACAAGGTTTGTTGAATTCGAAACCGGCAATGACCTCAAGACCGCCGTGGAGAAATTGGACCAGCGAGAGTTCAAAGGAGCACGTGTGACTTGCACTGCGGACGTAAGGACCCAAATTCCCATGGACCAGCCTCGGACTCCTCTTATAATTTTTCAGATTCAAAGCAGTGAAGAGCGTCCCTACCGTGGCGATCCCTACCGGTCTCGCTCCCCTCGCCGAGGCCCATACCCTATGGATGAATATGACCGACGCTTCCCAGCTCCCCGAGGATACAGCCCCCGGGATCACTATCGTGAGCGGTCGCCCATCCCCATCCGCCGAGAGTACTATGATGCTCGAGACTATGGACGTCGCACTCCCCCGCGACCTCGGATTGAGGACTATCCTCCCCCTCGTCGTCCTTACGACGACCCCTATGCTCCTCCCCCTCCCCGTCACTACGATGACCCATATCTTGCGACGCGTCCTCCATATGGAAGACCCCGTACCCCTCCTCGCGGAGAGTACGTTGGCTACGATCGTCGCTACTGGTAAAGATGATTTGTCCCCTTTCTCTGGCCACTTCGGCACATTCTGCCTTCTGCCTTTCTTATTCGTTTTGCAACTTCCGAATACCCGTCCCGTATCGTATGAGCTTTATGGTACTATGAATCTCCTTCTCATCTTCCGAGGGTTAGCGCGTTTTGCTCTTCAGGTTTTTTTCGAAAATGGACAACGCACTGTACTTTTTTCTCTTTCCTTTCTCCTTCCCATTATATGGATGCCGGTTGACACAAATGTCTTTGCAACTGCATTGCCCGGATCCATCATGATTTTTGAGTCCTTGTTCGATTGCCCTATGCTCTTTCCCTGGGTATCATTTCTCATTGAGACTAAGCCAGGGTCTATGGTAAAACAGTGAGTTTGATTTTTTAGCAGGCGAGTGATGCGTTTTATGACCGCCACACCAAACGACAGATCTTATCGACAGAATTGATGAATTTACACAAAGCACGAAATTCATGTAGAAATCTGATAACAGAGTAGTATATGCTTCTAATCTGGCTTCTAGAAGCCCAAACGTCATGTAGATCTGCTGATAAAGTTCGTGGCGGACTAAACTTTACTTATCCTTTGGCTGCCGTCATGATCTGCGGCTCAACCCCGCCCAAACTTCCTTAGACTCACCCCGCCGAGCTCCGTCACAGCTTCATTCCCCCACCTGCAACTCCAATTAAGTGTCGCAAGATTTGAAATAGCTACAGGATGTCGTCCATCAAGTTGTCTACCTCGAGTTCGAGCCAGGCTCCCAATGCCTACGCCCCTACGTCCTTGGACTACACCCCCTCAGCCCCCTCTCCAGAATTCCTCGACAGTGTCCAACTGCGCGATATCCAACTTCCTCTCCCCAAAGCCCCTGAAGCATGGCACCGACCCGGCAAAGCGCAGCCCTGCACCGCTACTCTAAAGCTCACATACTCCTCAACAGTCGCCGCCGCAGCCGCAGACGACGTTTCCTTAACACTGGACTACGGCAAATTATATCGCAAGATCGAATCAGACCTTGCGAAGAACGAAACGCCGCGTCATAAAACAGTCAGCATCGCAGGGACCGAGTCTGAGGAGCTGAAGGTTGGCGTCGTGGGCCAGGATCCCCGAGTTACAGCTAGTATCATCGCGAGCGCGGCATTCGATCTTTTGCATGAGAGTGCTCTGGCGCAGAATCAGCCTGTCGGAACTATCAGCAATAGCGGTGTTGCTGGTTCAGAGTGGAAGATTACAGCTGATAGGTGTGAAGTTACTCTGCATCTACCTAAGGCTATCTTGCGATCTTCAGAGGGGTTGAAATACCGCAGCGTGACAGCATGGGGGAGCCCAGCAGCCAACCCGGAGACAGAGCAGCGGACTCCGGTAGTGATTGAGGAGGAGTTCCGTATTGAGGGAGTTCGCTGCCACTGCGTTCTAGGAGTGAACCCGCACGAGCGGCTCGAGAAGCAAGCCGTGGTCGTGTCGCTTTTATTCTCCGGCGCTGCACACTTCGCCAAGGTTCTTGAAACCTACCAGGAAGTAACGAAGGCAGTAGCAGAGGTAATCTTCGCTTACCCTCGGCCTTGAATTCTACGCTAACACCCGTTGCAGAAAGTTGAGGAAACTACGTTCCTGAGCGTCGAGTCATTGGTAGCATTTATCGCGCGCATTGTGACCGTAGACTTTGGCAATGAGCGCGTGACTGTGCACGTTGAGAAGCCCAGCGCGCTGGCATTTGTGCAGGGATCGGGCGTTGAGATCACCCGATCGCGGGCATTCTTCCAGAACGCGGAACAGTGATGTTCTGCATGGCGATCGGAGATCACTGCAGGAACCAGCCCTGCCGCAAAAGACGGTGTAAATCCACATCCTGCTGTACATAAACCAAACCCCCTTTCATAGAATGTAACATCGCGCTGCAGAGTAAAGGAGATCGAAAACAAAAAAAGCAGCGAATGGCAGAGCATGTGAATCAAACACGTGAAAGCTGAATCGGGCTTAGTGGGCTCCCCGGATTTCCGCCTGAAGGGCGTGTGAATTTCTGCGTTTCGCCAACCACTTCACTTCCACCTCGTGGATCCCCATAACCCTGAATATTTAACTCTTCAGCTCTTACGAAATATCTTCCTGGTTCTCTATGTACCTGTCTGCGCCTTCGTCATCTGCCTCTATCCCTTTGTCCAGCTCCCTGGCCAACCTGATCTCGCCCTTCCAGGCCACCAACTCGTCGCGCGCTCCGCCCAGTGATCCCACCGTGTCAGCTTCGGTCGCTTCTGCTTCAAGCATCTTGGCTTTCGACGCCACAGCTGGCCAGACGTTTTGGGTAGGGGTCCCGGGTCCGTCCTGAAGAAGGGCGGACGGTAAACCAGCTCGGGAATATTTGATTTGGCGCTGGCCAAGTTGAAAGAAGAGATCGGTTTTGTCGCTTGATCAGTCGAGGTAAGTGGTTTGAACGTTTGCTTTTTGGTCTCAGCATTGCAAGTGGGGCGTCAAACTTGTCTAAGAACAAAAGACGCTACGCTACCCCTCCATTCACGGACCCTCTGCAAAATTCAAGAATGAGGCTAATAATTTTGTCCCAATGAATAGCGAATTCGACAAAGACATCTCGAGTGTCTATTTACCATTTTGATTCGCTGTATGCGAACAATTGCCTTTCGGCAAAACTCTTTGTACGGATCGACAACGGAACAATAGCCGCAGAAGGCACTTTTTGGCCACAAAGGCATTGATAAAGCTTTCGACGTCTGCGCATAGACTATCTTGACGCCATGGATTCTTCAAACTACCACGAAGACCTCTCCGTGGGCGATGTCTTCACCCCGCAAGCTGACATCGCTCAGCCCTCCGCTGAAATCCCGACCAATCACCACGGCCTGGATGTCCACATGGGAGACAAGCGATCGCCGCGCGAGCAAACGGCCAACGGAAGAACCAATGGAGATAGTGCAATGGTGCCACCTGCGTTCAACCCGAACCTGCTACCAGGAAAGTCGCCGCGTCGGAAGAAGAACAAGAAGAAGCAGATCGGGCCGGTGGATCCCGCGCTCTCGACCGTCCGCGGCTTCAACCCAGCCGACGAGGATTCTGATTTTTCGACGACAAGCTCCCTGCCTGCTACTTCTAGTGGTGGAAGCCCTCTGGTACAGCCTACCGGGGGCCATGGGGTGAGCGCATTGAAGCTTCAGCTTGATGCCCTCAGCCTCTCGGGAAAGCCCGCCGCGGGTACTAACGGAACCTGCTCCGAGACCCCAAGCAACGCGAGTGTATACTCGGACAGCGATCAAACCGAAGTTCTCACCAGCTACGAGGTGCCTCTTGACCACGACTTTGTTAGTCCCGATGCCGTGAACGAGGATGGTGCTTCTGTAACGAGCCCTGGAGGAGCCGCTGCTGCTGATGACCTACGAAGCCAGCTCTGCCGCAAGATGACCGCCGACGACTTCCAACCGCTTCTTTGCCTTGGAAAAGGCTCTTTTGGAACTGTTTTGCTCGTGCGCCACATTGTCACGGGCAAGCTTTACGCACAAAAGCAATTCCGTAAGGCTTCATTGACTGTACACAAGAAGCTTGTTGAACAAACGAAGACGGAGCGCATGGTTCTGGAGAGTGTCAACCGACACCCATTCGTGGTCAAACTATTTTACGCTTTCCAGGACCACGAGAAGCTGTATTTGATTTTGGAGTATGCGCAAGGTGGTGAGTTGTTCCACCATTTGGCCATGGAACGCATGTTCGAAGAAGACACGGCCGCTTTCTACATGGCTGAGATGGTTCTTGCTCTTGAGCATCTTCACCAGAACGTCGGCGTGTTGTACCGCGACCTAAAGCCTGAGAACTGCCTGCTCGATAAATTTGGCCACTTGCTTCTCACCGACTTCGGCCTGAGCAAGATCGCTCTCAGCGATGACGACCGCTGCAACTCTTCTCTCGGCACAATTGAGTACATGGCGCCAGAGGTTATCCAAGGCAAGCCGTACGGAAAAGCCTGCGATTGGTGGTCCCTCGGTGCGCTAGGCTTCGATCTCTTGACCGGTTCGCCCCCATTCCGCGCAAACAACCACACCAAGTTGCGAGAGAAGATTGTCAAGCAAAAGATTGTGATGCCGTATTTCCTCGGCCCAGACGCAAAAGACCTGCTCATCCGCCTTATGCGTAAAGAACCCTCTAAGCGTCTAGGTTATCATATGCCGAAGGACCTGATCACCATCAAGAAACATCGTTTCTTCCGCAAGATTGACTGGGCTGCACTTGAGCGCCGCGAACTCGAGCCCCCGATTCAGCCTATCGTGACCGACCCTGCGCTTGCCGAGAACTTTTCTGTCGATTTCACCAACTTGCCTCTCAGCCCGAGCATGGCGAATGGCTTCGATGATTTTGGCGCTGACCCATCTGCCTCTGCGCGCGCAATGTCTACTGGTATTGGTGGCCATACCCCTGGTGAATCTGATCCGTTTGGCGGCTTCAGCTTTGTTGCTTCGAGCAGTCTGCTTGATCAAGGAGTTGGCGTAACTACAGGATTCTGAATGGCGTTTTGACTCATTGCTACATATTCATCATGGCGTTTTGTCGCTGAACGGAGTTTGGATAGCATTTGTCCCTTTCTCTTCATTCTCTTCTTTCGTGTCTTGTCTTTTTAGGTATCAATTGCTGCAACTTCATGCTTACCTTTCTGCCATTGAGATAGCGATTTGTGTTTATCAGCATATTTAGCTCCACAAAGGATGTCTATCTCGGTTTCCAGAGTTATTCACTCATAACACCGTAGAAGGCTTGGACCCGCGTAGAGAGAGAAGACTTAGTTAGACGGACCCAATAGATCTCCCCGTCTCAATGCAAGCTAGTGAGCAAAGCTTTGGCGGGATTGAAATTATCACGTATTGTCATTGTTCTAAATACAAACTCAACAGTTTACAAGAGACTGGGTTCATGGTGAACTTGAGTCTGCAAAACATAGCTGTAACTTGGATGCACCCCTTCACTTCCACCCAGTACATCCTCCAATGCCTTGCCCTCGTCTTCGTTGAACCAAGTACTTGCATCGCAACAGACATTACCCAAATCATATGAGGTCATGTTTTTCCAGACTGTCAACTGTATCCAGAATACATTCTTTGACAGACCGAGGCTTCCAAGCAAGCACACCTTTGGCCTTCTGATTGCTGATGTTCTTCGGGTTATCAATTCCGCTTGATTCCTTACTAGGAAGCTTCTGGGAATAGTTGGGTCGATACTCGCGAATCATATTTGCAAGCTCAAGCATACTCACAGCAGGCTCGTCGGATGTTCCAATGAATCGCTGACCCTTGGCGGCAGGATTCGTCATAGCACGAACATGCAAGTCGGCAAGATCACGGACATCAACGACTCCGAATGAGAACTTCTGGCACTCGGCCATCTTTCCAGTAGCCATGGCTTGGATCAATTGAACCGAAGAAGAAAGGGAAGAGCTCAAGACTGGCCCGAATATACCCGTTGGATTGACAACAGTAAGTTCGAGCTCGCCACCTTCTGTTCCCAGAAACTCCCACGCGGCCCTTTCCGCGAGAGTTTTGCTTTTGTAATATGCTGGAAGAGGAGTCTCGCCATCTGTGACAGACCAGTTCTCCTCCGTGAAGAGAGGTAGGTTTCCATTTCCAAAGCCAATGGCAGCAAAAGACGACGTGAAAACCACTCGCTGTACGCCTGCATCACGGGCAAATCTGAGCACACGGAGAGTTCCCTCTTGAGCTGGGCGAATCAAGTCTTGTTCATCCTTTGGTTCAGAGGCTGGGAATGGTGAAGCGACATGATACACATAGCGGCATCCTTCCATTGCCTTAGCCCAGTTTGTGTCCTCTGTCAATTCGGCGATATAAACAACAGGAAGGTCTTCCGTGCTGACACCCGCATTGATAAAGATTTCGCGTAACTCGTTGGCTCGGGATGTTGTTCTCACTGTTGTTCGTACCTTCGAGCCGGAGCGAATAAGGTGCAACAGGAGGTGCGAAGCAACGTAGCCCGTCCCGCCGGTGACGAGGACTGGAGCAGACGAGGGGTTTTCAGAGGCTTGGTCCATGATTGACAGATAATTTTTTTGTCGAGGAGATTGGTGCGAGATAGTTGCGTAATTTTCGAAGTAGAGGATCTTGTGCGCTCTTATAGACCATGCGGAAGTGCTCGTAGCATTTCTATTGACTATCCGAGACTACAAAGTTTGTGGCAGTGTAGGAGCTTGCGGACAGCGAAGTAACCAAAAGAAGCTAGCGGATTGGTACATGCAGAACCATTCCCTGGAATTTCTTCATCTGAACTCTTCAAGCTCGACATACTCCAAAAGTGTGGAGACAGATAGATTGCTGACCATAAGCTAACCGGATACGGTTATTCGATATTTGGAGATGAAGCAATAGAGACGTCGGCGTGGCAAGAAAGACTGGAAAGCAGCGCTTTGATTGACAAAATAATAACCTCTTAACTCCGATGACCGATTTCAAATCAACTATATTGTAATTCGTCCCGATAATTATGTAAAAAGAAGTCTTTTCTCGCCTCTTTGGGCCCGCCAATAATTGCTCGATCGAAGGAGATCCGCACAGCCATGGAACAACCACCGCCATTTATGAATAAAGGATTCAGAAAACTCATATGCCGTTGGATCCCAAGCTTCACCCCAAAGTAAAATACCAGTCTGTGTTTGCTCGCTCCCACAAGATACGTATATATCATGACACAGCTCATTATCGTCGTACTTCCCGTCGTTACTTAGCAACGAATCGCGGAAAGAGGGCATCGGTATCAAATCAATCCATGGATGATGCACGACATTTTGCTGGAGCTCTGTTGGCCAGAGACTGTGGGGAGCTTTGTCAAACCAAGGCTTGGAGGTGGTGAAAGGAGAAGGAATATCGGAGCTTATCGTCTCCATGTCGATGCGAATTAGACCAGCGTTTGTACGAGCGGCTTTAACGATGTTGAGCTGGGTGACTGGGAGCAGCATTTCGCTTCTTAAAACATGTTGTGCGGCGGCGCCAGAGACTAGCTTGTATAAACCTGTGATGAAGGCGTGGCGCACAGCGGGATTGAGTCTGCAGAGATATTCTTTCCCCTCGGTACTTAGAGATTCTCCACTTCTTGTGATATGCTGACCCGATTTTGAAAGGCTGGCCAAGAGAGCTGCACTCTCAGTAGATGAGGTGTCGGTATAAATGACCCACTTATGCTTCGCTATTTCCTCGAGTGGCTTCTTCATCTTTTGGCCTGTATTATGTGAAGTTAGGTTTAGGTATGAACACATTGTGGAAACGCTTCTAAGTTCCAACAGGGCACTCACGGCTTTTTCTCTTGGAGATTCGATTCTGGAGTTTCCTCCTTTCCGATTTGCGAGTCTCATTGTCATCCTCGGTAATATTGGAAGCAGTCATAGTGTCTCTGCAAGAATGTTTTGTAGATTGAATACTCTTTCTCTGGTCTTTCATAGACCCTGGGGTAGATGTCAGGTCAAATCCCACTGATGAAAAGAGTTGGGGGTCTCGGCTCATGGGCTTATTGCCGTTAACTCCTTGACGGCAAACGTTGGGTCAGGCTCCACTCTGTGGCAAGGATGATCGATGCGCCCTCGGACTATGACTGCAAATTGGAAGAGCAGCTCGAAGTAGAAAGGAATAAGGCTTGAAAAGCGAGTCTCAAAATTGGAAGTTGTTTCTTCCATTTTATTCAATAAATTCGATAAGCCTATGGAACTCCCCTAAAATGATACTCCGTATGCTAGACAATGCTATGCTTTTACCACCCAGAGCACCCAAGCAAATGAAGAGAAATATGAAAGATGTTTAGATTTCGCCCTCTTCACTTCCACCTCCGTCATTGTCATATGAGCCAGGCGCCTGGTCCCTTGGTGATAATGATCGATTTGAACCAGCTGGAGCAGGTGGATGGGCAGGCTTTGCGTCGGATACCTCGCCTTCTTCAGTGCTCATCTCGTCCTTTGGGGGCAAAGAATGAGGGGTTTGATCATTATTTGATTCTGGCTGTTTGCCACCTTCAAAACGGTGCATTGAGGGCGTGGACCCTAACGCTCGCATTGGGATACGCGGCCGAGATGTTGATGAAGGGGCCGGCGCCGAGGATCCAGCATTAGATGCAGGGGATACAGTACGTTGGCGCTTGGGTGAGCGCCCGCCGTTCAGGGAGGATTGAGAATGGGTGAGTGAAGGTGGAGCAGGAGAAGGCTGAAAGGCATCTGGACCTTGCGTCTCTGGCTCTCGAGAGCGCTTTCGGCCATTGTGTGCCGGTGAATCGGCAGAAGGCGTGAGATTTGAAGAATGTGATGAAGGATGGTAGTCTTGAGAGGTGGGATTTGTGTGGAACAATCGAGTCGGGTCATTGATATCGACTTCCCCAATAGTGAAATTCGGGAAGCCCTTGCTCAGATTTTGCTGAACTCGGTCATAGATATTGATGATGAGTTTGCAGGCCTTGATGATATCTTCAATGCGGACATCAAGTTGATCCCACCATGGCCGGCCCCGGTCATCGTCTGGAAACGAAACCTTGCAGTGCCGAGCTGCTGCGTAGAGCGCAGCAGCAGCAATCACCCGCTGCGGGAATTGCAGACATAAGATTGTGTAGGTAGAGTCGTTCAAAAATGCCTGGACCGCGTTTCGAAGGACTTTGTTGTCTAGAACGTTGAGGAACATGCTGTATTCCCATACGATGCGATATGGGGATTCCAGTTGCAGGTCAAAACAGAGGTACTCGAGCATGACGCTCTCGTTCTGCAATATCAAATCGCGCCATCGCCAATAGTCTTTGGATTGCTCATCCACGACCATATCAGCCTTCTTCATAGCAACACGGCAACATGCCACTATGAAATCCTTCATTCGTCGCATAGTTTCGTCCACCTTGAAAGCGACAAACAGGGCCACCGCGGCGATAACCTTGGGATGCATCAGATCTCCTCCTTGTTCTGGGTAGTGGCCTCGTAGAGAATATCGCATAAGGAATCGATGCATGAAAACCGTCGCGGTCATGGACGTTTGTGGTGGCATCTTAAGCATCATGCTCACTTGCCAGATGAACTCCACAGACCGATGTCGAATGTAGTCCTCCTTTTCTCGGTCGATCTTGTCTATGCGCGAAGGGGTGCGCTCGAGCTCGGAGTCTGTGAACATCCATTTTTTCTCGGCCTCGGCGACCACGGGGTTGGGCAGGCCAGGGACGCGATGCCTCTGCGCCGGAGAGGCTGTGGGCTCCATCTGGAGACCAAGTCGGAATCGAGACTCTGTGTTCGCGCGG
>JAOYNU010008892.1:0-17708 GCA_026745395.1 Tympanopsis confertula
GCGATATTTCGTTTAGAACATACCTGCAATACAGTCGAGTCAGAGTCTAGACTCAAGACCCGATCATACTGCGTTTGTTTGAAAGCGAGGAGCTTCGTGTAGCTTTCAGCCCAGGTTCCTAAAGCGAATTAGCCATCGCAAGTCCAAGTCCGCCCATCAAAACTCACTATCACCACCAGGTCTGCTCTGCACTTCAATCGGCTTCAGCTCAACACCATACTTATCCCTCGCAATACGAAGAAGCTTCGACTCCTTCGATGTCTCATCCGCGACAGAGTAATTTTCCGGATACATCATCAATCGCTCCGCCTTGCTGCCATGCCGATGAAGAGCCTCAAACAGCATAACCGAATTACACAAATACTCCTTATCCGTGACATACTGCGTATACGCAAAGCGCGACCAATCAATCTCCGAGCCCTTGCTCTCATGGATAATCTGCTCTATCGTCCGATTCCCATAAACAGGCGTCACAGAAGAGAGCTTCGCAGGATACGACGGAAAATGACAAAAGGTAAGCAATATCAGCGCGATCATGAAGAGCACCGCAGCATTGCGCAGCGCTCGAGGCGAGAAAGCTGGCATCGCGATACAAGCGCTTGCGCGGCCCGCGATAAGATTAAGATCCCCCATTCCCGCGGGTGAGCTGGTGTAGTACAGTAGGCGACAAGTTTGGTTTTAAACTCTTTCACTCCTTCTCAGCGCCACAGTGGGGCAATAGTCTAAATATAGAATTAGCTCGGATTTGCATTATCTTGGCGCTGTTACGAACATGAGAATACCCAGGCATGTTTAAATTACATGCTCCGTTAGAACACCGGAGCCTGGACGCATCTTTCGGGTTACTCACATGTGGAAGGATGTTGTGTTAAATGATGTTCATGTCCAACATGTCAAAGCGCTCCACAGTACGACATATAGTGCTATACTAACATGTGCTCCGTTCAATTTCCACAGTACTACAACATAACAGAAGATAGACTGAGCACAAGACGACTCATCTAATCATTGCTAAAACCGAGTATTAAGACAGTCCCATTACGATAACCAAGAGCCAGCCTCCCTGGCTGTATAGCCGAGCAGCAGAATGCGTGATACTGAGCAGGAAGCCATATAAGATTTTTATTCCCAAGGGCGACCCAGTCATTTGCAACGGAAATTTGAGGATTAGCTTCGCTTGAAATTTGAGCGACGACGGTCGAGACCGAGTCGAGGGTCTGCAGCTCTTTGCCCGTCCGAATATCCCAGAGCTTGATCATGTGATCATACGAGCCAGACGCCACCGTTTGGCCGTCTGGGGAAAAAGCCACAGATGAGACAGGACCGAAATGGCCCTCGAGGGTCTGTAGCTCTTTGCCCGTCCGAATATCCCAGAGCTTGATCGTCCAATCATCTGAGCCAGAGGCCACCATTTGGCTGTCTGGGGAGAAGACCACAGACTGGACATAGTCGGAATGGCCCTCAAGGGTTTGTAAATTTGCACTCCTGGACTTCGCTAATGCCGGTAATATAACTATCTGTCTCGGAGTTTTTACGAAGAAATGTTTTTCGCAGAATACTTCCAAGTGGTGCAAATAGTAGTCCAGAAGGGTAGAGTTGCAGTAGAGAAATACCGGCTATGTACCCATTTTGGAGAGTGAATCTTCTTGCATCCTGTAGGAATTCACGAATCTGAGAATTGTGCTCATGCTATATTAATCAGCATAGGACCTCATTCCAATCACCAATGAGAAAATTACATCAATCAGGCCCTGGAACCCATTCAATAGCCGAATACCCTCACCCCAAGGTTGTCTCGTCACTCTGTTGTGATGCCTGCCTATCACACACGGCAACAGGTCTTAGTCATTCAAATCCTTAGTTAACAGTTAGAGGTCTTGCTTAGTAAAGGAGGCGCTGAATCGAGTAGCGCCGGCGAGGTCAGGTTCTTATGGGTCTCCTCTCGTCGTTAAGGTGTATTCGTCAGATAAACAAATAAGAACATGTGTCGCATTCTAATCTGGGTCTTCAGTAAGATGAAATGAACGCGAGATTAAATACAGAATACGCTCGATTTGTCGACAGCTTCCGTCGAAGACACGTGTCTCCGCTGGCTTGACTAGCATGTCAATAGCACGCGAAAATGAATGAAAGAACAGCAGGACACCAGGATATGTCATCTCTGTCACTCTAGTTTCTTCCTCATTCATGAATCGGCACCTGGCTGACAGCCGCATTGTTGTTCTTATCGATTGTCGGTTATTCCGCTCCGGATCGCGGATAGCACGAAGTCTCGATAGCATCATGTACGTGAGCTAGCTAGAGGTGGGGAATCAACCATCCTAGTACCCTCGAGTTGGTTCTCGTTTTTCGGTTCGAGCGGCGGTTTGTCGGTTTTGCTATTTTCATTTATCGTATCGTCGATGTTTCCGAGTAGAATCGCGCCGTCGCGATCCTACTATTGTGGCTCCTACGTTGTTTTTTCGAGTCCTCCCTTCGATTTGGCTACGGTACGCCATCTATATCGCGTCGTTGACGGTCTATCACCTACCACCAGACGGTATGGTTGGTTTCTTTTGCCTCCTCGACTCAGGCCGCCCCCATACGGCTACGCACAGTGCATTCCCCCCTTTTCACTATGTAAGATCAAGTGAGGACTCAGGAGACACATGGACATGTATGCACGTGATCACGAGCTCATGAGTCATGATTATCTCAGCGATCGGGATGCCATACCAGGACGAACCGTCTAAACTAAGATCTGGGCGCTAAGGTTGCGCCTAATTCGGATTTTCCATTAGGCCGACCAACTAAACCACAGCCCCCTTGCATTTTGGCCACCCTAGCCTTTCAATCTCATCTGGCATGAATGAAAATTCATCATTTTTAACGGTCATCCTACTTCGTCTCATGTCTTTCCAAAGTCTTCATTTTGAGTTAATCATATCCAGAGGCATTAGGATTGTGCGAGCAAGTGTTGAGAGCTGGAGGATTTCTCTGGCATACGTTATATCTCCGTTGAATTTGTAAAACATTTCTTCACCTACACTCAATATGCAGCAAAGCAAGAATTTCGAAGAAGTTGACGATCTGAAGGGAGCACAGCGCTCTGTTGAGGTTCTAGCACACGATTTACGCCTGAACTCGCCCAATCACCTGACGCAGATCCTTCCCAATGATCCCGTCTTCTCGATAACGAAGAATTTCTGGAAATCATTGCATGTCAACGAACAATGTCTGAAGAATCATCTCCGACTGATGACAGGTTATCAGCAGCTACCAGTGACATTATTGTTGAATCCATGCAGGTCCCACTCGCGAGATTTCCACGATATGTTCGGCAAGATGTCCGCTTTGAGATGGCTTAAGCGAGTCTTTGACAGAATTGGTCTTGATATTGAGCATGAAATCTCCATATGGGACATTTTGCCAATGATGTGCGACGAGTGGTTTGAAGATATGGCTCGCAGTGGACGCCAAGAGGAGCTTGAAAAGATGGTCTTTCAAGGCTATGAGCTCATAGAGCAATACTTGGAAAGATTCAAGCCTCCCGCGATAGTTGTATTACAATGTACCACCAATTCGTGCAGAGAATCAAAGTACTCTTTCCTGCAAGCGGTTCACCATCCCTTAGCAAAGGCTCTTTGTTCGTCGCTGGACAGGGCACTGGAAGGGAAATGTGAGATCACCAGATATCGGAACCATGACGTTTGCGTGGTACCAGGATTCCATCCAACTGCAATCAATTACGAACAGGATGTTCTAGAGCAGGATATGCTTGCCAAAGCTCTCGAGAGAATCTTGATTTCAGTTTATGAACCATACGTCGAAGCTTGCTTTGAATAGGGTTATGAACACGTCCTGGAATGGAATTACTTCTCTTTTCAATAGATGACTTCACATTCTTCTACCCTTTAATTATCTTATGAGATGTGCCTACGTATATTTCGTGAGTGTGGATTAGGCTGCAGGGAAACCACGCATGGAGTTGATTATGCAGAACCAATCTAGGTCCGGTGTTGAGTGCGGTGCTCCCATATACTCTGTCAATGTAACGTAAAAACCCCAAACTTAGCCAACCAATTGTATCTCTCCACAGGGTCAGCCCAGCCGTTACGGGTTGACATAGATGAGAAAAGTTGAGAAAGAGAAAGCGACGAGACTCAGTAGAACAGGGCACATTATCAGATCTCCCGTGTCCTCCTACGAGAACATTCTGTGAATGATTACGGTATTATACAATTGTTTTTTGAACACTGAAATCTAATACCGACGCTGAACGGTACTTCGATGACACGGAACTGTCTACGGATGACCCGATAAGGCCTAGCGCTGTTTCGGGTACGAACCGAGAAACAAGCGATGTGTGTCCAGAGGGGAAACTGTTTTCGAATTCTAATGCAACTAAGTGAGTCATAGACTACGTATCTTCAGATAATATGTTGGAAAGTATATGTGTCATAGAAAGAATCTAGACTTCCACCTTGGATTGCATTTTCTCCCTCAATTTTGTCAAGCCCTCGCGCCATAAATACACCTATGCCTTAGCTAGAGACGACAGTTTGCCAGTTGGAAGCTCAAGCCGAAACAAATTGAGAAAGAACTAGAAAAGAACATCACAAGCATAAAAATAAGAAACAATAGCATCTAAAAGCCCAAAAAAGGAAAAGAAACGCAATTCGGACTTAATACCATTCAATATATCATTATTTGTTTCAGATTGTTCCGACATGTTGATTTCAAAGCATTCATTCAACTTCATGTTTCACCATATTATTCTTCCCCCATGGCTGCCACAGCATGATGATGAAGACGAATTGGATGGCGACTGGCCTCTAGAACGCACGCTTCATCGATTCGCTCAAGAAGCCCTTGAGTCGTTCATACAGAAGAGCTCGGAGGAAAACAAAGAACCTTGGAATGTTTTGTTGACCATGTTGAAACATTGGGAAGAAGTGGATAAGCAAGGTGCTGTGTGCCAAGAGACACTTGCTCGGATCATATCAAATCTTAAAAAAAACGGTATGCTCCAGTTGTGGATTGTGGATGATGAAGACAAAACCAACTGACGAAAATAGGGGCGGCTGCTCTTTACATTCGAGCTCAAAATTGTGGTTGGGTGGCATATTACGATAAAGGCTGCGACAAAGTCATCATGGATTCATTTGAAGCATCACCTCGCGCAAAGGACGTGATTTCTGCGCCGGGGAGCCTTGTTCGCCAGTTCCCTGGCAGAAGCTTGGCCATCCCAGGTAGGATGTTGGGGGATGCTCGGTTCTGCATGGAACTTTCAAGAAATCTAGCACGCCTATCGGCCGAAGAGGTGGAAGAAATGATGCCGAAGTCTTCCAAGGCCGGAAAATCAATTCCCGAAGAACGGGATACTACTCACCCGGGCCTTGTCACTGAAGGGTTGATGACTCAGCTCTTGGCATTCGGTGAAGTTAATGAGGAGCTTTCCTTTGCCAAGAACACGAGAGACGAGGTCAACTGGAGAAGTAGCAAGCTTCCATGGAGAAGATCCCCTCATTGGCTTGTGCTGCGAGTTGCACTCCAGACAGTGCTTCAACGCGCTCTTCCTGATGGAGACGGGTACAAGCAATACAAAAACTTTATGCTCTATTTTTCAGCTGAGCTGGGTCATCTCGCTACGCTTGTTCGACCTGTTGTTCCTGCGGATTCTCTGGAGATAATCCGTGCCAAGATATGTCGACGCACCTTGAAGTTGAAGGAAGTGGCCTGCGATTTCGTTCTGCAATACGCGCAGTCGGCGGAGACGATCATGCGAGCTTCGTTAGAGGATATTCAGCAGAAAATCATCAGTGCAGGTGCGATGCCAGCACCGAAAGGATTTTCCTGCACCCCAGAAGATTTGCAGATGTCGCTCAAGAATTCCCGAGAATACTTGAATTCGGCAATGTCGCGGGCTCCTGTCAATGTCGAACAATCATCTTTCGATCGACGCCACGAACCTCGCAATCAAACGAATAGGGCTGGGCTACCTATCTTAGAAAGTGGCGACCTTATTCCCTTGGCAGATTTCGAGTGCTGGGTGAAAGATGCAATGGAGACCGATTCGTATCTTCGTGACAGAGAGCCTTCAGAGCATCTGTGCTGTTTGCTGGGAGACTTGGTTCAAACATATTCAGAGTTCGCAGTCGAAGCATACAGTGACAGCCCAGACGCGATGTCCACTGCAATTCTCTGTATAATGGAGTTGTGGGTCATTCTTGATAAGATGTGCATTGCCATCTGCCCACTTTTGGGAACCTATTCACCTGAAATACCCAGCAACATTCTCGAATCTTTGCTCTTACCACAGCGCTCTGAAATGCGACGAGTCAATATTATCGAGGCCTATATCCTTTCCAGATATCAAGGACGGGTAGCCAGTGCCCCAAGCATATTTTCTGACCCCAACTCGCAAGGCTTTGCTGTTTCTTACTTTGACGATTCTGAAAGACATCACGGGCTACGCGAACGTATAGAGCAACACGCGCGTGATAGCATTGATAGTAAGAGAACAGAGTGGCGACGTAAGTCTCAACAGCATCAAGAGCTTCTGTGTCGGGCAGATCAAATTCTGCACCAGTGGAACGTTGATTCGCGTGGCAATGAATATCACTCTGGATCCTGCCAGCGCTGCTCCATCGAGAATCATGCTAGCAACCTCAGCATTGATGTTTACGAATGGCCACTCCCGAAGAGTGAGGAGATTCTCAAAACATTTATCTTCGAGTTAGATTGCCCAAGATGGTTTCTGAAGTGGCGCGATATCACTTGGAAACTGGTCCATGACTTTGGTCGGGTGCAAGTTGAAGAAGGACCCAACATGCAACAAAATTTGCTCTTCTACAAAGAAACAAAACAATTTTGCGTGAACTGGGGCCAAAGAATTACCTTAGGATCAACAGCAAAGTCGTGGAAGAGGTCTCACTACAGTAGTCGTCAGTTTCCTGTGGCTTTCGAAGACATAACACCGCCAAATGCGTTCCGGTTCCGGCTTCTCGACAGCGAAGACAACAGCTGGGTAGGAGACCAAGAAGACTATCCTTCGTTCAAACGTTGGTGTATCTTTCAGCTCCTTCCGGGGCCGTACAATTGCTTGCAGTACACAGTGGATTCGTTCCTGCATTCGGAGAATCAGGTCATTGCGGATCAGCAAAATTGTCCCTCTGAATTGAGTTTGCATGAATTCGTCGCTTTTGGCTGTCTTCGAGCAGGGCCCAGAGTGCAATGGTATAACATGGTTCGTGAACTAGCGTCACCTTCTCTCGCAATGAATGAAGAAGCAGTATGCATGTTGTTCCGGCAAGCAGCCTGGGAACTCAGCAGTCCAAGCCCTGGTTCAGAGTTCAGAGAGGCATACGTAGCACTTTCACAAGGTGGCTTAGGTAGCCGACTGTTGGACTGCTTGAACCAAAAGCTTGGATTCATTGAAGCCAACTGGAACGAGCATCATACTTTACACACCCTGGTCGTTCTGGGCCTTCGCACACTTAGTTTGTCGGATGATTTCTCAACTATTGAACGAGCGGTCGAATTCTTGCGTCGATGCCGAAAAACCGCTTTAAAGTGGTGCGAAGACCTTGCTGCTAACTTGTTTACTAAAACAGACGCACAAAGTGAAGCACAGCAGTTGCTTATTGTTAAGGTGGGGGGTATATGTCAACTGACGTACGCGGTAGAGCCGCAACACTGTCCACTTCTCCTCGACAACCGCATTGATCTCTTTCATTTAACGCGGTCCTCAATTCTAGTTTTTGAAAATTCACCTCGATCGCACGTGAATCTTCCATCAGGACTTACAAACAGCCTCATCTGGACAACTAAAATTCTGCATAATCTCGAAGAACACACCCGTCATTTGATTGAGGCCGATGCATCGGGCTTCAACGAAGCAATCAGCAAGAGTGTGAATAATTTGCAAATTGCATCTGCTTGGAATTCATGCTCAGGAAGTACTTCACGATGGGTTACCAATGAAACAAGTGCGGAATCTCAAGGAAGCTCGCAAGTGATCCACTACAATCTGCTTAGTGGGGAGCTTCTTTTGGCAAATTGTCCTCCTGGACGTCTTCCTCGAGAGTACACCAGCCTACCATTATTTCAGCGGATTTTTGGCAATGTGAGAAGCCCTTGCTCCCTCTGATACCCAGTTCGGTACTAAGACAAAATCAACACAGCGAACCCTTACGGTGCTGCCATCGAATTTGAATGGATCAACATTTATGTCAACTGCCCTGTATGAGGGGTACTCTGTAAGCGTATTGCGCCTCCGTTGTACGAGCAAGAATCTGACCTTGTTTTCGCAGCTCCACTTCTCGATGGATGAGAGTGAACTCATCATCAAGGCGCGAGCGGAGCATCAGATATTTCAGCTCATCCCGCACGAGAAGCTAGCTGGAGACTTCCCGGAGAGTTTAGTCTCTGGCTATGTGCATTGGCTTGATTTGGAATGTGAGACGCTCGAGTTCCGTCCATTAGATAACGCATGGACTCCACAATCGACGAATTGGCGGCTTTCGCTTGGACGAACACCAGGGAGAATATCTAACATGACATCCGGCCACCAAAAAATGGTTGATATCCATAGCCAGCTATTCAAAATGGTGGCAGGTGTTCTCGGAGTATTAGATGATCCTCATCACATACATGTCATTTGGGCGATCAAAGATGATGACGGAATAGTCGAGATCCACTTGGTCAGGCTTCGACTGAAGTTCTTCATAAACCAGCATGGCGTTCTAGAATCTCAGGAACTCAATGCAAAGGTTGACCAAAACCAAGACATGGGCTGCCTATATGGTCTGAAGAATAAACTTGTGCTTCTTGACTGTGGGACAAATTGCCGCTCTGTTTTGATACCGTTTGGTGCTGTCCAACTTTTCAAAGTCAAACGCCAAACTATCGTGACAGTCAACCCACCTGAAGAGCCTCGCCTAAGGTGTTTTCACTACTCGTTTGATAAGCATCTCAAAGTACTACAGGGATCATGCGATATGTTAGAGATACTATATCTAGCATATATGCATGCAGTCACGAGTTATGTTCTTCCTGACCCCGCAACGGAACGATCAGGAACAGCAGAGGCCATTCGCATCTTGCGTCAGGCATGCCTGAGAACCTCGTTTCCACTCAACTCCGAAACAGCTGAGTTCTTGAAAAATATCGCAGCTCTTACTCCTAGGCGTCGCTACTATCCTGATCATGTGAAATCTATGCAGACAGTCTCTTGGAATAGTGAGCTGGGTGAACTAGCTCAACATGACGATTTCCGAGCACTGGCACAAGAAATTGTGGAGAGTGGTAGTAAATTGAGTACTCTCCATGGACTGAGTGATATTGAGTGCGATACAATTGCGGAATGCTACAAGAATCGTGGGGATTCTCACCTTCTTGAAAGAGCCCGTTCTCGAAACTCGCGTATGTTCTATTCCGGGCTTGGAGGGGGCTTAATGCATCTAATGCCTCAGTCATCGTTATATCGCGGTCGAGATCGCGAGATCCAGAGTAAGCGCAGTCAACGCGTTTACAAAATTGCAGCCCTTGCGAGAAGCTGGCGGCCATGTCTATCGCAGTGCGTTGACCTTCTGGGAAGCGTCGGAAGTTGGAAAAACGTCAGACCAGCAGGGCCCTCTTTAAAGGAGGCTACTTGCACAGAAATTTTGCGACTGTCCTTTAGAGACGCATGGGGCTCTCTGTATGAGCTTTGCCGATCTAGTGATCCGGTAAGAGACTCATACAGCCTCCTGTCTCTCTTTTGCACAATCGCATTTGCCGAGAAAGAGGGCCAAGACCAACTCATTGATTCGCTTATGGCTGTCGCATTTTCCGGCCAATTCAAGGACCTTACGATTCCACCCATTGGGCAACAATATCTTAACATGCAACTGGGCGAGAGTTTTGATGAAGAACAGATTAACCGCGCGATAGAACGAAATTATAGTAATTTCGTGTATCCCGGTGTGGGTGCAAATTCCAAAGCACAAAAGAGAGCTGCTAAAGAACGACAAACGAAATATGATCTGCAGAGAGAGACTGATGTAAAGACTTTGTCCGAGTCAGTCAAAATTCAATGGCCCTGCGAAATACCTCAGTTGCTTGGAATTGAAAGGTTCAATAAAATAGGGGCATCGGAAGCATGTTCGTCTTTGTGCACGCAATGGTATCGAAATCGCCAGTTTTTAACATTTCTTCGCTCGGTGCAAGAGAGGCTCAGTACTATCAAAAATGAAGCTATCAAAGATGAAGCGCCCGTGGCAGACTTGGAACTTCCTTCCACACCATCGCGAGATTCGCCTGCCCTTAGCCGTCCGTTCGTGCCCCCTGGCCTTTTAGACATTCTGTCAGTATCCAACCCGATCAGCCTGCCAACAGAAAGTGAACCGCTCATATTCCATCGGCACCTTGTTCCACAAAAATTCAATGAAGATACAAACACAGAGCTTCGTTCTTTGATATCCGATTTTCGGAACAATTCAAATTTGTGTCAACGCGAGCTTGGAGAAGGGCTTGAGGAAAGCTTAGACTCTCTGGAAAAAGCCAAGTTGCCTTGCTCCTCTCCGTCGATGCCTGTGGCGCGAAGCGTTCTTGTCGGATATTTTGACTTTCAAAGGAAGCAGAGAGACGCCATTTGGAAAGCTATCATGGAGACTTTGAATTTGACTGACCGCGACTGGGAAAAAGTTGCGACAACAGTTTTGATGACGCATGTTACCAGTCATTCAATACTGTCACTTCTCGCGACGGAGCACTGGCATTTGGTACCTGAGGCTTGGAAAAACAACATCTTGATGTTTGCACGAAGTGTCAATTCCTTACGCCGGGCTGATAGACTCTTGAGTTGTTATGATCGGCATGATATTGATGGCTTTTACAAAGAAGCAGAGAGTGTCAGTGGGGTAGGATGGGAGACTCTGGAATACCCAGATTGGCTGCTTTTTGAGATCGAAAATAATCTCACTATTCGGAAGACCCAGACAGATGTAACTTTCAGTATCATCAGCCCCGAACTCCAGTCCAATTCGGTCATGCAACTTAACATGGGTGAAGGGAAAACTTCTGTCATAACACCATTGGCCGCTTCGGTTCTTGCGGATGGCGGGAATCTGCTTCGGATTTTTGTTTTGAAGCCTCTCCTGCGGCAAAGCGTGAATCTTCTCGCTCAACGCCTCGGTGGAATGCTGGGCCGGCGCATTTACCATATACCGTTTGCAAGAGACACCCCTTTGGACACAACTACTCTGGATCAACTGCGCGAAACTTTTGTTGAATGTCAGAGACAGAGGGGGATATTGATAGTATTACCTGAGCAAGTCTTGTCATTTCGCCTGGTCGGTTTGGACTTGACGATCAGAGATCCAGCTCTGGCTCCTCAAGCGATTGACCTAGAAAAATGGCTTCAGTCCAACTGTCGGAACATCATTGACGAGAGCGATGAGGTCCTTGATCCTAAATTTCAACTTGTGTATACTGTTGGCAGCCAGCAGACAGTGGACGGGCACAGCGATCGATGGGATATCATCCAGACCTTGCTTGCACTGGTTGATAAGCAAGCTGAAAGAATGCATTCGGAAGACCCAGCTTGCTTGGATATTGAACGCAGTGGCGCTCGCTACCCAATACTCCATTTTCTGAGGCCAGAGACAGCCGATGAAATAATTGCGAAGATTCTAGATGTGATAAATGATGAGGGGCTGCCAGGCCTGCCAATAAATCAATGGGCTGGGCGAGTTCGCAGAAGTGCTGTCGATTTTATCCGCTTCATTGACACTACAAACGGGTGTAGGAACGTCCTTCGCGAGACATTCCACGATAGCGTATTCATGCGCAAACTGCTTGTCTTGCGAGGCCTGCTAGCTCATAACATTTTGAAGTTCACGCTAGCTGGAAAGCGCTGGTTAGTCGACTATGGGCTTCATAAATCCCGTTGTTTGATGGCTGTTCCATTTCGAGCCAAAGGCATCCCTTCCGAGAACGCGGAGTTTGGCCATCCTGATGTTGCTATCACGTTGACTTGTCTGAGCTACTATTATGACGGGCTCACCGCGAAGCAAGTACGGCATTGCTTCACGTTGCTAGGAAAGGAGAATGATCCGTCAGCCCAATATCACGATTGGATTTCAAACGGCCTGACTAGCCTCCCCGCAACGCTGAGGGCAATTACTGGAGTGAATCTTGAGGATACGCAAACTTTCTGCGGAATTCTCTACCCACATCTGAGGTTTCAGAAGGGCATCATAGACTTCTATCTCTCGCAGGTCGTGTTCCCAAAGGAGGCCAAGGAGTTTCCGCAGAAGCTCTGCACTTCTGCGTGGGACGTACCTTCGCAGAAAGACCAACCACTCACTACAGGTTTTAGTGGGACGAACGACAACAGGTTTCTTCTACCGAAGTCGACGCCTCAGCGGGATTTATCTCATCTACTCCATACAAATGCCATGGTCCTAAGCTGTCTTCTAAGGGAGGAAAATCGCGCGTGTATCTTAGCACAAGATCAGGGAGGCCGACAGCTTTCTACACCCCACCTCATTGCTTTGATCAATTCCCAGTGTCCAACAGTGCGTGTGATCATAGACGTCGGGGCGCAGATTTTGGAGTCTAGCAACCAATGGGTTGCCACTCACTGGCTTTCCACTGCTAATGATGCAGACGGGGCTATTTTCTTCGATGAAAATGACGAGCCCGCAGTGGTTGATCGTGAGGGTCACGTCGAGAGATTACTGTGCTCGCCTTTTCGGCAAAGGATGCATAGATGTCTGATATTTTTGGATCAACAGCATGCTCGCGGTGTTGACTTAAAACTTCCCTCCTCATATCGGGCCGCCGTGACCCTCGGGCCTCGTTTGACGAAAGACAGACTTGTTCAAGGTGAGTTTACTTCGCTGAGTGTTTTTATAATTGGGTGGATCATTATCCTGACTTTCGTAAAGCATGTAGCAGAATGCGTGGCCTTGGTATTGGCCAGTCTGTAGTATTTTTAATACCCCCTGAGGTCAGCCATATCATGCGAGGAGTAGATGATCTAAAGACCTCGCTGGACGTGATTCGATGGGCACTTAGGCAAACTTGCGATACACTGGAAAGCTTGAAACCACTTTGGGCTTCACAGGGTCTTCAGTATTATAAGAAAACCACATTGTGGAGTATGCTCATAGATGGCAGTCAACCCGCAGAAGATGTCGTGTCATGCATTCAGGAGCCCGAAGCGCAAACTTTGTCTCAGCTTTATGATCCTTCTGACACTCCCAGGACCTCAAGCCTGAACGACTATATAGATCCACGTGATCGCATCGTACGTGAGCTTCTCGCGACGCAATCATCACCTACCAGCGGGCATGCAGGTTGCTCCAATCTACACGAAGAGCAGGAGCGTCAAATCACTCACGAAGTGCAGAGAGAACAGCAAGTCTGTCGCCCGCCGAAGCAAAGTCCCCTTCTTCATCGTGTACATGAAGACATACGTCACTTTGTGAAGCACGGGAAATTTCCGGAAAAAGGAACAAGTGCGACCTGCTTGGCATTTGACAGCCTTCATAAGACCTCTGCTGGGCACTTCAATCTACCACGATCCTTAGGCTCTCGACTTTACACATCGAACGACTTTGTGAAAACAGTCAAAAGGGCTAAGGGCGCATTGGCCGATCAGTTTTTGAAGCCTGTTCACTGGATATTGTCTAATATTCATAACCATGACCTGTTGCTTTTGAGCCAACACGAGGTCAATGAGCTTCTGCCTGATATCAGGATTTCAGAAGATACAAGTTTGCATGTCTATTCTCCCAAGACAAGCAAAACCATGCAATCCTTCAATGATCTCACCTTCCTCACCATCGGTAAAAGACGGAAAAAATGGCATTGGCCGCGTGAGAGAATTCAAGACTTGGCACTCTTCTCAGGGAACCTTTACTTCGATTCATTCTTGGCATATGAAAGCTTCCGGCATTTTTTGGGTCTGGTGACAGGTTCCTGCATCAATATACCAGAGGGCCAAATCACAAATGAAGGATTTGTTGATGAGGAGACGCGACGGCTAGTTGGCTGGCCCACACAATCTCCATTCCAATGCAGCCCTTTGCCTTTCCTAAAAGCACTTTTCAGCATGAGAAGCAAAGGGCATGGATTTTCCCAATCCCACATTGGTATGATTCTAGATGTTAGGGTACTGACGGCCACTCACTTTTAATCATGAATTTGGTATTTTGTATGTTTCAATTCAAGACTAAAGCTCAGTCTTCCAGTTTACTTGGTCTTTGTCTTTTAAAATCTTGTCGTGATTTTGAATGTCACAGAAGTATTCAGACCAGGATTTGACTTGCTCTCTGGTCACATTTGATTTTAAAGAAGAGGCTCTGCTTTACGTACGAATTCTTGGCCAACAAAAAAAAAGAAAAAAAAACAGACCGACATAGATCCACCTTGACTTTTTTTGCCGATATCTCGATGGGCTGCTACCTTCTCCCGAGTCATACTGTGGCTTGTTGCTACTATAGCCACTCTTCGGGTCGCCAGGCCCCGACATCCTCCTATTACTTTGTTCGGTCAACATGTTTATTACATTGAGTGCGTGCGACCTCGACATTCATCTTTCCACGCTTGATTGCCGATGGTGATAGATATATGCATCGTAAGCAAATGTACTAGTCAATCAAATCCAACAAATGGGCAAGTCCTGTTCGGTAAACCGATAGATTAAGATTTGCAAGAGGTCGGACCCGGTTGAATCACCTGTTGGCATGGCATCCCAATTGCTGAGGAAATCATGAGGCTGCGATTACGAGTATGCATCTCAATCTCTTCCGCACTTGTGTTTTACACAGGAGAGATAACAATTTAAACAGCCAATGAACAACATGAGCTCTGAATATGTTGAAGTACAAGTGACGCTTCAGAGATTATGTTGACTATTGGTTGTATTGATTGTTGCTCTTATCTGTGTAAAACACAAGTGCGGAAAAGATTGAGATGCATACTCGTAATCGCAGCCTCATGGTTATCTCAGCAACCGAGATGTCATGTCAAGGAAGCATCAGTTGTCATTCAACGATGTACATGTAACTGCCAACTCTTGTGCATCCACTCACACGTTCATGACAAGGGAGCCCTGATGTCCATGCTATTAATGAAATGACATGATTGATTGGGTTGATCTGAGCTAATGAAGATGAAGCTATGCTGCTGACACTTGAGAAAGGTTGTTGTGGTGGTCTAACATCCGCCACGGAAGTCGAGTGAAGCCCCGTCCAGCAGGGGATTAAACTTCACCCCTCACGTGATCGGACATTCAACGCCGGCCAGTTGCTAATTCCCGTGCAAAAAGCCATTACGGCTACAGTGCTGACGCGCAATGGTCAAGTGAACTACTGTCCAGCGAAGAGCTCGTGTGCTTTTTTATGGCTTCCACAGGCTTAGAAATTTGCTAAGTTACAGGAACCGAAGCGGATCTGTCCCACCGGCAAGCGCGATAGCACATCCGGCGCAAATGTCCTCGACCGAGCCTGGCCAATCAATTACTTCACCCTATCACGACGACCGAGCCCCAACAGATACGACGCCCACCCTCGCATCTGCTCCGTCGCTGCCCCCTCAATGACCAATCGATGGTGCCCGAACGGGCCTCGGGCGCAGCCGTCCTAGCCAGTCCTGACGGGTCGTCTCCGCGCTGACGCCTGTATGGCTCACGGTGGCATCGCGACTGAGTATCGACGGCCGAGACACCACCAGACCGCGCAATTCCTCGCCACATTCGCGTTGGATTCGAGGGGGGGTTCCCCGCCGCTGCTGGGAGGGCGGACGGGTGTCTGACTCCCCAAGCGCGCTCGAGCGGACGCGGCATTGACAACAAGGAACCTCTCCCTTCTTCGGTGGGTAGTACTGGTTTTCGGGCTCGCAGCTCAACAGGCCGATCGTCTCGGGATCGGCGACCTGGTTACTTCGCTTGCTCTTGGTTGGTGCCATGCTCGTGAGATGATCTGGGTTGGAGGTCGGAATAGCTTGGTCGAGTACCGGGGCATATTTATACCCCAAGCAGATGGGCTCTGGGACTGAGCTCTCCCTGCATGGTAGAGGAAGCAACACCGCATCTTGAGGGCGTCGAAGTTTCTGTGGTTAGTTTCTGTGGGCAGTTTCTGTGGTGACCATGAAAATGAAATGTGCTCAAGGCTATGATGGTGCATGGACAAAGCGTCCCGCGACCGTTGTCAAGCTGCTTGGCTTTTGTGTTCGAAAGTGTTCATTTCAAGACGGGTCTGTGGATGCCTTGCGCGGGCGGACCGACCATCGAGCTCTGGGGAACCCCACGAAGTTTACGTCGGCCTCGAGCTCCAGGCTGGTACCGCGACAGCACGCAAGTTGTGATATTGTGCTGGCAAGAGGGACTGGAGGGGAGGGACGTAAGGGCTGGGTAGCTTCTCACGGGTCGCCGGATTGGCGTGGGCTTACATGCGGTCATTTTGTTTCGAGCAAATTATTTTAAAAGCATGCAGCTACTCCTGGGAGATCCCATCTGTATCTCACTGCTCCCGGGAGTCTTGAGTGACGCTCCGCTGTTCATAGGAGCAAGCATTGTCGCCGCCAGACGGTACATCAAACATACACGCCCAGCCGAGGACACGGACACACATGGCACCTTCGCAGTCTTCAGAACGTACCGTTCTTAGGAGCTTTGATTGACGGCTCACTGTTTCCAGGAGCTCTCTTCGCTGCGGAAAGAGTGTTTTTACACTAGAGCCGACTCAACCCGATTTTACTCCTCGGAGTGAATAGATCGGGCGTTGGTTAGGGCAGACATTTGCACGATTATGCCAACACTACACGTGCCCTCTTACGAGAGGGCATTTTTGCACATTGCTGCCCTGGCATTTGGTGGACCGGAGCTTAGCTCCCAGGAGAGGTTTGATTGCAAAGTCATTTCGCGTGCTTGTCTATAGATTCTCTAGCCGCCGATCTTCGTGCACCGAATATGCCTGATCACCAGGTAGATGACACAAAGGCAATGGCTTCTGTTCCGGACGATTCCCTCCCCGAGATTCCAACATTCTGCGCCGGGACGATGGATGGGTTTCCTTGCACACAGGAAATCCCTGTGTTCTCCCATTCGCTCCGTTTTGTTGCCCCTGCCCTCCGTGACACCGCTTCTCAGCAACCTTGCCGGAGCCTCGCCAGATTTCTCTTATGCCGGAAATGCCAAAGCCAAATCGACCAAGCCGTGCGGTTGTTGGATTCGCAAGTATCGCTTCTTTCAGACGGCCCACGCCTTCGTGATTTCTACCGGGGCCACGACACATGGATTGCCGACAGATGTAGAGAAATTGTCAAGGGCGGAATGTGACACCCGTCCGTCCCCACCCGAGGCAGGTTGTGACGTGCCGGAGATTATGCGCGCTATCTCGTGCTCCCATGTCGCATGATCATGAGATTTCGCGGGTGGGCTGGCGTGGGAGGCGGGCTCTGCTTCCTAGCCCGCGCTTCTCTTGGGCGAAAATCGACATCGTGTAGGGAATCTTAACCCGTGTATGTACGTCAATACCGAAGTGGAAGGATGCCTCTTTTTTGTTATATCATCTTCTGCGCGGACCTGTCAAATCAAATTGTCCCAGCTTTGGGTATTCACCGGTGGCATGACATGCGTTGTACATGAGCTTTCACAGGATATTGAGATTGAAATACGATTGAACAGTTGGTTTCCTTTCTACAGCAAGCGGGTGTCTACTGTACAGTGCCATGAT
>JAOYNU010009003.1:0-17668 GCA_026745395.1 Tympanopsis confertula
AGTTCGAACTGCTGTTACTCCGTCGGCCCTTCGTGGCTGTGATTGTTGCATATCGAGAATTATCGCCGTAACCATAATCCCCCTCTGAAGACATTGAGGAAGAAAATGTATGACCACGAAGTCGACCAGCGACATCGTCATCCATGGCCGAGTTATACAGCTGATAGTCGTCGAAAGCGGAGGCTGTTGGGGTTGTTGCAAACTGGTCCAGCGAGAGGAGCATGTTGTCCACAACAGAAGTTCGAGCAGCATGTTTTGGGGAGAGGGACAGGTCATGAGGGTCTCGACCATCGTCGGATTCGCTAGGTCTTGAGGCGCCCTCCATGCTGACGTCGGGAAAGGTGTCGCGAATCGAAGGTCGGGCAGGGTATGCTCGTTTGGGTCGGTAAGTTGCAGTCTGAGAGGGAGGGGTTCGAGGAGGGGAGATGGTGAATGGATCGCGTTGCGACATGGTCACGGCCTGCGACTGGTGACTGCGACTGTGACTGCGACTGCGACTGTATGCAGTCGATGTAGGGAGACTGATGATTGTCAATTGCTGATCGATTCGAGGCCCACGCACCGGGAGCAGGCGTGTATGCAGGAGAAGTCGGCCTTCAGCCGGGAATCACGACGTACCCACTGCGTGCCCAAGGCCTAGACTACCACAGCTCGTTGCCCAAGGGCGTCCAACCCCCGAAACGAGGCGGAATCAGGGCGCAGCGACAGAGACGATCTCGAGATCAATAGATCGCGCGGGCTTAACGGGGAAAGGCCCAAGCAGTCATCGCATGTCCAAGCAAGGGGGATATGTAGGCGCGGAATTGACAGGAGACGATGTTCAGAGACGAAAGCGCGAGTCAAGAAGCGGGGACGTGAACTCCTGAGAAAATAATAACGGGGAGTTCGACCGGGAGTGGATCTGGAGGAACCACAGAGACTGCGATCCGTGCGAGGACTTCCAAGAGTTCAACCACAAATTTAGGGAGGAGGGAGGGGCTTCTTCAGGTTGAATAGGAGCTAAGGGCCAGAATTGAGGCGAAACAGGGGCAATAAGGACTCGACTAATCCTGATCGGATGCGATCGGTGGGCGTCGACGGGGCCGATTCAGGGGCAGCAGCCTTAGATTATATAGACTTGCAGGGATTGTGCAGGAGCTGGTACAACGGTGTCCTCGGGAGTCTATCCATACAAGTAAGTACTCCGTACTGACAAAGACATTGTCCTTGATCAAGTACTTGGGTACTGCGTAGTGATCATACATAAGTAGTCACAACCTTGGATCCTTGGAACCCCCTGCTAATTTAATATGGGCGTTCAGTACTCAGGAGTAATACCCTACTGTACTCGTACTTGTACTTGTACTCCATACAGTCCCAATCTAATGTACTCTATTGTCCCAATTCAATAACAAGCTTCAAGCGACAGCAATTAACATGAGACATCCTGATCCTCAGATACTTCGTACGGAGTAGTGCCTCAAAATCCACGATCCTTCCACCGAGCCAGCATTAACTAAACAGGACTAGCCCTGCCCTGCATTCTGACACCTCATTGCTTTAATGCTCTAGCGCGGGTCTCGACGCACTAGCGCTGCGGTAGTCTTGCTTAGGGCCTTGACTCGAGTGGACCTTCCCCTCAAGTGGAGTCCCGAGCTGGATCATCTCAGGTGCTCTACACATAGGGGCCGGAGATCAACTAGTTTGTATGGAGTAAAACCTTCGTCAGTGCAGAAATGTCCGAGCTGCGTCCGAAAGGCTAATGGATATCCTCCGGGCAAATTGGCGTATCAGCCCTGGAAGATCAGACAAGTGCTCTCGGGGTCTGTGTCCCATGCAGCGAAATGATGGATCAAATCGGTCTGTCTACTGATCTTTGCTTTTTCAATTGATTATAGTCCGAGGGCTTGCTAGACTGGGCGCAGTGTTGGAACAGATAATATTAAAGCATTGCCATACATTATGTGACCAGTAGTTCTGTACTGATTTAGAAGTCTAATCCTAATACTCTCCTCATCCAAACAAGTACAATCAATACTTGTAGCTGGCTCGGATAATATCCCCTTATGGAGATTCTCTGGGGCATGCTGCATAGCGAGATATTCGACCTCATGCTATCAATTACATCGGAACTGACTAGTGCGAAATGTCTACTTGGTTTTATTGGAAATTGGTATTCAAAGTAGTAAATTTTCAAATGGAGCAAACTGCCTCCTGATAGATTGGTGTACATAACGGCAAAAAGGCTCTGGACGAGGGTCAGGATGGGTACGAAGGCTGAGATAAGCATCACGTAGCTCAATAGCCCATTGTCGATGAATATCATCTTGTCCACGGAGGATGTCCGAGAGTTCGCTCTTCGTAAGGTTGCTATCCTTGTGAGCGACATCCTTGCCATAATAGTAGAGCCACATTTAGTGCTCTTCCGACCCAAGTTTTTGATAAAACTTCTGTGGCTCTACCATTATGGCAGGGATATTGCTCACAAGATTAGCAACCTTATGAGATGAAGATGACAAAGAGAGAATTCTCGGACATCCTTTGTGGACAAGATGATGTTCATCGACAATGGCCCATCGAGCTACAAAAGACATTGATCTTTCTCGCTTTCGACATCTTCCGAAGAGCATAGCTTCACAAATACAGATTGGAATCCAGGCTTATCTTCAAGCATTTCCCATACTTTGTAGTATAAGGAGGGTTGTCATCTTAAACGACACACACATCCTTCACTACATTACAAAGTATGGGAGATACTTCAAGCATTCCCCATCCTTTGTAATGCAATGAAGAATGTGTGTGTCGTTCAAGAGGATCGTTATGGTTTTTTTTTTTTCACCGTCTTATCATTCTTGGCCCCGGAACCCGCTCCTCTCTTAGGCGTTTCTGACCGTAAAAAAGATGTTCGTCGCAGGTATTTGCTGCGTGCTTGTGGATCAGTATATAACGGCGAAGTCCTTTGGCGGTCTCAAGATCATTGTCGCCAATCGGTTGGTCTGGAATCAACAGATGACTGCTTCAATTCAAGCAATCTCAGAACTTTCTTTTTAGGAAGACTCTCAACTGCGCTTCTTATTTGGAGGATTCTCTACAGAGCCCAAAGCGGTCTTTCAAAGGGGTATGTCCAGTCAAGTTTAATTGTTTTTTGCCGTCACGGTGATGGTCTTGGGTGACAGCTCGCCTGAGCTCAAGTCCACGAAGAGAGCAGCTGGCTTTTCTGCAAGGCGAGATAAATACTTGTCCTTTTAATGAAACTTGTATGGATATAAGTGATGCAGATGCAGATGTAGGGATATAAAAGTAAAGTAGATAGATTGATGGATGAAGGAGGGAAGGGGAGGCTAGATACTTATAGGTTACGAGGCGGAGATCTCCAGCAATTTGTATACCGGTAAGCCATGAGATTAGCTGAAATACACATGTTAATGCACAAGCCAGTCGCCCATGTCCGTAGCTACGAGTTATCAGAAACTAACATACCTTTATACGAACGAGTCCGTGAGTTAAGGTAATTTAGAAATCCCTCCAAGTACTAGTTATGGCTTTCCCGTAGCCTGCACGGGCTCTCTAGGGCTCACTCTGCATTGCTTACTGCTCAAACAGGATTCGATACTGCTTCAGAAGTATGTGATAAGCTTTACATTTTCTGTAATGCAATAAGAATAAATATAATAATGTAATATCTGGTTAGATGGCAGACAATTGTATTGTCAACTGTAGGAGACCACGTGACGATGACATAACCCCGACACGTCGACGCAAAGCAAACCGCCAACCCTCGAGTTGACCCCCATGATCCCCGTCCTCCAGAACGGGCCTCGACCATGAACCCGCACATTTCTGTTCCTCGCCAACATGCCGGTCCGGCCAACTTTGGCTCCACGCCCGGCCGCGGGTCGAGCGTGCGCATGCCGCGCTTCTTCAAAAGGTACGGGGTCATGCCCGAGCTTCAGGTACCATGCTAAGACACGCTAGGCTGTTCAAATTCCCCCAGATGGACTTTGAGATGGCGATCTGGGAGATGACATCTCTTCTGATTGCTCCCAAGAAGGTCTTCAAGTCTATCTACTACCATGTATGTTTCCCTACCCTGCCCAGACTACTATGGTAGACCACTGGCATATGCTGACAATAACCGTGCTATAGAAACGTAAGCTCTAAACAGAATGACCGGCAACAAGAGCTGCTCGATTAACAGATCTAGAAACGAAAAACACCTGGCATCGCCCCGACCCATCCTTCACATACCTCCTCTCGTTCTTCCTCCTTCTCACAGCTCTCGCATGGGGCCTCGCATATACACCCTCCTTCGGCGCAATCCTCCGCCTATCCTTCAACTTCATCTTCTTACATTTCATCGGCTCCTCATTGCTAGTATCGACAATCGGCTACTTCGTCATCGGCCGGCTATTCGGCCCCAACGGCGCAGCCGCATCCCTGACCGGCCTCCGCGGCTCGAGAGGACGCAGGCGCGGGGCTGCGCAGGGTCTATTCGTGCAACCCGGAGAGAAAGATCAGCTGGAGTTTGGTTACTGTTTTGATGTAGGACAAGCCGCTAGTCCCACCTACCTGTACTGCCAATTGCTAACTGAGCCGCACGGTTACAGGTCTCCAATCGCGCTTTCTTCCCATTGTACCTCCACCTCTACGTGGTGCAGTTTGTTCTGCTTCCGTTTCTTACGTACAAGCCGAGCAACTTCTTGGCTACTTTCTTGGGCAACACGCTCTACCTCTCGGCTTTCATTTACTACACCTACATCACCTTCTTGGGGTACAATGCCTTGCCTTTCTTACATAACACTGAGCTTCTGCTTGTTCCTATTCTGATATTTGCGGTCCTTTGGCTCATCAGTCTGATTGCGGGCTGGGGCTTGGTCATGCATGGTCGGAGTGTGGAGGGGCTGTTCTGGGGTATATAAGATACGAGCCGTATCTTGCTCCTTGACTTTTGCCGGGGCACGTTTCGTTCGGGCATTTAATCTCGGCCCCTGCATACGAAAGCAGATTTCCTACTAACCTTTTCTCTCTTTGTTATTGATCATGCATCGAATAATCATGTCTTCGCGATTGGGTGGAGTTCCGGTGTACATCTCTTTTGGTTCCCCTATAGAGGATGAGAACCCTGCATACTTTTTCCAATGTCTCCATAGATTCAAAATTTCAAGTTTTGACCTTTCATTGATCCATCGGCTCTATGTTCGAGGTAGTTTGGTGATAATTTGTGCAAATATTTATCAATCGTTGGTATCCCATGGGTGCTAATTTGTTTATTTCTTCTTCCCTCCCTTCTTCGCCTTACTTGCGCGAACCCTGTCCTCTCGCTCCTTAATCGCAGCAAGTCTCTGCCTCGACTCTTCCTCTTTCTCCTCCTTCTCAGCCTGCTTACGAGCCTTCTCAGCCTCCCGCTGCTCTCTCACAAGTGCCAATCGCGCAAGATCAGATCGCGCCTCGTCAGTCTTTCCCTCCGCATGGAGCTTCATGTAGCGCTCACGAGCCTGCTGAGCCTCGACCGCTTCGCGCTCTCGTCGCGACAGTTGTGAAATATCCTGCGCCTTCTTCTTGCGGGGCGCTTCGTCCTCGTCCTTCTTCTCCAGCTGCGATCGAGACTTCGCGGTGTGGTTCGGGTTGGCGGGCAATTCGGTAGGTCCTTCGTCTTCTTCGTCGTCATCTGAGTCGCCTGGTGGGAGGTCGCCTGGTTGCGCGGCTAGTTGCTTGCGCTTGGCGATCGCTGCTAGCTTTTTGGCCTTTGCGGCGGCTCGTCGTGCTTCACGGGTCTGATCGGCTGACTCGCCGGCAGCAGCGCTGCTGGGACCGGCTTCCTCTTCCTCAGAGCTCTCTTCTTCGGAGCTCTCCTCGGAGGACTCTTCATCGCTGGATGACTTGATTGCGTCTGCGGGGTCCTGGTGACACAAGTCGGGTTAGTTGCGATCGCGGGGTAGAGGGGTTCTCAGAGGATTGTGAACGTACACGCCAAATGCCTACGACATTTCCCTCCTTGTCGGTCGGTACAATGTCTCGACTGAAGTGCTTGCCGCCTGTCGTTCTGTAAGTTTCCTGTGGGTGTCCTGCTGTGTCATGCGACCATACCTCCTCGCGAGGGCTTGAATTTTCCTCCTCGGCCGCGGGGTGCCATTATGCGTGGTATAGAGGAGGTGGACGGTAGAGACGGTGGTGCTGGAGGTGCAATTAGCGAGTGGTGAAAAAAGAGTTGTGACTCAGGCTGATTGCGAGGGGTAGAAGTGGGGGACCCAACGAACCAGATCTCGAGTCGCAAATATTGAGTCGACAGATCTTAACTCACCAACACTTCGTAAATAATTCGAGGCTCGAAAGTTGTGTGGAAGTTCAGGCTGCGACGAGTCACTGCGCGGGCATTAATCAGTCATGTGGCCCATGTGGACCCGTTGCTTGTTCGCTTTGTATAGATCAGATTCTTCTATTCTTCTATCTCTACCTCTATTTTCGTAAGTTCTATCTTTAACTTTTGTCCAATTATCACAGTCTATGTTCATGCAAGTCGTGATCGTATGCAATTAACTTTTAATCCCAGCAACGCTGCGCTTCCATGCGACAATATACATTACTTAGACTCGAGCGATGCCCGTGCCAACCTTGGCTACGCGAGCTGCTACAAGTGTCATCGTGCCTGCGACGATAGCACCTCCCATGAACATCTGCGCATACAGATATTCACCCCCATCCTCAGTGACCAGGGCTCCTGCGATAGGCGATCCTATCAGAGCCGCCACCGCAACCACACTCATTACCATCCCCATGCGAACTCCAGCTTTCTTCAGATCAGTCGTGAGTGAGCTGAGTGTTGCTGGGAAGAGAGACTGAATACCAGCAGCTACCAGCCCATAGCAGGCTGCGAAAGCCCACAGTCCGTTCATGGACTTCACGGCGGCCCAGCAGAAAGCAACCAGCGCTGTACCACAGCTAAACGGAATCAACAAGTTTAATGGACCAGTAAACTTATCGGAGAGGAAGTTGGGAATCAGTCGTCCCACGAGACCAACGCCGTTCATCACGAGCAGAAGGTTGATCGATGTCGTCTCCGATGCCCCGATGATATCGCTGCTGAAACTGCCGATATAGAAGAATGCAATATACAGTCCCCAGAAATTCAGGAACATCCCCACTGCAAACAGCAAATACGTTGTTTCCTTGAACGCTTTCAGTTCAACCAATGGCCCACTCGCCCGCGGTGGTAGACGCTGCTTGAAGAACAATAGACATGGGACGAGAGTGACCAGCGTGATGAATCCCAGCGTGCGCATCGTCCACCCATATCCAATTCGAGGTAATAAGCGCATAACAACAGCCGGGAAGACCAGTCCTCCCGTCGCTGAGCCCGAGGCCGTGATACCAAGAGCGATTCCCCGCCGCGAGGTGAAGTATGTCGAGATCAAAGCCAACGTGGGACAAAACATCAATCCACAGCCAATACCTTGACCCAGCCCTTGTGCAAGGAAGAGCTGCCAGTACTTCGTACTCAAAGAAGTCATGAAAATGCAGAACACTTCGAGTGTTGCGCCAATGAAGAGCGTGAACTTGAAATAGCCTGCATCGGTTGCTCTGCCGGAGAACGTGCCGATAAAAAAGAGAAGAAAGATCTGAATACTTCCAACCCATGAAATATCCGATGGCGGATGCCCTAATGTCGTGGTGTAGTATGTTTGGAAAACTCCGAAGCTGTTGATGTACCCCCAAGTGTTGAAGATGATCATATGTCCCAGTCCAACCTGCAGCCAGGCCTGGAAGCCTCCATCCGGTGGAGGCCCGACATCCTTCCCTGATTCTCGAGTGCGGACTGCAGATAGCGTGCGAGCTACTGCGCTGGTATTCGTCGCGACTTGATCTAAGTCGTTCTGCTCGAAAGATTCCTCATCGGATGAATGGCGAGTATAAGCGTTGGCTTCAAGGTCTCCCACACCCGAAGGATTCGTATCATGCTGCGACTTTTCATCAAAAAGATCAGGAACTCGGTCCTTCTCAACCGTTTGAGAATTAGTTTCGGCCATAGCGAAAGAAATTATGCCTCGGAACGGACTGTCATCGCTTGCTGAGTTCCCACCGTTTTTCGTCAAATAACCGAGGGAGTCGCTTCTTCTTGTATTCCCAATTGGCAAAAGTGTTGTCGCAAAGAAACCCTGAAAAACGATCTTCTAGCTAAACCAGACCCATCCCTGACTCAGACCCCCGGCTAAAAGATAAAAGGCCGGCCCATCTCCCGGGATTCGTGCCGAGAAGCAGCGATTCGCACTTTTCCCCGACGGCGACTCCACCGGCGCCTTCGACCGACTGGGGCTTTTCGCTGCATGTGGAAGGCAAAAGTATGAACCGCCCACTTCCATGGATCGACGCCATGCGGGGTTTTGCTATGGCACGCTGTGTACAGGTACCCTGAAGAACTTGGCATATCCAGATGTCTTCTACGTGGTAACTAGTAGCCTCGGGTGAAGCTTAAGAGTTTTCGGATGGGTGCATTATCTGAAGAACCGACTGGAAAAAATCAAAAATTGTCTTATCAGACTAAGAACCATGGAGGACCTTCTGGACTTCATTATTTTAGATTATTCCACTGCTGCAGATAACACTGAGTGATACATAGACTCTAGTCAACCGCCGAGAGTTCATCGAGAAAGTACGAAAATGTACTATTTTAGCGCCATGGCGTGCTCCCCCGGATTCGTGGCAAATACGGGGTATGGGGTATAATAACAATAAGAAGGGTAGAAGTCTGTCAGCTATACATCAGACAGAGGAAGTAAACTTATAGAGGTAGATATCCAACACCCAGCTATTCAACATGTACATCCAGCTTTTGCTTGGCCGCCTGTCATCTTCTAGATCTCGCTTCATTGCTATCATGAAGCTGTATGGCTTTTCCCCGTATCATTGTAGCCATGGCATGTTGAAACACATATTGGGGGTTGGTGGGCCTGTATTATATCGGGAAGAAGCCTCGAGGTCATGAAAGGAGGAGGGATTGAGTCAAGAAGTGAGGCTCACCTGCGTCGTAGATAGCCAGTCTCTGATAGCATCAAGCTGTCTGTAGTTATTTGAAGCTCTTCATTGGGAAGTGAAATTATAAGCCAACGAAATTCTTGTGATAAAGTTCTTCAAAACCGCTATCTAGCATGTCGCATGGATCATGCATCTATGATGGCATATAGCAACACCAGCCCTCTCCCCGATCTGAAGTATCGCGAAGATGCATGCCAACCCAAGCGCCGGACTCCCAGATGAAAAAACATACCCATACATATAAGGATATAGATGAATCTCTTATTCGGGGTTGGAAGAAAAATAAAATAATTGGATCAATAAAACACCATCTCATCTTGGTTATATCTCTTGGCGGTCATGTACGGGCATTTGATAAAAAGAAACATTCAGTTAGAACGACATGAGCAATGCCACCCCACCGAAGATAAAAACTGTAAGTCTAGGATTTTCATCGTTCTGATGAGAGAGCAGTATTCCTTCAGTAGTCTGGATTCGTGGTACTATTGTTGAGCGCTTGAATGGTGTTGATCACATCGGCTGGCTCAAGCAGGTGCCAGCTGGCGTCCGTTTGTTTCGAGCTGGCACCTACTGTGACCGAGTAAACATGCTCATGTGGGAGATCGAATTTGTCGAGGGCGCGGAACATATCTGCCTCTTGTTAGCAAGTCAATCGTCAACAAACATTCTTGAAACTTACCCTCATCAGTGAAATCATCTCCCAGGCACAAGATGAACTCTGGTGCTTTGCCAGGCTCCGTACCATACTCGTTCACCAACCGTGTGGCAATGAATCCCTTATTGACAAAGGTTGGCCGAACTTCGAGGTTGGCCTTGCCTGCCATCACCTCGACATCCCATCGCTTGGCCACAGTATCCTCGAGAGCCTTGCGACACTCGACCGCTTGGAACGCACCGTATTCAGGATCAGCCCGGCGATAATGCCATGTCAGCGCAACTCTCTTTCGCTCGATAAAGGAAGCCTGGGTCCGTTCTGTGTAATGCTGGAACACCTCCATCACTTCCTTTTGCCAGCCCATGTTTGACCGCTCTGCTAGATTCTCCCAGTCGTCAGATCTCGGTTTACGGATGAAGCATCCGTGCTCGGCACTTAAGCCTAACTCGGGGATGTGGCCCATCCATTCTTCCAAGAATGCTTGATCTCGCCCACTGATAATCCAGACCGCGTTGCGGGGGTCGGCCGCCAGGGTCTTCAAGTTGCGGAGAACCCTGTCGGATGGAATGGCTGCTTGCGGGTCCTTGACAATCGGCGTAAGAGTACCGTCGTAGTCGAACATGAAAAGACGCCTCCGAGCCTTGCGGTAATATTTGACTAATTGGGCACGATCCAAAGCTGGGGTGGCAACAGATTGGTCGAACGATGAAAGATTCGTGAGCAGTCGATGAAGAAATTGCCGGCTCCAGGCGCCAACAGTGTTGGTGACAACGTGATTGTATAGATTCGAATGGTGTGCCTTTCGTGTCTCAACAGACATGTGTAACGCCTGGTCAATAGCTCCAGCCACGCCCACCAGGTCCCACGGGTTGATGTGGATAGCGCTGGCGAGAGTGCCTGCTGTACCCGAAAACTCGGAGAGAATGAGAGGGCTGTGGTTTTGCTGTTGACAGACGATGTATTCCAAGCTGGTCGTATTCATACCATCTCGCACTGTGGTAATGAGGCCAACATCTGCGACCCGTAGCAAAGCAAAGTACTCGCGCTGTGAAAGGTATTGTGGGTAGTATTGAACCGGGGCAAAGCTTAGTGACCCAAAGCGACCATTTATAGTGGACACCAGATTTGTGATTTGACCAGCAATCTTGTTGTCTGGGTCCTCTTTCTCTTCCTCGACACTGGTTGGACTTGTCACTTGAATCAACACAATCTTGTCCCGCCATTCAGGGTATCTCTCGAGGAAGATTTCAAAGGCCTGCAGCTTCTGTGCCACACCACGCACACTATCAAGTCGGTCTCGACCAACAATGATCTTTCGGCCCGCATAGAGCTTGCGAATGCCTTCCACTGTCTTTTCAATATCTGGAGCCCCGAAGGCAGCTTTTTGGATGGACCGAGCATCGATGCCAATTGGGAAAACATCCACCGCGACATGAGCACCGTAAGCATCCACGCCGGCTGCGTTGGAATCAAAGCCTAAGACGCGAGTACAGCACGAGGAAAAATGGCGCGAGTATGAGAAGGTTTGAAACCCAATCATGTTAGCGCCAAGAACTCCTGTTAGAACCTCTTTGCGCTTGGCTAGGCATCGGACAAACTCGCTGCTGGGGAAAGGCGAGTGCAGGAAGAATCCAATATATACATTCGGGATACGTTGGCGAAGGAGGCTGGGAAGCAGGAATAAATGGTAGTCATGCACCCATACCACGTCTCCCTCTTGGTAGTCGTTGGCGATTCGATCCGCGAATAGCTGATTTAGTCGGATATAGTCAGCCCACCAGTCTCGCTCCGAGCGTCCGTCTGTTGGTCCATGCTGCTTATAGTGCAGGAGGGGGTATAGTTCCCGTTCTGCGTATCTTCTCCAACGTCCTTGATCTTTCAGGACAATGTGATCTTCTGGCTCATCGGACGCATCTGATAGCCATACTGGCAAAATACGGCCGTACCGCCCTGTCAGCAGCTGATTGTCGAGACGATCGCGGTCTTCTTTCCCAACACTGACTCCGTCCACCAATGGGTGTGATGGTGGCTTCTGAGACGCATTCACTGGGACAGGTGCTGCCGCTTTGTTGATCGCGACTCCCGTTGTACCGCTACCAATCGGTTGTACGTGGCCTGAAGAATTGACGGGGACTTGTTGCAGAGGGCTCTTGTTGTCCGCGATAGGCTCCACTTCACCGGTCCAACCCACCAGAGTGTGAGACCATTTAGTGTCGTCCGAGGCAAGGTGGGCAAACGAATCGAATAGGGCGGACGTTCCAGAGCGCGGTTTGAGGGTCTATTTTCGATAATAAATCAGCGTCTGGCTCTTCTAATGAAATGTGCAACCATGTTCAATTCATGACATACCCAGTCTGACCCTTCCCCGTGATAGAGTTTGTATGGTAGGCAGAAAGCAGCGCTAATCAGGCGCCCACTTAGCTTCAATCCTGGGTGTTGGGTTCTCGGATCAATTGCCGGCAATTCAACGAGACTTAATCGCCGGAGCAAGTCTTGGCCTGAAGGGTTACCTTGCGAGGCCTGTTCTGGAATGGAGGATAAGTTGGATTGGTCTTGTGACTCAGTTGAAGCCGGTATCTGGGGCACTAGGTCGGCACCCAAGCTCGGAGTGGCATTGGTAGCATCCTTGTAAGCCTCCTCCCTGAGATCCGCCAACTCCAACCCTGGGCTCACCAGGGCTGGGTTTGGTTGATTGTCGGGCACCCTCGTGGGGCTCTCTGATTGAGACATTGCAGATGGCGGGGGGGGGGGGGGGGGGGGGGGGGGGGGGGGGGGATGAGGGGCAGCGGAGAGCCCGGCCACGAAAGAACACAATTCCACTGGAGGTGTCAGTACACACGCGGTGACAAGCAGTGAGATCGGCCAGGGGAGGTTTAGGGTCGAAGCACTGTCGAGAGCAGCGCGAGCATGAAGGTTCCCGGAAACGGATGGCGCATACCTCGGACAGCAAGAGAGGGGGCTCGACTCGCAAGATCGACACGGGCGCGACTGACAGTTCAAGCCATGGGAATTGCCACGTCAGGGGATACGAAGAAAAGCAAAAGGGAAGAGATACGAGTAAATGAAGGAGGGAAGCGGTGTGTGATAGCGACAGCCACCGGCCGCATCAGGCAAGGCAAGTTTGGGTCATCTAGAACCAACTCTTGTCTTGGTCTTGATAGTCGCGGTGGGGTTGCCTGAATGTCTTCAGTCCTACGTCATGGTCGGGAGCAGGCTATCCAGGCCAGGACAAAGAACGAGGGTCCAAGGATATGTAATAGAGAATCGAAACAGGACTGCCTTTGTATCTGCGCCATCTCTTGCAATGCTTGTATAGCTCGACCCGCTAATGAGAGGAGGTGTACCTTTCTGCCTCAGGCATTCACTATTTTAGCTGCGACACGCGGGTTTCTCTCTTTCGCTCTGCATCTCCCTTGGAGGGCACGGCGATGCGATTCTCCAGCATCCAATCCACTCGTGTGTCGCAGCATGTGCCCCGGAAACTCCGTTCTCAGGTTGCCGATATTGTCCCCAGTAGCCTCCGCGACACCTTAGAGGCCCATCGCTCGTCAAACCGCGCCCGCCTTATCCGCAGAGTATGTCCCCGGTCACCTGCAGCCGGCCTTTTTCGCCCTGCCCTCCGTCCTGAGAACTGGGCGGGCTACAAGCCTCCAGCGCCAGCGACCCCATTGCCGAGTCCCTCCGAATCCAAGCCTGAGAGTAAGCGGCGCGCTCGAAGCCGTCTCCGCGAATCCACTCGACAGCGAAACAAGAAGCTGCCACTATCCAATTTAATACAGCTCGGAAACTCAGCAGGCCATGCGCGACCCGTACAATCCCCGTGGCTTAGCCTTTTGCATGCGCCTGTCCTTGGCGACGCCTCAGTGCATTTGGATGCTGAGCTCAACGCCTTAGGCCGTTATCTAGCCCCGAGCCCGGACGAACAGGAGCAATTTGATCGGCTGGACGGAGAAATTGGCTCTCTACTAGAGGGGGTAGTGCCACATCGCCCTCAGCTGATAGGCTCTCATCGGGCTGGCTTGGCGCTGGCGCATTCAAACATCAGCCTCCTATTACGCTACTACGACGAGTCACGTTCTCTCGACAACTCCAGACAGCCAAGTCCCACCAGGCCGCACATCAAACAAGCTCATCTGAACTTACTTGATCAAGTTGAAACGACACTTCTATCTAGCCAACTTTTCGATAGCCAGGCGAGTCGCTCCGGAAAACGCAAACCGTTCCTAGAGATACTTCACAGGCCAACCGGGTTGCTCTTGCATCTCCGTTGCGGGGAGGGGATCCCTGCTATAACAGAGTATCTTCAAGATTACTTGATTGAGTACCCCGCCCTCAAACCGTTGTACATAGCTGCTCGGACTTTGCTCGAATCGCATAGTCTGTTTGGGTCCTCACAGAAAGGTATCGAGCCTGATGCTCTAGCGTTACTCGTGGTTGTCTTTCTGAAGACAACGCATGGTCGCTTCCCTGGCCCTCATCGTCTGGGCGACCAGTTCTTAGCTTTCCTCCAGCTCTATGGCACCGAAGTGAACCTTACAACTACTGGAGTTGCAGTGGACCCTCCAGGCTTTTTTGACGCGGAGAGCATCCACACGCCTACAAACAAAGATGATGGCGTCGTGCCTGCGCATATACGTGGCCAGCGTTCTTTGATCAACGTGAGGTCCAATGCTGCAGCGAGAGGTAATTTACCAGAGGGCCAACGGCTGTGTATCCAAGATCCTTCGCATTTCATGAACAATCTGGGCCGCTCTTGTGTCCGCACATTGGAGATGCAGAGTGTCTTTGCCTCAGCCCACGAAAGACTGAGAAAGTCATTGGATGACTGGCACCCACAGCCTCAGAATTCAATCCTAAGCGATGCTCTCCAGGCTAATTTCGATGAGTTGAAGGATTTCCGGAAGCGGATTGTCGCTTCTGCATCCTGCTAAGGATCAATTTATCAACTGTTCCTTCTTCGCAAATACCCCATTCTACTATACCCTGTACAAATACTCTCCTACTCAAATAATAATCAATCCCAAATCTTCTATCAGAATACCTCAACTTATTCGTAAAGAACTAGAGTACAAATCAATTCAATTGCTCGCTAGCCCAATGAAATATGAATCTCTATAAGCAATGATTGGCCGCCCTTTATTAGCAAAATAGGACTACGCCTCTTAGAAAACGCTTAAGAACAATGGAAGAACAAAAATTTCCAAAACGGTAACGAGTGGCAGAAGTGGCTTTTCCAACACAGAAGAACAGAATCATGGTGGCGCCGTGTAGTGCAAGTGCAAGTGTTGAGTCAATTACTTTAATTACTGTTCATTTGTTAGAAGCAGTACTCCAAAATGAAGATCCGTGGCCAGACTTACTAGATTTCCAAGGGCGAGATTTGGTCCAATGCGTACAACCAATTTCCACCTGATTCTTCTTTCTCGAGCCTAGGAAATGGTCAGCGTTGTGCATTTTATGTGAAAAGATGAAAAGAGAGACATACCAATCATAAGGCCACAGAATAAGATGGCCTTGGGTTTTATTAAGAAGCTCCTCCGAGCGCTGCGTGTCGAGCATTTCATCGGCGGCGTGGAACTCGCGCTTGCAGCTCGTAGTCGTTCCTCTGCGTCGTCGTCTGCGCGACTGTGATGCATTGAGGTTGATAGCTTCAGAATAATCCACTTGGACCGAGTTTGAACGACGGATATCGGAGTCAGCACCTGTGGGAGTTGCCTCGTCTTGGTTGTTCTCGGCTTTGCTAACAAGGTTCGGATCAGAAGCTGCCTTCATAGCAGTCTTTTCGTCAATCGAGGATAAGCCCTCTTGCTGAGGAGGGTCGGATTTTGGTCGCTCCAATTCGTTCTTAGAGGCGTCTGATCCTGAGAAGTCCTTCTCATCGATATGTTGTGCATCCGATCTGTTGGCGAGGGAGATGGGTGAACCCAATGATCCAACGCCTGATGCCCCGTTTTGCTTCTGAGGCTGGGCGGCAGTCTTGGTCGGGTTTTGGCTTTGCATCTCTGCAAATCGCTCACCGTACGCGGCATACTCCTTGTACTCTTTCCAGTTCTTGACCTCGCTATCTGGCATGCATCGGAACACAGATCGATAGATTTTAGTATTCCGTTCAGCGACCGCTTGCCAGGTATCAAGATAGAACGCATCATGGACTGGATCTCGCATGCAGTCCTTGTCGACGTATATACGTCGCAGGTCTGGAAGTAGCGGATGACCGAACCCGGAGGATTCAGTTTGTTCTTTGGACACCGTCACACTAGGGCCAGCGGAGTCCGATTCGCGACTTGAAGGTTCAGACACGCCATGGCTTTGCAACGGTGTATCCGAATTATTATTGGATTCGGTGTCTTGGGGGTTTTCAGTGGATGACCCATGCTTGCTATGCTTGCTGGTAGAGTTGGATTTCTGCAGGTTCGATTGCTTAGGTTGCTGGAAAGTGCCCTTGCCTTCAGAATAGATCGGCGAGAGGAGTGACTCCCGGCCCTTCGAGCCCATTTGCGAGTCTCGTGCAGCTCCAAGACCTGCTTGCTCAGCGGCTCTCAGGTGATCGGTGCCATCGCCATCTACATCCTTCCGATGCTCAGAGTTCTCTGTAACCCGAGGATCCGTGGTAAGTCGGCGGTTGCTCTTCAGATTGGGGTTGGCGCCCTGCTCCCAGTCAACGTCATGGTTGAAGCTGTAAAGTTCCTCAGAGCGCGAGAGAAACTCGTCTTGAATGCGGTGGCGGCGTTCAATCATATCCCTCTCGTCTTGTCGCTCGGCCATCGAAGATTGCGAATCACGTGGCTCTTGGGTTTTAGCAGCGCGAGTTCCCTCTTCGACATCTTGAATCTTGCGAAGCTCCTCTTCGGTTGTGAAGTCATGTTCCAGAAGCTCATCGACATCAAGTCCAAGATGCTCTCGCATCAGACGCATGCGAAGGGTGTGCGGGAATCGGCCAACCACATAGGGCTTGCCATCCATCGTGGACGTGATAGTATCGGTATCACGGACAACAGCAGCGACCTCTGAGTCGCGGGACCCCAGCATAGATCGCTCGTTGATATTGGCGGACCCAATGATGGCGGCCCGGTCATCAACGACCATGCATTTAGCGTGGATGTAAAGCTGCTCAGTAACCAACTGCTTCTGTGGCCCAATCTTGCCCCATGTGCGCAAACTAAAGAATTGAATGTAGTCCTCTGGCTCAATGCCTAGGGCTCGGAGGCGGCCAAAGATTGATGTCTCGCCTCGACAGATACTTCGGTATTGGCACTGCATGATGAGACGTACACTTGTTCCACCTTCACTGTCCACGGTGTTTTGGAAACCCGGCATCAGGGGAATGACGATAACAGCACGCCAGGCCTCTCCGTTCTTGGCTGCTCGGACAATACGCTCAACCAATGCATCGCCAATCAAATTCTCGATCTTGCGACCATCAATCTCACAAGTACTGATAAAGAATTGATTCTCGATGTAGACGAAATGTTCAGACTCTTCAATCAGCTTCACATAGGCATTCATGATACTGTGCTCGGTGACATCAGGTGTGCCAGTTGACCACATGCTACTTGACCGAAGGATCTGCACTTCACATGTTCCATCCAGACCCATAGCCTCCAAGTCCGCAGGGTTGAAATCTGGAGGAGGAAGAAGGAAGGGCGTGGGTCGAGTGGGCTTTCGCTGGCGAAGAATATAATTCCAACGCTGAACGAAATGGCGAGTCAGATCCCGCGCAGGTTGACCGACGACATGCATGGAAATATCATGCCAGGGCATACGAGGCACGACGTTCCGATCATACATCTCCTCATATGGTTTATCAAGATCATAAAAGTCTTGGATTCGGGGGTTGGAGTAATCTTTGCCGGGCCATAGTTGGCAGTGGTCGGCATCCTTTGGCAGATCCGTGGTTTCAAAGCCAGTGGGTTTATCATCAGTCAACAGATGCTGGGGTGTATCCCATCGCCCGAAGCACAAATCGATACCACCAACAAAGGCAATTGTGTGATCAATGAGGCA
>JAOYNU010009114.1:0-17641 GCA_026745395.1 Tympanopsis confertula
AACCGCAGGCCGCGAGCCTGAGCTTCCAGCGCTCCCAGCACCAGCCTTAGTCGCAATTGCTGTAGGGAAAACAAAAGATGGAGAATCGTTACCGGCAAATCCTAAGGGGGTTCTGTTAGCTGCTTGCGGGACGACATTCTCCCAATTTCACTATGCTGCCGCCTGCACACCTACCAAGCTTGGAGTAACCGGTACCGCTAGAGGGGGGGCCTTGTCAGTACATGCAGGTCAATTCACGGAGGGGCAAGCGACTCACTTGTCCATGACAACGGCAGGGGTTTGGTTGGCCATGGCGGAGATATGAAGGCAGGGCCAATCTTCAAAATAGAGTCCGCCGAGTCAATGGGAGAGGGGGATTATGAGGTCAACCGTGGCGGAGCTCAGGCAGACAAGGCGGGGAGGATTTGCTGACATAACCAGGATCACGTCCACATCATGTGCCGTCTATCAAAACACTATACGCACACCCACACAGTACATATTCTCTGCTCCTTCTGTCTATCCTCGAAAAGATGAACCCGGAAATACGTACTGTAGTCTAAAGAGAAACTACTCTCATCAAGCTCGGAGCTTCGTTCTTGGCTGTCTGGAGATGAGGACGATCTGAGGGTAACAGGTGCAATAACAAGGGAAAGAGCCAGTGACCAAATGCTGATATACGGACAACTTCGACGTCTCCTGTGTAAACTGTAGTGGATGATCCCTTCGTGAGATCACACATCAAAGAGACGATCCTTATCAGTTATTTATTATTTATGTCCTTTCCAAAGCAGAGTTCACTCTCGATTCCTTCTTTTACCTTCACTGGAGCGACCCTAAGCCAGCAACTCTCAACTCCGCTGCGTCATCTATTATTTCCCGAGTGGCTCTGTTTACAAATTTGATGCCGAGGCGTGAATTCAACCAATGCAACGGACTTAGCTAGGCCTCTACGCCTCTTTAGCTCCGCCATCACCTCCGGACGCGCTGGTCCCTGCAAGCAGCTCATCAAGATCTGTCTCCATTGATCTGATCATTATCCGCGGCTCAGCTGCGGATTCAAAAGACCACTTGGCCATTGTCGGTTCTGCGTGACTTGCGAGCCCTTACTAACTTGTGAACCTGCATCCCTCAGGAATTCAAGATGAAGTCAAGCAAAATCAAGAGTAAGCGCCAGGAGGACCTGTGTGCTGTGTTCGTCCACGCCGGCGCAGGCTATCATAGCAAAGAAAATGAAAAGAAGCACTTGGAAGTCTGTGAGCTGTGGGTTTCCCCTTCTAACCAATGACAAGCATCAACGTTAACATGTCCTAGGGCTGTCGAGGCTGGGATGACCATATTGCGGAATGGCGGAACCTCCGTGGATGCAGTGGAAGTTGCCATCATGGTACTCGAGAACGCGCCAATCACAAACGCCGGGTTTGGCAGCAATTTGAATGAAAAGGGTGTTGTCGAATGCGATGCATCGATTGTGGATCATTTTGGACGCAGTGGCGCTGCAGGTGCTGTCCCGAGTAAGTTTGCGAGCAAAGCAGAGCAGATGCTAAATGAGCACCAACTTAACGCGCGAATAGATGTCAAGAATCCGATCCAATTAGCACGTCGCATCTATGAAAAGGCACATCGGTCCCCCGGCATGTCAAGAGTGCCTCCCAACCTCCTTTGTGGACAAGGTGCAGCTGACTTCGCCTGGGACAACAAAGTCCTTGTTGTTACAAATGACATGCTAGTATCCCCCAATGCACGTCAGAGATGGCAGACATGGTGTAGCGAAATTGCTGAGTATCGGCGTGAACATCCTCCCCCTGATGATGAAATTGACCAAGTCTGGCACCGTCGACCCCCAACTCCGTTATCTACTCGCATCAATCGTCTACACCCGGGACTTAAAGAAAAAATGGAGGTAGCACGTGCAATTGTCGGTGACTCGCCTGACGAAGACGCTAAGAGCGTCCAAGACAATGACGGCCCAATTGATGATGATGTTAGCCAGGTTGATTCCTCTACAACCGCGTCCAACTTCTCTGCCTCCGCAGGACAACACTCACGGTTGTTCGCTAGCTCACAGCGCAAAGATGAAGATGATGATGACATTACCGACACCGTCGGCGCGATTGCAGTTGATAAGTTTGGTAACATCGCAGCTGGCTCATCCTCTGGCGGAATAGGAATGAAGCACCAGGGCAGAATTGGTCCTGCTGCATTGATCGGTATTGGGACCCATGTTATGCCAGTCGACCCGACAGATGAAGAGAGAACATCTGTAGCAGTGGTAACTTCAGGCACAGGGGAGCACATTGCCTCGACCCTTTCTGCCAGTACGTGCGCAACGAGACTCTTTTACAGCCAGAAAATGGGGGAAGCCGGCGTGTTCGAGGAGGTTACGGAGGAGGAGGCTATGAAGGCAATGATAGTAAACGAGTTCAGCGGTATGTTTCTTTTCCGTTGCACAATATATGACACTAATGGCAATTAGGTCACCCAGCCCTTAAGAACAGCGAAATCGCTGGCTCTATTGGCATCTTGGCTGTCAAGCGAACAGAAGATGGGATTGGCCTCTACTTTGCGCACAATACCGAATCATTTGTTGGTCATACTGCCCCTTCCATGAAGCTTCATATACTGACCGAGTTGCTAGGCGCTGGCTTCCATGTCGAGCAGAGATTCGAAGGCTAAGTGCACCATGTCTCGAAACAAGAATGGAACCACTATCGCGCAAGGGGGCTCGATGGTACGCCCATTGTAAGTCTACCCTAGCTGAAACTCGACGTCGTGGTAACATTGATCTGATTGACTGAACTCTACTAGCCTCCGAACCACGCATCGAATGTAACTGTCCTGTGTGCAACTGAAGGGCACTCTCAGCCTTCCTGCTCATAAATGACTCGTTCACGCGCTTTCCTATGCCTCTCTTCTTTTCAACATCTCACGAATACATCAATATCCCCTGCTGCTGGTTCAGCTTAGGATTGCGGGTTTCCTTCCGCCGGCGAAGCAGGTTTTCAACGGCCCAACGGAAATTTCCAGTAGCCCAATGACCATGTTATTGTTCTCTGACGTCTGCGTTAATGTACTTCTCAAGATTCCCTAGAGGTTTAAAATTCGATTTTTTTTCTCTCGTTTATGTTCTCTGCAATGCAGTGTTTCGTACATGATTTTATTATTGCTCAAATTTCAGTCCAAACTAGCACGAGGCTCATTAATACTGCTCGTCAATATGGCTCTCAGACGAAAAGATCAAGGGCCCGGGGTAGGAGTTGCAGACATCGACGCCGGTGTCCCATCTCCATTCACCCGGGGCATCTTCTTCTTCTTCTTCTTTTTCCTTGGGATGAGAGCAGGCTTTGCACCAAAGTTTCCTGAATCTAATGGCGATGCACATGTCATGCACTCTTTCCCAACCGGAGGTTCGCAGAAAATGCTCAAGCAAATAGAACAGACGAAACCAATGTCCACGACTCGACGGTGACAGAAGCATGCAGCGCGGAAATCCACGTCCACGCGCGTTGGAAGGACCAAATGCCGCCGTGATCGCTGATCAGGGAGGAATCCCATCATTAGGTACTGTAGTAGACCTCGTGGCTCTGAAAGAGCCATGTACACTCCTTTGGTAGCGTCGCACGCTTGTTGTAGGAAAACAGCATCACCGCTCAGCTTGCACACATCTATAGGGATGTGAAGACGCTGGCAGGCAAAAATGCCGTTCATCATTGGGATATATTGGTGCGCTGAATCGCTGGAGCCGCTCACTGACACGATTAGAATGCGGCTTTGGAGGTTTGTTTCGTCGTTTAGAGCCGCGTTTCGGTCGGCGCCACTTGCTCCTCCTTCGCCGCCTGCTTCGTCTGGTTTCGTGCCGCCGTGCTCTTCGGCCCAGGCAATTGTGCGTCGGTTGATGTTGCTGAGCGCGAGGGTGAGCGCACCGGCAAGTGTGGTGGAGGTGTGATTTCGGAAGTCGTCGTTACTTGTTGACTCAAGAAGGTACTTCAAGTTCTTATTGACTTGTTCTTCCACGAGGCGGAATGGGCGGTATTTATTTGTCTGCGGCCCAGTGCTCTCGCCATTCATCGCTACGTCCCCATCGCGGTCTGCGGCTTCCTGGGTGTGGTGGGAAACCGGATAAAGCCATGCAGCCTTCTGAATATGCGACGCAACGACGGCTACCTCGTTCGCATAGTTGCAGGCCAAGTGGGCGTTAACGAAGACCAAGATGTTCGCAATGGCTTTTGAGAGTGGGAGGGAGTCTTCGATTGTGGCCCACGCGTGGGGGTTTGTGTCGATGATGACGGTGAGGAGTGAGGGCGCGAGTTCTTCATATTCATCAAGATTTAGCAACCAAGCATCTGCCGTGTGGGCAGGAAACACAAACCGGTAGCGCCTAGCTCGTAATGCTCAGAAGCATCGATGGTATCCATGGTGCTCGCGCTGATCCAGTTCAGGTAAAGCGGAGGCTCATCGTGAGCTGACCGAGGCCAAGAACCAACTCGATCAGACTCTTGACTGCAGGCCTCGGTGTTTCTTTCAAGAAAGCTTCAGCGGAGTCTCTTGTGCTTTGCGGCCGGAGCTGGAGAACAAAGCACTTGAGCTTTGCGATAAGAGTCACGAGGTGATAAGACATATCGATGCAGATCGTTACCTCTTTCGATTGGCCGCTGGATGTATACTGAGAGACACTTGAGACCATCAACTCTTCCTACACATCCGACTCTCTTTCTTTCCCCGGTGGTTACAGCGCGTCATCAAGTTTCAATTGAATCGGCGGCCCCATGGCGTGGAGAAACACGTGTGCCAATGAGTCGACTGTCAAAGCAACGCACCCAACTCGTTGACATATCCTGATGGGTGCGGTGTCCGATCACGATCATACCTGATATGCTCTACATCTGCAAGTGGTTTTTTCGCCCGGGTGAGAATATGAGCTACGCCCAAAACCCCAGGGTTATACGAGGTCTCAGCTGTTTCAAGGCCTTCGATTTTCGGACGATTTCATGGTTTTCGTACCAGCTACCAATGGGCCTTGCAGCAACCCCCGATCTCAGCAGCTCGTGATATCGCGATTAATCAGATTTCAAAATCTAAATGAAACAACCAGGGCATCCTTATCAGTTGGTGTTTCAGGCAACCCTCCGCAAAACTTGAATGGCACCTCGGTGTAAGAATCAAAAGCAATTATGAAGAAGCAAGATGATGGAAGCCAAGAGGCCCGCGAATCCTTGGGTTGCAGAGACGCACCGGAGCAAGAATAGTCGCTTGTGGCGCCCGCAGACCCCAAGCAGGCTTTCCAGCGCGCATCTAGCGGTGGAGATAGAAACTCCGCCCCCCGCGGAAGACTCATCGTACGACACACAATGAGGCGACCTGTCGATCTCCTTCACACGATTACTTGGGGTACGGGGATCAATTCTATTCCAAGATTTGTCCAGCTGATCTGGAGGATCCACTGGGATCTGCTGGGATCTACAGGCCAAGAACACTGCTCAACCAACCCAATGATGGGATCTCCTGATCGCCCCTAAGCCAAGAGGTACCTCAGGACTAGGCGCACGGCTGAATTGCTAATTGCACAGCCATCGCGTGCACAGCACTTAGCCGAATAAGGGCCTTGCGATACATGGAAATACGACCTCACCGTGTAATCAGTGGGTTGCTGTTTTTGTCCAGGCGTTGCGTTTTGTAAGGTTGGCAAGACAGTCTGCGGTCGCATCAACATAGGCATTGTCCAGTCTAATGATTGTTCAGTCCTTGGAATCAGAAGAGGTACCATGTAGGATTCGACTGTCGCTATCCAGTGCAATTTTCTTCCAATTGGATCTTATTGATATCTGGGTTTGTCTTCCAATGTCCTTTGAGAGCTTTACAACAGGCTTTGTGAATACAATGCTTTGTGGCCGAATGTGTCTTTCTCTAAGAGCGAGGGCATCACAAAATGCTTCATCCATCTGTAAGCATAAGGTAGAGCATCTTGGGCGAGGAGACCTCTTTGTTAACGCCCCTCGAGGTCCACGGGCCGACTATAAAAGGCTTCGAGTCCAATCGACGGTCTCAATAAATAAGAAAGTGAATGACTAGCTCAATCCATCTCAGCTTCCCGCGCTTTTCTTCCAAAACTAACGACTCAAGATACTAAAATGACTTTAGGTGTCAAAGAGCCCATTTTTGCCAACTTTGAGTTTAGCTGGCGCAGAGATCACCACCTAACCGGGCACCAGTTACTATTAAAGGCACTTGATACGCTTGACCGTATGGATGGAGATATATTAACGTTTACTAGAGGGCCAAAATTAGACACAGATACATGGGAAAACCCCATGCTCTCAATCGAATGCGAAAGCGTCTTCTTCAACTGGCTTCGGCCTGAGAAAAATCTTAGGATAGTCTTGGAGCAGTGGATCGACGAGATTGAGGTCGGGGAGAAGTGCTTCTTCCAGAAAGAGCTTCTTTTTCGCAGGAGGGGATCGCCTGATAACCGAGCTGTACACTTTGGCCCTTACTGTGAGGCTCTCAAACACTCGGGTCTGGGGGTCTTCTACAGTCGCACGCAGCCAATCCCTCCCAAGCGTCTAACACAGTATAAAGAGTAATAACCAAGGAGAAGTACCCCTATAGTGCTATTACCCTTCAGGCAATAAATAAGATATCCTTGTATGATCGACTTGCGTAAAACTGATACAGAGCACACTATCCAGAACGGGACTAGAGTCCGAGTAGCGTAGACGTGTAATTAGCAGATAGTCAGTGCACATAATCCTGACCGCGAACACCCTGGAACGCCGTCTTGGCACTGCTGTCCTTTTTAGCTACGCTGTATGCAGGAGAACAGGGGTGATGAGACACCGAATAAGAGGCCCGCGGAAGTGTTCTATCTATCCGGCCCTTGCGCACTGTAGAAAGCATCAATTCAACCGAAAAATGGTGGGACAGACAGATAGAGCAGCTCCCCGGCAGATATGTCCGATCATGCTGACTTGCATAACAACGTGCTGGGGCGGAAGGCTGTGGTTGGCCTTATCGCGATTGATAATGGGCTTAAGTGACCGGAATCACAGGCGACCCTGTTTCGTCTGTTTCGTCGGGGCTTCGATTATGCAGCGCCGTCAAGCTAGTACTATAGTGGGGGTGGGCCTGTAATACGAATCCGCTCGGCATGCTGGGCATGCTGGGCATGCTACAAGTCACCACGTACTCTTTATACTAGTCTGTGAAATCATCAGTCCTTTGCTTTTCCTTCAGCCTCGTTCCTTTTGTTCTCGGCCCTCACTGTTGATAAACGGGACTCATTTCCACCAGAGGCGGCGTCCATCCACTTCCGCCCTTCCCCTCCTTCCGCCTTTCCGCGCGGGAGAAAAAAAAGAGTGAGCGATAAGCTACGACTTGCCAATTCCACTCTCCACGACAATTCCAAATCCCCATTTCGTCTTTGCAGGCTGCTCTTTAGCAACCCTGCAATGGTTCTACACACAGGCAACGATCGCGCTGTTCATTTGGCACGGGAGGCTGTCGAGTTAGTGGACGCTGGCCACAAGGAGGTATGTTAGACACAATCCACGTTCCAGATCGCGAACGATCTCCGCCTGTCGCAAAGTCCATAATCTAACCCAGATTCCCCCAGGCCGCGTCAAGAAATCTCCGAGAAGCCCTTTCCATCGCCCCCGACCACCCGGAAGTGAAGTCTGCTTTCCTGAAAATCCAACAAGAGGAGGGGGCAAACGGCCACCCGCTCCTAGATCTTTGCCAGCGTTACACCACTCGCCAGGATGAGTCTGCCGGTAAAGAAGCCGTGGTCTATCTTCGCACAGACGGCTTGAAGCCCCCGGAGAATGTTGCGCTCGACTCGCTGAAGCTGCTTCTGGGCCAGCGCGCCCATGCGCTTTCAGAGATTCAAGACGAGATCATCTCCGGCCTTGTCCGCCAGAATGCTAGTGTGAGACAGTACTTTTCTACACAGTTGCAGGTATCTGTGACGACCTTCTTCGACGAAATCTACGACCGGGGAGATGGCGCGGCGGTGTGCTTGGACACTGTTGTTTTGGACCCGAATGTGTGGCTCTCCGAGGACACGCGCCACCACTGCGAGAGCGAGTTGTTCCAACTCTTCCTCGCGAAGTTGATGGAATCTGGCCATGATCTGGATGGCCGTTCGCTGAAGGGCATTACAAGATTGTTGGCTGTTGACGCCCCGCAGCTTCAACACCTGGTGGACGAGGAAAGTTTCGAGGTTATTTTGACCTCCCTGGATAACCGGCTGCCCCTTGAGTTGCGCAGCCAGGCTACGCTTGCTACGGCGAAATATCTGGAGGCTGCCCAAGAAAGAGGCGAGAAGCAATTCGCTGGTCTGGTTACGGCTATGTTGACCAAGGCTCGCCTCGACGATTTCATCGTTGCTTTCTCTGCAGTGGCTGCTGTATTCCCAGTAGCCCAGGCAGCAGCAGCCAATGTATTCTCGTCAGATGACTTCATGGAAGCCATGAAGTCGCTGGCTACACGAGACGCAAAGCGTCGCAAAGTCGAAATCGCTCTTCTCGAGGTACTCAATGCTGCATGCATTAACCGACCTTGCAGAGAAGCGATTACAAAGGATTTCTCTGAGTGGCTGTCGCATACATTAACCAATGGCAGCGATGAGGGCTCGGAAGTGGCAGCCGTGATCCTGGCTAAGATCAGAGCATCAGAGACAATTCAACCACCAGCTGAGACCAGCAGGGTTGAAGATGCCGACACTGGGGTCACTGAGCTGGTGCAGCGATTCAAGGGACTGATGTCCGAATCCAAGACTGAAACCATTGCTCACCCAATTGAAGGACTTGCGTACTCGTCTGTAAACCCCTCTGTCAAGGAGCAACTTGCTCAGGATCCTTCTTTCATGCGTGATTTGATCTCTGTTTTGAAGAAACACAAGACCACCTCTTCCGTACTTTACGGAGGACTGATGATCATCCTCAACATCACGAAATTCCTCCCCAACCTTTCAGACGAGCAGAAGAAGATGTCACAGCTGAAGGACTATGCCGATGCGTCTACTGGAAAGGCCAGGGCTCCTGTAAATCCTCTTGATCAGGAGGACGCAGTTGTTGCTCGATGTGGTACTGTTATCAATGCCGGAGCAATGAGTCTTCTGGTAGAATGTGGCAAGCTTGCAATGCCCTCTGTCCACGATCTGACGGCTCAGATATTGCTAGCACTCGCCAGGCCACAGAAGTCACGAGGAACTTTAGCTCAGCAAGGTGCTGTGAAACTGCTGCTTGGATTAGCCATCCCTAAGCAAGGCGATTCTATCGTTGTCACTGAGACTACGGCAAACGCCTCGCACGCACTAGCACGGATTCTCATCTCCGTTGACCCGTCACACGTTTTCCCATCGTCTGGGTTTCCTCAAGCCACTTCTGCTGTGCGCCCTCTCCTTTCACTTCTCACGTCATCTGAAACGGCATCGTTCTCGGCGGATCAGCCCCGTGACCTTCTCCCGGTCTTCGAGAGCCTTCTTGCCCTCACAAACCTTGCATCTCATCCTACTGACGATGCGCCAGCCGAGCTCACTGTTCGGGAGGGCTGGGCTGCAATCGAAAACCTCCTTCTTTCCAGCCATTCTCGGGTACAGCGGGCTGCATGCGAATTAGTCTGCAATTTAATGACCTGCGAGTCGGGCATCATCAAATTCGCGGATGGTTCGCAGCGCGCCGCCCAGCGTCTCCACATCCTCCTGGCTCTTACCGATGCAGATGATTTTCCGACCCGTCGCGCAGCTGGTGGAGCGATTGCTATGCTGACAGGGTATGATGCCGCGGTCGCCGCGGTCTTAGACCGACCTCGTGGAGTGGATCTCCTCCTCGGGATGTGCAAAGAGGATGACGATGCCCTCCTCCATCGTGGAGCAGTCTCTGTGCAGAACTTGACCTGTGGCGCATCTGGCGACATTGGTGCGCGAGCCAAGACCGCCGTCCGCGCCGCAGGTGGAATCGAGATTTTGACGGCTTGCATCAAGAAAACGTCGAATCCCGCAGTGGTTCAAGCTGCCGTGGAGGCGCTGAAACCTCTTATTGGAAAGTGATGGATACAATCACGCAGGGTCCTCCACAATCTGTATGTGCTGTTCGAGACTTCTACAGTGGGTCTGATAGCCCTGGAACTCGCCCCAGAGTTACTTTATGCCTTCTTCACGACTTTACACTTTCTTTCACGGGGTTCTGGGTGTGCTTTCCCTCTTTGGGACATGAACTGGCTAGCGTTCTGAACTTTTGCAATTCTCTACGATGTGTTCTTTTTCCATTCGCTTCTTATGGGTGTTTTCTGGCTGGGATTGGCGCATATACATCAGACTTATGACTTTGCATCGGGTATTCTGTATTTTGCTGTAGCGATAGAGACGAATTGCAATGGACTTTGGACTTGACAAGCGGAGAAAACGCCCTTGTGAGCAGTTGCCTAGTTGTCTTGTGAAGGGCGAAAAAGTACCAGATTGGCCGGGCGAGTTTACCTCACCGCGCATTAGTTTATGCAACGCCCGTATCTTTGGCTGACTTGTCCTCTCGTTTGTACTTTGGAGTCAATCTCCCTCGACGATCGTACTTTTGCCCACCCCACCTTCCTCACCTGACCCTCAACGTTTGCTTGACTAAGATCGTTCTAACTTTGCGACCTCCCCCCCCTCCCCCCCCTCCAGACACGGGTGACACGAGTGGGTCAAGTTCAACGAGGCCGTGGCGTTTTCACCGTCAGAGGCGCCGGGGCCAATTTCAGCCCGCTGCTGCTGCTCTCCACTCCGGGGAATGTGAGGGAATGATTCGAATCCCGAGCCCCGAAGGAGCGTTATAGACCAGGATCCAGATCACTATCACCATGGAAGCTGCGTATGTCCACGGAGTACTCCGTAGGGGAAGATGCGTTTGGGCCTAATAATGGGATCAGCCATAGACATGGTCAAGGATGTACACCCCCCCAGCTTATCAGCCTCCCAACTGCCGTAGGGAACCACGGGGCTAATGCTCCGGATCGACAAATCACCACCGCGGCAGCGAGCACACCTGCTGGCCACTCGACCTCGTGGGCCAGATAAATCCTCCTTGCCGACCGGCCTCTCTCTCACTCTCTTTTCATACTTCCACGAACGGGAATTCCAGGAGTCAACGATAACACATGCTCCCCTTGATCGTCCTCACCGCTTCCCCCCACTTGGTCCACTTTTCACGATCGAAGCTATAGTACCAAGAAAGATTGCCTCTGGCTGCTTCCCATTCTCCTTCATGGCGCCATTGACCCCGTTCTTTTTGTTGCTCGCCTGAATTCATCTCCGGTGTCTCATTCAAGTCCGGACCCATTTCCTAAACATCTTTTATTAGCCCATATAAAGCCAGTGGGGGTCCTTTGTTCCTCCCGAGGTCGGTGGCAAAATAAAACTCAAAAACCACTGACGATTCATCTCGAGTTGTTTATTCTCAAAGTTTCCTGGCATTGAGTGAGATCAGTCGCCCCCGCCATGAAGTTTGGACGCAACCTCGCTCAGTTCACCGTGCCGGAGTGGAGCGCCTCCTACATCAAGTACAAGGCGCTGAAGCAGTTGATCAAGTCGGCGGCCGAGCAAGTCAAGGCGGGGCAGGAGGCAGACCTGGCCGGTAAGCGCGATGTTCTATCGCCATGATATACCCTTGCAAATCCCTCGTGCACCTTCTAACCACGATGCGCGGCGTTTTTGCTCTTTTTTTTCGGTCTTATAGGTTTCTTCTACTCCCTTGACCGAAACGTTGAAGACGTCGATTACTTTTACAACAAGAAATACTCAGAATATGCACGCCGATTGAAGCTGTTGGAGGACCGCTATGGCTACTCCATGGAGGGCCAGCACTCGCTGGAGCCCGAGGACCGCCACGACCTGCGTGAGGCTCTTCTAGACCTGCGCTATCACCTGCGCCGCTTACAATGGTACGGTGAGGTCAACCGCCGCGGCTTCGTCAAAATCACCAAGAAGCTTGACAAGAAGGTTGGGGCCCAGGCTCAGAAGCGGTACCTGGGAACAAAGGTTGACCCTGCTCCCTTTGCTTCTAACGCTCGTGCCATCAAGGCCCAGGAGCGTGTTAACAGCTGGATGGCTATCCTCACAGATCAATCCAAAGCTGACGAAAAGCTCATGGACGACGCAAGTTCAACTCACTCTTCTCTCTCCTTGAAGCGGGGTGCTGCTCGTCCCTTCCTCAATCTTCCCGCCAATGTCCTCACCTCGGTTGACGATGCCCTTCGAAAGGACGATACACACGTGTTGCTGGAACTCCTGGAGACTCTGAAAACTGCAGCTGAAGATGCTGGCGAGGGTATCTTCCCTAAGGTGTTGAAGACCCTGGTCCAGCGTTCTATCCTGCACAGATCTCACGCCTGTCTTGGACTGCTTGTCCAGCGTGTTGATACACTGGAAGAAGACGACGATATTAACCGTCGTAACTGCCTGCACCGTTTGGTCATTTCAATTGGCCGCGAGCAGCCAGCCAATGACCCAGAGCCATCCGCAGCGTTGGTCCTGGACTTCCCTCTAGAGACCACTCGCTACATCACACCCGCAGCACCACCAACTCTGCAGCCTCCGCGATCCGTTGTCAAGGAGGAGCATCAGCATCAAGAGCTTGCTCGTGATGATGCTGCAGTCTCCCTTCTATCTCATTTACTGGATTCAATACGCCCAAACCAGCGCGAGGCTCTGATGGCAAAAGACCTGTCTGGACGCACCCCTCTACACTATGCTGCACAGTATGGCTTCAAGGTTGTGTGTGAAGTCATCATTGAACACCTGAAGGACTGGGAAATGTTTGATGTCAGCGAGGGAATTGATGGCCCCCTGTGGCAAGACGACGATGGGTGGGCACCTCTTCACCTGAGTGTGGTTGGAGGCCATCCCAAGACAACCCGCTGTCTATTGGATGCTGAACATTCACAAGATGGCTCTGGCGATCGACTCCGCAAGAAGATCTCAAAGTCCAGCGCTGTCCTGGTTCTTGCGACCAAGGCAAACTTTGTCGACATTGTCAAGCTGCTTGTCGATGCTGGTGTTGATATCAACTACCAGGATGAGCAAGGTGAGACTGCACTGCACGTCGCGGCTCGATTCGGACATGACGACTGCGCTCGTATTCTTCTCGAAGGATCCCACGACCAGAAAGCGAACACTGAGTTGACCGAAAACACGTATGCTTGGACTCCCCTCTTTATCGCTTGCGTTGACGGTTCCCTAGCCGTGGCCAAGTCGTTGGTTGAGGCTGGAGCCGACCTCGAGCGTTTCGACTCGTCTGGATGGACTGCCAAAGAACATGCTGCTCTCCGTGGACATGTTGATATCGCGAGATGTCTTGCAGAAGTCAGCCCCGGCCCTCCTCTCGAGGACCCCGAGGCCACGACCATCTCCACACCATCTCCGTCGTCAAATTCACCCCCTGTTCAGTCTTCTATGACGGATCGACGATCAAATGTCCCAGGTCCCACCTCAGCAAATTCTGGGCCACGGGGCTCTGAGCCTATTAAGACATTTGGACATCGGTATCTCACTGATGAATCTATGATTCTTATTAGCTTGGGCACTATGGACCCACGGAAGCCACTAGAGACAGTGAACCTCGATCGGATTCCCATGGAGAACGCACATGCTACTCAGCTGGACACTGCGCTTTCACTCGTTGTCACCGCTACCGGTGCCCACGGTGAGCCCGAGGTTATTGATTTGCCTGTCCAAGACAACATCTCCACAGAGCCTATCATCTTCCACACTGGAGATCCCAGTAAGGTCCGCCTGATGTTCGATCTCGTCCCCACATTTGCAGGATCCAAGGACCAGATCGTCGGCCGCGGTGTTGCACTGCTTTCCAGCATCAAGCCCCACGTGGGTTCTGATCGCATCAGTCTCAAGGGTGACTCTAAAGTTCCCATCGTTGCTGCGAACACTTTGGAGATCATTGGCTCTGTGACATTCAACTTCTTGATCATTACCCCATTCAAACATCCCAAGATGTCTATCACTGGTAACCAAACTTACTGGCGAACCGTGAGTAACACCATGGTTATCGGACATCGTGGTCTGGGTAAAAACTTCAATACCCGTAACTCGCTCCAACTGGGTGAGAACACCATTGAGTCCTTTATCGCAGCCGCAAACTTGGGTGCTTCATACGTCGAATTCGATGTACAGTTGACTAAGGACCATGTTCCGGTGATTTACCACGATTTCTTGGTCAGTGAGACTGGTATCGATGCTCCTGTCCACACTATGACCCTGGACCAGTTCCTGGAGTTGGGTAAAGGCCGTCACAAGAATTTGCTTCCTGATGGAGTTGATGCCGAAGGAAATGTCACTGTTGGCACTCGACAGCGATCAATGTCTGTTGGAGGCTCGGAGTATGACCCAGCTGAACTGACCGAAAAGATCAAGCACACGCGTGATTTCAAGAAGAAGGGTTACAAGGGTAACACCCGAGGTGAACACATCCAGGCTCCTTTCGCCACCCTGGAAGAGCTATTCAAGAAGATTCCACCAACTGTGGGATTCAATATTGAACTCAGTGAGTTATAAGCGCCCCTTAAAGAACAGCTACAATGTCGATCTAACCTGGATCGTCAGAATACCCCATGCTTTATGAGACCGAAGAGGAAGAGATGGATCCTTATGCTGTTGAAATGAACTCTTACGTCGACACAATCGTCAAAATGGTCTACGACCTCGGCACTGGTCGCGATATCATCTTCTCCAGTTTCAACCCTGACATCTGTCTTCTGTTGTCCTTCAAGCAGCCTTCAATCCCCGTCTTGTATTTAACTGACGCTGGCTGCTCTGCTGTTGGCGATATCCGAGCCAGCAGTATCCAAGAAGCAGTTCGCTTTGCTTCTCGTTGGAACCTTCTCGGAATTGTCAGTGAGGCGGAGCCTCTTGTTCTTTGCCCACGTCTTGTGCGCATTGTCAAGGAATCGGGACTTGTCTGCGTGTCATACGGCACATTGAACAATGACGGCGTTAACGTCGACGTAAGTTATCCACAGACCAGACATCAGAACAGCTACTAATCAGGCCTTCTCATATAGTACCAAGTCGCCGAAGGTATCGACGCCGTCATTGTCGACTCCGTCCTGGGTATTACCAACGGTCTCATCCAGCGTCAAATTAAGACTGGGTTGACCCCCGGTCCTTCGCCAGTCCCGGGCCCAGTTAACGACCAGGGCTACTTCAAGTTACCCCTTCTTGGCGGGAAGAAATAAACGCCGCCCACGACCTTTATTATGTGTGGACGGGTTCCTTGGGGCCTTTGCCTTGAGGCTTACATACTACATCTTATGTCCATAGTTGCATCCTATGCATATCAGTATCGATAGTAAATTCAACATCTGAAGATATGACTACTAGTCGTCATACTAGAGTCAGCATTATTTGAATGACATACGCTCCAGTAAAATTTAGCTTCAGTTGCTTAGTTATTATTCTTTCAGGATATGAAATAAACCATGTTGGAAATTTCTTAAATTGTCTGTTATCAGGCGAAAGACCATCTGTCTATTCCCTCTCTCCCAAAGCCTCCCTTCGGCTCTTGCTCTTAGGGTCATAATATGGACGCTCTCCAAGCCCAACAGCCCGATGACCCGTACGTGGACCAAGACCTTCATAATCCCAAGTCGCAGCATGGTACACAGATCGATTATCCCAAATAGCTACAGATAATTAGCAAGAGCATTCAGCAAGATGAATAGCAGGAAGAACGTACCGAGATCATTAGGATTCTGCCAACGGAAACGAACTTGCAAGTCGTGATTCTCTACAATCAAATTGACGAACCACCGAAGCAGATGATCACTCTCCTCATCGGCTAACCCATTAACCTTCTGCACATGGTGTCCTACCGCGAAGACACTCTTCCAGCCCGTTACGGGGTTAGTTCGAATAACCGGGTGCTGGGCGATGAGCTCTTCGCCGACGTTCTCGGGAGCACCGCGCGGACCAGGATGAACCTTGAATCCATTCTTGTCTGCGACTTCGTTAAATCCAGGCTGGGCATATGTCGCAGTCAATGTATCGAGGAACTGCTGATAAGGCTTGGAAATGCGATCGTATACTTCGTATCCGGAAGCCCAGAGTGTATCTTCGAGATGTTAGTAAGATGTTTGATTCCGAAAAAGAGAGTATTCGTACCACCGCCCGTCTTAGGAAGCTCTGTCAGACGTAGAAGAGTGTAGTCACTCGGAATAGGCTCGAAGGTAATATCACTGTGCCATTCTCCGCGGGAAGACTGCTTGCGCTTGTTTCTATCGGTGTATAGCTTCTGGCGCTCCTTGGAACTAATAACGCTGATCTGGTCGTCTTTTACACCATGTTCGCGACCGGAGTTCGCAACGGGGTGAATATGTAGGCCGGATGTGCTGGGCTTGCCGGAGAGTTCGCCGAGTCGCTGGACGAGCTGTTTCTGGAGATCGTCGTCCAAGGCATCTTGTTTGCGGAAGAAGACGACGCCGCGCTCGGAGACTACGTCAACGTATTAGTTCTGAACCATATTTGTTAGATGTAGATGGTAGGTGAAACTAACTCGTGATTGCGAGGTCGCGAATGAGCTCATCCGAGTTAGGAGCATGTAGCAATTCCTTTAAGCTCACGTCTGGAAACTCTCGTCCGATAACAGGCGTCACGTCAAGAGAGTCGAACTTATCTAAGGCACCGGCAAGCTTCAGAGGTTCCTTTTCAATAATCTTTGATGAAATTTTACTTTCAACGAGCGGGACGACGGAGGCAGCTGTATCAGCGATTGAAGGAGCCATAGTAGCGATGAATACAAGATCTTTGCGTTTATGCAATCTCTCTCATAGCGATAATGCCCTCTTATATTTAAATCTCTTCCAAGACCCTTCAGCCGAACTTTCGGCTTGCATCTTGCGAATGGCGCCAGAACCCCGCTCACAAAGGCTATGCTCATGTCGCACGTATGCCTCCGGATCACGAATCATACTACAAGAATAGAGATTGACCAATTGGAGATCTTTTGAGTAGGAGCTGACGCCATTTTCGATGTATTTTTGTAAGGGTCTGCTTAGATATCGCGTTTATCTTGCGGGGTGATAAGACAGTGTACGGGGGTGGCTACGCAATCTTGCGCTTCGATCACGAATTTGTCCGCGATTGAAGGCGTGATAGATTCTCAGATTCGATATGGAATGGTATCGCTTATTTTCACTTTCTAATGCTTTTTGCAATGATATCTTGTTATTGAATCGCTTTAGTCGCGCAAGAAGCGGTACAGATCTAGGTCTATAGTCTGAAATTGAAATGAACCGCTAAAATTTCTGAACAAGACTGCAACGCTGAAATCTAGAAAGCACGCAACACCTGAGAAAATACCACAAGTAATCACCAGCCATTAGGCAAAATCAGTGTGCGAATCTAAACTCAAGTCTCTTGTTTCCTTCATCCTGGGTGGTAGCCAAATAATGAGCTTTGTCGTCCTCACTCATAGCATTCCACTTCTTGTCTCGGCTTGCGTTCCGCCAGACATAGTAGGCCTTCGTAGAGATATAGATCAAGATATTCATGGAAACCAGGCAAACCAATGTGCGATTTCCGCGTTCATAGCGCGGGGCATCGTCTATAGAGTGTTAAAAAATCGGTTCATGTGAATATTCGTAAGAGCCCAGAACGCATACCTTCTCTATAGATATTAGA
>JAOYNU010009224.1:0-17633 GCA_026745395.1 Tympanopsis confertula
TATTATTATTATTATTATTATTATTATTATTATTATTATTATTATTATTATTATTATTATTATTATTATTACTATTACTTCTCTTACGGATCCTAATAGCGTCCGTAATAGTCCTTATAGCTAGTATACTAAGATAAAGGAGAAGGGCTTATATAGCGAATTTTTTATTTATACTAACTCGGTAGTAATTATAGAACTAATCCTAAGTATTAGTAATTTCGGGGCTAGATATCTAATTATAGCGGTACCCGCTACGGCTACCTATACGTTAGTAATACCGATACTTAGTTAAGTATACTAGAAGACGTATATTAGCGGTATATCTAAGGTATATAGATAAAATAAAATACGTATAACTAAAAAGGATAAGATATCGCTAATATCTAGCGGTATTAGTCTAATAACCCTAGTCTACGAGTTTTTAGATATACTAGGCGTATAGTAGAACGTTCTTAAATAACTTAAAAATACTATATTAGTAAAAAGAAATACTATAAGAAAAAGTTAGTAAAAGGTATACTATATAGGGCTTATAATCTCGTATCGAGGACGCGGAGGAGGAGTAGCTACTATACGAGCCGACTACTTAATATTACGCTAAGACGTAGGTATAATACTATTATTATTATTATTATTATTATTATTACTTTTAGAGATTAATAGTAAATAATATAATAAGTTATAAGTATTATCGGTAATAGTATTAGTAGAACTATACTCTCCTAGTATTATTATAATAATTTTAGTTATTTTTACTTTTTTCTTAATTACTTCTCTTTTCTTATTCTTTTTTTCCTTCTACTTAGCCTTTTCCTTATTCTTCTTATATACCGCTTCTTCTATAGCTTTACGAATAAGTACTAAGCGAAATATAATAATAATAATAATACTAGTACTAAAGAAGAAGAAGATAAATTAAAAAAACTTATAAGAAAGAAAAGAAAAAAAGAAATATAAAAGAAAATTATAAAATTTAAATAAAAAAGTTTATACTATTATTATAAAAACTTATATAAAATAAAAAGAGTACTTATTAAATTAGCCTTTAACCCCTAGAAGAGACTAAAAAAGTATTATATATTACTAACCCCGAGCTCTACGAAATATCTTTCTACTTTAAAAAATAGAATTATACGATATACTAACTATATTTAAATTATACTATAATAATACCCTCTTAAAGGGATAAATATTAAATTATAACTACTATATATAATAAGTATATTAAAATAACCTACTAGTAAAAAGGGTACTCTATTATAGACTAGTATAAGTATAATATAGTAGATAGTATTAGCTAGCTATATAAGGGATAAAAAGGGTTTTAGATAAAGTCTATAAGCTAAGGATATAGTCTAAAGGCGATAAAAGAGGTAGCTAGGAGGTATACGCCTATATAAGGATAGAAGGGGAACCTACTAGAAAAGGGGGATCTAGCTCTTTATAAAAGTTATACTATTATTATTACGATAAAAGCTTTAATTAACTATACTCTATCCGTACTATATCTATACCTTATTTACGATATCTATACGTATTAGGATTACGACGCCTTCACTCTCTAACTTACGGACCCTAATCATTAAAAGGCCTGATATAAAGGATAATTATAAAAGAATATTATCCTATTACGGTTAGAACCGGCGTAGGTATATAGTAGAGCTATATAAGGAGTAACTAAGTATATATAGGAAGAGGTAGTTAAAGTTACGTATCTCTTATTCTCTAACTTTACGGTCTAACTTAACGAGAATAATATTCTTAGGAAGAGAAGGGTTTTCTCTACGCGTCGTAGCCCCCCTTTTTAAGCCCCTCTTTCCTATACGATACCCCTTATATTAGATTACGTATCCCGTTTTATCCCTCGCGTCGGGTCACGTATCCTACCCCCTAGGCTCGTACTAATACACCGAGATCCTCCCTGCCACTACGCTCTCAGCTGTGACAGTTTTATAATACCTCTCTTAGCCCTACTACCGATACTATAACTATCCAAAGACTTTTTAAGTTTAAGATATTTATAGTACTAGTATTTATAAGCCCCGAAATCGTTTAAGTCTCTTCCGCCGGCTTTAAAGCCCTTTTAACTAAAGCTTTAAAAGAAAAACTACTTATATACGTTTTTTTAGCTTCCCTCGTAGATATTTAAAAAGCCCTCGCGATTAAAGAAGAAAAAGACCCCTATCTCGAAGTTTTTACCTAATTACTCCTTATTATCGAAGTTTTTAATAGAAAAAAAAGCTAAAAAACTACTACTTTCTCGCCCCGGTCTAGATTATAAAATAAACCTATTTCTAGATACTATTATTCCGAAGATACTTTTATATTCGATATCTAGAGAAGAGCTTCTAGTTCTATAGAAGACTCTATACGAATTACTAGATTAGGGTTTTATAAGGGCTTCTTCTTCGTTAACTACTACTCCTATTCTCTTCGTAAAAAAACCCGGAAATAATTTATATTTTTATATAGATTACCGAAAGTTAAATACTATATTAAAATATAATACCTATCCGATACTTTTTATATCGGAGATTCTATAGTAGATAACTAGTTCTAAGTAGATTTCTAAAATTAATATTATATTAGCTTTTTACCGTCTCCGGATACGTAAAAAAGATAAGTAGAAAATAGCTTTTAGAACTAGATTAAGATCTTTCGAGTAGCTAGTTACCCTTTTCGGCCTATCCGGCGCCCTTACCTCGTTTTAATAGTATATAAACGATACTTTTTATAAATACCTCGATATCTTCTACTCCGCTTATTTAAACGATATTATTATCTACTCTAATAGATCTAAAGAGGATTACTATTAAAAAGTCCGTTCTATAATCTCGAAACTCTCCGAAATAGGCCTATAATTAGATTTCTCTAAATCTAATTTCGAAACCCTAGAAGTTAAATATCTAGGCTTTATAATCGAATCCGGGGTAAATATAAAAACTAACCCCGAAAAGATAAAAGCTATTTAAGAGTAAGAACCCCTAAATACTATAAGAAGTATATAAGGCTTTTTAGGATTCGCGAACTATTATAAGTTCTTTATTAAGGATTTCTTAGATATCGCTAAACTTTTTACGAATTTAACTAAAAAAAATACTTTTTTTAAGTAGAATATAGACTACTAAAATACCTTCGAAAACTTTAAAAAAGCCCTTATCGACTCTAAAACCCTAGTTAGCTAGGATCCTTCTAGGCCTATAGCTATAGAAGCGGATACCTCCGGCTATACTTTAAAAGGCGTATTTATATAGTAATACCTTAAAGATTTTCTCTAAAGACCTATAGGATATTATTTAAGAAAGCTATCCCTTATTAAAATTAATTACCTTATATACGATAAAGAACTTCTATCTATTATATTATATATTAGAGAATAATATTCCGAGTTTAAAAGTATAGATTTTATAATCTATACGGATTACTAGAACCTAGTCTATTTCTAGACCCGGTAATACCTATCCGAATAATAGATATAATAAGGAGAAGAACTATCTAAATTTAAGTTTAAACTTATCTATTAGCCCGGTATTATATAAGTCTCTTTTAATACCTTTTTTAGAAGAGATTAAGATCTACTAAAAGATACCTCCGATAATAAGATATCTAGTAGAACTTTTTAATTACTTTCTAATTTTTCTAATACTTTAGAAAAATTAGAAATAAAAGTTAAAGCTATATAAATATCCGATAGTAACTCCGGACCCGAAAACGAGCTTCTTTCTACCTCTAAACTTACCGACCCCTTTAAAACCCTTTTTAAAGACTTAGAACTATCTAATCTATAGTTAGAAGGTCTAGAAAAGAACCCTAAATACTAGAAGATTCGGTAAGCCGTCTACGAAAGTAATTAGTAGTTCTATACTAGTTAAGGTTTACTAGTATCTATATCCGAGTATTTTATCGATATAGAGAACTATTTAACGTAGAGAGACCGAATTTAGATACCTTTCTTCGAGCCCTTTAGAACTAAGATTATCTAATAAATCTACGATTCCCCTACTACCGGCTACCTTAGTAGAGAAATTATAAGAGATCTAGTTTCTAAGTACTATATATAGCCGGGTCTATCCTCTAATATACGCCGTTTTATATAAAACTACTAGATCTATTCGTAAAGTAAAGTCTAGAGAGATTAGAAAAAAGGTCTTCTAAAACCCCTACTTATTCCGGAACGATCCTAGTAAGAACTATCTATAGATTTTATAGTAGACCTCCCCGAAATACCTAATAGGTCTATTATACTAGTAGTTATAGATAGACTTACGAAAAGCCCTATATTTATACTTATAAAGACGATAGAAGCCCTAGACGTCGCTTATACTTTCCTACGGTATATCTACGTATACTATAGACTCCTTTATACTATAGTTTCTAATAGAAGTCCTTAGTTTACTAGTTTATTCTAGAAAGAGGTTTACCGGTCTCTAGGAATTTAGAGGCGTTTATCTACGGCTTTTTATTTTTAGACCGACGGATCTACGGAATATTTAAATATAGAACTAGAGGTCTACTTATAGATATTCTATTCTTTTAATTAAAATAACTAGGATATATTATTACCTAGTATAATACTCGCTTTTAGTAATTAAAAATCTATATCTACCGGATTCTCCCTATTCTTCTTAAGCTACGGATACTACTTCGAGACCCTAGAACCTAATATAAGGTCTTCTACCGGATCTACTATCTCTCTAGCTAAAAAAGGGCGTAAATAGGTTAAAAAACTAAGAAATTACTACGATTTAGCGGTAGTAGTAATAGTAGATATATAAGAAACCTAGGAGAAATACGCGAACTAGTTATAATAGGCTTTAGAATCCTATAAAATAAGGGATAGAGTTCTACTATATTTAAAGAATATTAGAACTACTAGATTTTCGAAAAAACTAGATTAAATAGCCCTATTATATAAGGTTATAAGTCTAGTAGGATCTTATACTATCCGGCTAAATACCCCCTCGGAATTTACCCCGTTTTCTTTATAGATCTTCTACGTCGAGCTTCCGAAAACCTACTTCTATCCTAAAATATAGCCTACCCGGAACTACCCCCTATTTAACTATTAGAAGCCTCTAATAACTATATCGAAAAGGAGTAGGTTATAGAAAAGATCTTATAGTACTACTAATCTAAAAATAGCTACTTTAGTATTCTAATTAAGTAGAAAAGTTACGCGGAACCTATTAAAAAAACCCTAGAAGACTTCCTAGATACCGAAGCTCTAGAAGTCTACGAATCTAGTCTTTTAGAAGTTCTATAGGCTACGAAACCCTAGAAAAGGGGGGGGAGAGAGGGGCTAATATAAAGGGTTAAGACCCTTCTAAAAGCCTCGGCTACGCCCTTACTAAATCGTATATAGCCCTATATATAGCTTAGTTATTAGTTACGTAGTCCTTTTAATATTATCCGGTACTCGTTATTTTCGCCGCCGTCTAGTTCTATAAATACTAGTCGAATCGATAAAAGAATACTACCCCTAGAACCGGAAGAACCTAAGCTCTCTAACGAACCTATTTTAACTTAATAGTATAACTATTAGAGCTAATAATCGATAGTAATAAATCCTAGTAGTAAATCCTCTAATAGTAGTAAATCTTTCGATAGTAGTAAATCTAAAAACCCGAGTATAAGAAAGACCCCTTACTATTTTTCGATAGTAGCGAATTAGCCTCTTCTATTAAACCTAGACCTAGGTCTAGGCTTATAGAACTATACGGACTTCTCCGGGCCCTTTAGGGGCCCTTTACTATATATAAAGGACCCTACGCCTCTCGTAGGGTCTCCTTCTTCCTTCTCTTCTCTTCAGTTTAGAATATAATCTCATTCTACGTAAAAAGGTTCACCTCTTACGTAGACCGTTATAATAAGGGCTAGTAAGTAGTAGAAGAACTAAAGAAGGCCTTTACGGAAGCTAGCGTACTGGCCTACTTCCGGCCTAAGTACCCTATCCGTATTAAGACCGATTCCTTAGATTTTATAATTAGAGTTATCCTTAGCTAGAAGTAGCCTATAAGGGCGTAAGCCCTTAAAGCTTTTATATCGAGGAAGTTTAAGAATACTAAATTATACTACGATACCCTAGACGTAGAGCTTCTAACTATTTATAAAAGTTTTAAGATTTAGAGGTATTACTTTACGTATACTTTAATACTTATAGATATAAGAATAAATTATTTAAATATTAAGTATCTACTATTAAAACCCTAATTATCTCTAAAATAGGTAATAGTATTATTATACCTAACTCTTTTTAATTTTATAATTACTTATCTTCTAGAGTAGAAGAACCTAGTAGACCCTCTATTATAAAAGCTAGATTTTAATAACCCTATAGAGAGAAGAGAAGCGAGATAGGCTATTATACTTTAATTCTAATTATATTTTATAAATAAATATATTATACTATAGAAATATACTAAATATATAGTAGTAGTACTAAATAGTTTTATTAAGTATTACTTTATTTTAGGATACTCCCCCTAGGTTAAGGCTAGTACTCTAGTAATATATTATAAGCTTTCTAAGTTAATACCTCTATATCTAGCCTAAAGAGATAAGACTTTCGAGGCTAGTAATAGGATATTTAAATAATAATATAGTAATCTAAATATATACTTTAAGTTTTCCTATTACTAGGGAAGATAGTCTATAATATCCTCCGTTATCGACGGGGAGGAAACGGCTAACCCTACCCTTAAAGAGGATAATAAAGTAGTATATATTATACTCTTTAACTTAAATCTATAATTAGATTTTATTAAAAATACTATATTTAAAGATATACTCTATAAAGTATATTAAAAAGATACTTTTATTACCGAATAGAAATAGTCCTAAATATCCTATATTAAAAACGTATCTAGGAGAGCTAAATCGACTATTTAGCTTAAAGAGTATAGTCTACTTTATCGGAATAGTAAAGTATATACCCTAAATAGACTAATAATTAAGGTATTACGCTTATACTATAATAACCTATATACTAAGTACTAGGGTATATCTAGGATAATAGCTCGTATTAAAAGTACGTTTTTCTAGCCTAGTATTAATAAGGATACTAAATAATAAGTACGTACTTACGGTATATATTAAGTATCTAAGCCCTTATTAAAGAAACTATACGGTTTACTTAAACCCTTACTTATTCTTTAAAACTTATAGTAAGAGATTACTATTAATTTTATTATAGACCTACCCCTAGTATCCTCTAAAAGAGGCGGGTACTATAATTCGATTCTAGTAATTATAAATAGATTTATAAAATATATTAAGTATATCCCCTTTTTAAAATATATCTATAATATAGATCTAGTATAGTTATTTTTAGATAAGATCTTCTAATTATATAGGTTCCCGATAGGAATAATATCGGATAAAGGCTCGGTATTTATAAGTAAATAGTAGTCTAGCTTTTATAACCTCCTACTTATTAAAAGAAAGTTAAATATTAGCTTCTACCCCTAGACTAATTAGTAAATAGAGAGATAGACCTAGGTTATAGAATAGTATTTTAGAAATTACTATTCGAAGTATTAAGACGACTAGGATAACTAGCTACTACTAGTTTAAGTTATATATAATATATCTTAGTACTCGGTAATAAAATAAACCCTAGTAAAATTTCTATTTAAATACGAGCTATATATACCTTATAATACTATAAGAATACTATATAAGCGCGCCGAAGAAGCGGAGAACCGAGTAGAGATAATAGTAAAAGATAAAAACCTTATAAAAGAAGTTTTACTAAAAGTATAAATATCTATATCTTAATAATATAATAAGAAGCGAAAAGAGTACTCTTTTAAAGTTAATTAATAGGTTCTATTAAATACGAAAAATATTAACCTCTTAAAACCGTATTAAAAACTAAGACTTAAATAGATAGGCCTATATTAAATTAAGTTAATTAAATCGTCCGGAAACGCCGTCGAACTAAATCTTCTACTAATAATACGTATTTATAGCGTATTTAATATATAAAGCTTTAAACTTTATATCTATAAGCCTAATAAAACCCTAGAAATACTATTAGATAACCCTTTTAATAGAGAAACTATATACGAGGTCGATTTTATCGTAGATTATAGAGGTAATAGAAAGAATAGGCTATATAGAGTAAGATAATAAGGATATAATAAAGACGAAAATACCTAAGAACCCTAAAAATACTTTAACGATAAAAGGATATAATTAGAGTATAAGGAAAAATAAAGGAAATTTTAAAAAGTAGGTAGGGTACAAATCGTAGAATAAAATTCTATAGAGGTAAAATAAAAATACCGCTATAATATAAGGAAAAATAATGCGATAAAATAATATATTATTAGGAGCTATATAATATAGCTGTAAATTCGGTAAAAATAGTATAGAGATATTATAGATATTCGTTTTTTATTCGAGAGTAAATAATAATATTATCGATAAAAGCTCTAGTAAATTCCTTATATAGTATTAGTATTTAATCTATATATTATTAGATATAAGCTAGTAAGTTTTTAAATCTTATAAGTATAACTTATAATTATTCTTATTTTTAGTAGCTAAAAATAATAAACTTTTCTCTATACTCGTAAGCTATAAGGAATTAATAGAAGAAGGACTAGGCGTCGATTATAGTAATATACTAGTACCCCTTTAGCTTTTATATAATATCGGATTATTAAAATATAAGGAAATATCTAGGATAGTAACTCGATTTAGTCCTCTTAGATCTACTACTATTCTTCTTTTTTTTTTACTATTTATAGTTCGCTATATTACGAATATAGGTACCCCGAAAGGAATAGGGTTATATACCTAGTCTATTAATCCTTTTATATATATTTTATTTAGTATAGTATCGAGGAATAATTCTTTTTTAGGTCTTTACTAAAAGGGTTATTAGGCGATTCTTTTAAATATATAATCCGGGATTAGTAGTACTTTTATATATAACTTTAGTAGAAGTTAAATAAGTCCCGAATCGATCTATATATTAAGAAAGGCCTTAGCTAATTTAATAAGTTTATCGCTTAATAGAAGATCGGAGGGGTCCTAGTAGATATAAATACCGTCCTTTATCCTAATTAAAAGTTGTGTTGATTTGTTAGGTACTAGAAAGGTTAGAACCGGCTGAGAACGGTTCGGATTAGCCTAGAACGGGTCGGATCTAGCTTAGAATAGCTCGGATCTAGCTAGATCTACTCGGATCTAGCTAGATATAGCTTAGAACGGATAAATACTTCTCTAGAATATATAATTACTACTATTCTTAGGCGTTCTTAATTAATCTTTAATTAATCTATCTCCTTATAAAGCTATATTAACTATATAAAATCTATAAAGAAGAGTTTTTAGTTTTTAAATACCGGAAACCCTTTTTTTAAAGAAGCGGATAAGCGTATCCGGCTAGTACTACTAGCCGCTAGCTAGATCTAGATAAGGTTTAACCCTACTTAAGTCTATCTATAACTAGTCTCTTTAAACTAAATTAGTATACTCTTTTTTAAATTAAGCTATCGGCTAGCCGTATAGCTAATTTACTTAAATATACTCCGGAATAGTTTTTAATTACTTAGTACTAATAGGGCTAGAATTACTACTTCTATTTTTAAATATTACTAGAAAATTTTAAGTATTTTTTAGTTTAAATATTTTATTAAATTATTTATAATTTACTTTATACCGGGTATAAATTTAATTATAATATAATTATCTTTAGCTTCTTATTTTACGTAATAATAGTACTTTCTTATATAGGCTATTCTACTCGCCGTTTAAAGTTTAAATATTATTTTAATCGCCGCCTTATTATCTATAAATACTAAAATAAGTTTCCCTTCTAATAAGGGTATTCCTAGGTCTTTAAATATATTCCGAATTTAAATTAGTTCTCTATTTAGTAATAATATTAATATATACTTAGATTCTCCTAAAGATATTATTATAATAGTCTATTTCTTTATTAACTAACTTATAGCCCTACTAGTAATTATTACTATTTATCTTATAATACTTTTCGAATCGGGTATTTTAAAATTAGTATTATAATATTTATATAACCCTATTTAGTTATTAGTAGTATAATTAAACCCTAAATAACTATAGGTTATCCCTATATTCGTCGTTCTTTTAGCGTATTTTAATAAGGTTTTAGCTATTCTATAGTAGTCGACTTTAAATACCCTTAGCCTTTTTACTAAGATATTAATATTATATATTATATCTAGGCGTATTATATTTATAGTATATTATAAAGACCCTATTTTAGACCTAAATACTACGGCCTCCTCTAGACCGACCTAATCCCCTCCGTAATCGGGGTTAGTAAGCTTTTATATAGTCTTAGGGCTTAGGGATTAGATTAGTTTATAATCGGCTATACTTAATTAATCTAGAATTCGCCCCTAATACTTATTTTTAATTAGGCTTATACTACTATTAGTATAATTTACGATTCTTACTCTAAAATATTAAGCTAGAACGCCTATTACCTCGATTTCGATACCGTTCTTATAGAGATCTTTAACTAGGCTTTCTAAGCCTACCTCGTTTTTACTTACTACTATAAAGTTATTAATATAGGTATTAATAATAATTAACCCCGTCTACTAATCCTATAATATAGTACTAATAGGGCTAACCGGCTTATTTATATAGATTACTAAATCGTATATACTTAGTTTAAAACTTAAGTTTTTTAATTTTAAATATAGTTTCTACTACTACTCGAACCCGGCCTATCTTAGGCCGTAGAGGGGTTTAGCTACTCTTATTATTATTTAATTAGTAAAGCTATATTTTATTACCTCTTTAGGGTATTATATTATATACCTCTAGATCTATAGCGGAACCCTTATAAAAATAGTATAGTAGAGGTCTCCTAGTAGGTAAGCTTTTACTATATCTATTTAATATCTAGTTTAACTTAGGGAGTTAGTAATTATAAGTAGTATTCTCTATAAAGTAGACTTAACTATACTTATATAGTATTTATTATAATTAATCCCCTTATACTATCGGAATCCTCTCGTAATTATTTATACTTTATACCTTATAACCTAGTTATCCGTATCTCTTTTCTATTTATAAATTATCTTACTATCGATTACGTTTTTACCTTATTCTTAAGTAAATTTAAATATACCTCGTTCTAATAGTATTTTAATTTCCGTTTTTAGGGCTTATAGCTACTATTAGTAGTTAGGCCTAATTATAGGCTCTTAATAGTTAGGTATATCTAAATCGGCTTCTAGATATAGGCCTATAAATACGCTATTATTAACCTAGAAAGCCTCTAGTTTTTAATTAGTTATCGAAAACCCCGTAAATAGGTTATTCTTATAGGGGTTAAGGTCCTCGCCGCCTATACCGCTAGTCGTACTAAAATTATTATTATTAGTAGCCTCTTTATCTATATACGAGTCGGTTTCGAACTCCCCCTTACTCTTATACTTTTATTCTAATACTTTACTACTAGGTTTAACTAATACTCCCCCTCGGTAAGGGCTTTAATTACCCGTAGTACCGATTTAACTATAGTTATTTTATAGTTTAAATATCCCTAAAATATATAAAGTTTTTATAACTTTATTTAGATCTATAACTTATAGTTCTTCGTAGAACTATATATTATAGCTTATTATAATTTTCTTATATAAGTCTAGGGCTACTTTATATAAGTAGTAACCCCTAAAGCCTACTAATTTACCGGACTCCCCTCGTACCTCGGTTTTCGAACTACTACTATTAATAATCCTTATTACGACCTTACTTCCTAGGATCCTCGGCTAGTCTAGTTTTAGCTAGGCTATTAGTACTAGTATCTTACTACGTAATTCGGGTAATAGTAGTTTAAATTACTACCTATTAATATAGCCCTAATATACTCTAGTTCTATATTTAAACGTTCTATAGATCCGTTAGTCTAAGGATAAAAAGCCGTAGATAAACGCCTCTAAATTCCTAGAGACCGGTAAACCTCTTTCTAGAATAAACCGGTAAACTAGGGACCTCTATCGGAAACTATAGCGCGGGGGAGTCCGTAGTATATATAGATATACCGTAGGAAGGCGTAGGCGACGTCTAGGGCCTCTATTATCTTTATAAGTATAAATATAGGGCTTTTTATAAGTCTATCCGTAACTACTAGTATAGTAGACCTATTAGGTATTTCGGGGAGGTCTACTATAAAATCTATAAATAGTTCTTACTAGGATCGTTCCGGAACGGGTAGGGGTTTTAGAAGACCCTTTTTCTAATCTCTTTAGACTTTACTTTACGAGTAGATCTAATAGTTCTGCGTAAAATAGCGTATATTAGAGGATATACCCGGCTATATATAATACCTAGAAACTAGATCTCTCGTAACTTCTCTACCGGGGTAGCCGGTAGTAGGAGAGTCGTAGATTAGTTAGATAATCTTAGTTCTAAAGGGCTTAAAGAAGGGTATCTAGATTCGGTCTCTCTATATTAAATAGTTCTCTATATCGATAAAATACTCGGATATAGATACCGGTAAACCCTAACTAGTAGAAAACTACTAGTTATCCTCGCGGACGGCTTACCGAATCTTCTAGTATTTAGGGTTCTTTTCTAGACTTTCTAATTATAGGTTAGATAGTTCTAAGTCTTAGAAAAAGGTCTTAGGAGGGTCGGCGAGTTCGGAGGCGGAAAGAGGCTCGTTTTTAGGTCTAGAGTTACTATCGGATATCTATATAGCTTTAACTTTTATTTCTAATCTTTTAAGGGTATTAGAAGGGTTAGAAAGTAATTAAAAGCTTCTACTAGATATCTTATCGTCGGAGGTATCTTTTAGTAGATCTTAATCTCTTCTTAAGAGGGCGTCGGAAGAGATTTACGTAGTACCGGGCCGGTAGATAAATTTAAATTTAAATTCGGATAGTTCTTCTCTTTACTATATCTAGTATTCGGATATATACAGTGACCGCACCCCCACAGGAACGTACCCCCTAACGAACAGCCGTAACCTTACTCTTCCATCCACCTACCTTCACCGCTTTAGATACCTCTTTTTACCTACGATAAGTAGTATTAAATAGATGATTTTAATATTATTTAATTAGCTTTAATTTTAGCTTTATTCTAATACTAATTTTATTATAATAGTACTAGAAGAAAGTAAGATTTAAGCGGTAATCGCCGAGTTTCGTATAGCTACGAGCCCTAACCTTCGATCGATTACTCGTAAGTTTAAGATACCCTATACTATACTATATAGCCGAATATACGGAAAAAAGTCTACTTCGGATAGGTAGATCGATTAGTAGTTTTTATCTACTTAAGAAGAAACTTCTTTAGCTCGTATTTACTATTAATTACTCGATTAGGGGTAGCTAGCTTCTCTATCTATACTTCGCTAGCTTACTACGGATATCCTTACAGCACGCGGCGATAAAATAGTCTTAAGCGAGTACTAGTATCTTAATTATTTAAGCCGTTATCGAGATCTCGAATATCGCTAGTACTATACTATACTATAAGTACGAAAAAACGCCGCTAATAAAGCTATAATCTATAGTTATTTTAATCTATATTAATCTATTATCGTGAAGTACGGTATTCCTCTAGAAGACCGTTATAATATAAATAAAAAAGGGTATTTTTTAGGTATAACTAATATAGAAAAGGTCTTTATATACCCCTTTTTACTACTATATCTAGGCTAACTATATAGTATTTATAGCTAATCGTTCCCTAGGGTTACGAACCTCTATTAACCGAACCTAGTAATAGAGACTTTATCTCTACTATCGAGTATATTAACGCTACTTTAGAAGTAATAGATCCGATAATTATTATAAAAGGAGAATATATCGTATTCGAATAGATACCGAAAGACTTTAATAAAAGTACGATTATCGTAGTATCGGAAAATAGGTAGACTAATTACTAGCTAGCGCTTTAATAATTAAAGTACTTCGATAAATCTATATAGAAATAAATATACGGTAAATATTAGCTTCTAATCTTCGATAGGTATAAATCTTACTATTTAATACCTTTTATCGAGTATTATAAAACTAACTTTATTATTCTATTAGTTTTACCGCCGTATTCTACTTATATTCTATAACCTCTCGATATCGGTATCTTCTCGCCTTTCTAGCGGTTATATCATACCGCTATATAAAAACGATCGTTCCTCGGCGCTAAAAGGGTTATACGGTACGCGTTTCTTACGATATTAAAGGAGATATACTATTCTATACGGAATAATATCCCTAGTACGTGGCGAGGAGCTAGTTTAGTACTATTTTACCTTTAAATAATTATTAATAAGTAGTATAAGCTACTTATACCTATACGGTCACGATTATACCCTTAAATACCGTAAGAATAAATAGATAAGCTTTACGATTAAATATCTACTTTAGAACTAACCTTACGAAGGTAAGATATCCTCGATAAAGCGATTAATTATATAACTAGCTATACTAAACGGTACTACGCTAATACTATACTATATAAATAGCTTACTAATAGTATCGTCGAAAAAGAGTAGCTAAAGCGTATAAAAGTACGAAGAAAAAGACCTTAAATAGTAAGGGTCTTAAGTATAGAATAAATAGAAGAAGAAGCCTTTTAAATAGAGATAAAAGAAGAAGAAGAAGCTATACGAAAAGTAAAAGTATTAGTACTTCGTAGAAAAGTTAGTTTTACGAAGTTAGTATAATATAACTTTAAAATAGGCCCTAAAGTATTTAATTAGGTGCGTTTTTCTATAATATAAATTATCTACTAGTTAATCTAATTCTAATAACGAAACTAAAGCTTTTCTATTATATTCGTAAGCCTTTTATAGGTATTTAATTCCTTTTTATAGTAATTAAAATACGTGTTTAAAGCTGTTCGTGGGGGCTGTTCGACAGGGGGTACGTTCCTGTGGGGGTGCGGTCACTGTATTACCGGGTCTAGAAGTAGACTAGGTTCTAGTAGTCCGTATAAATTATAAAGTCTATACTTTTAAATTTAGAATACTACTCTTTAATATATAATATAATAGATAGAAGTTCTTTATTATATATAAGGTAATTAACTTCGGTAAGGGATAGTTTTTATAAATAGTATCCTATAAGTCTTTAGAGAAGGTCTTCGGGGTTTTACTATATAAGTACGCCTCTTAAAGTATATTCGGAGATATCCGCTTCTACGGCTATAGGCCTAGAAAGATCCTAATTAATTAGGGTCTCGGAATCGATAAAGGCTTTTTTAAGGTTATCGAAGGCGTTCTAGTAGTCCGTATTCTATTTAAAAAATATATCCTTTTTAGTTAGATTTATAAAAGGTCTAGCGATATCCGAGAAGTCTTTAATAAAGACTTTATAGTATTTCGCGAATCCTAGGAAACCTCGTATACTTTTAACGGTTTTTAGGGGTTCTTATTTTTAAATAGCTTTTATTTTTTAAAATCGGTTTTTATACTTACCTTAGACTTAATTATAAAACCTAAATACTTAATTTCCGGGGTTTCGAAACTAGATTTAGAGAAATCTAACTATAACTAGCCTTAAAGAGTTTCGAGATTATAGAATAGACTTTTTAATAGTAATCCTCTTTAGATCTATTAGAGTAGATAATAACGTCGTCTAGATAAGCGGAGTAGAAAATATTAAAATATTCGTAAAAAGTATTATTTATATACTATTAAAATAAAGTAGGGATACCGGATAAATAGAAAAAGGTAACTAGCTATTCGAAAGACTTTAATCTAGTTCTAAAAGCCGTTTTCTACTTATCTCCTTTACGTATCCGGAGATAGTAAAAAGCCGATATAATATCGACTTTAGAAATCTATTTAGAATTAGCTATTTATTATAGAGTCTCTAAGATAAAAGGTATTAGATAGGTATTATATTTCGATATAGTATTTAACCCTTAGTAGTCTATATAAAAGCGTAGGCTATTTCCGGGTTTTTTTATAAAGAGAACTAGAGTAGCGGCTAACGAAGAAGAGGCCTTTATAAAGCCCTAATCTAGTAGTTCGTATAAAGTCTTCCGTAGAACTAGAAGCTCTTCTCTAGATATCGAATATAAAGTTATTTTCGGAATAGTAGTATCCGGAAGTAGGTTTATTTTGGCGAGAAGGTAGTAGTTCTTTAGCTTTCTTTCTAATTAAAGCTTCGATAATAGGGAATAACTAGGTAGGGGCTTCGAGATAGGGGTCTTTTTCTTCTTTAATCGTAAGGGCTTTCTAAATATCCGCGAGGGAAGTTAAGAAAACGTACGTAGGTAGTTTTCCTTTTAAAGCCCTAGTTAAAGGGGTTTTAAAGCCGGTAAAAAAGACTTAAACGATTTCGGGGTCTATAGATACTAGTATTATAGATATTTTAAACCTAAAAAGTCTTTAAATAGTTATAGTATTAGTAACGGGGTAAAAAGAGGTATCGTAAAACCGTAATTACCTTTTTCCTAAAATTATAAGATTAGACTATCCGGGGATTATATATATTTAAATACCCTCGCGAAACCTACTTATATCTAGTTTAAAATAAGCTATTTAAGATATAGTAAGTTAAAAGTCTTTAAACTAGTTAACGATTTACTAAAGGCGGTAGGGCTAGATCGGGTAGAAGGTAATTCTATATTTATTAGAAGCTCTATTAGATATTATAGTAAAACTATAATAATTAGAGTCGATAAAAGGTTTTATATTAGATTTATTATTTATAATAATATCTATATAAATACCCTCTTCTTCTAAAGAAGCTAGGGGTTAAGTAGGGATTTCTAGGGGTTTTAGAGATTTTAAGTCGAGATTTTAACTTAAAATTACTCTTTTTCCGATTCCGAGTCTTCCGAGTCGTCCGAGAAAATCTTAACGATTTTAGGGGTCTTTCTAGTTTTCGCGGCTTTAGTAGGGGCCCTCGTAGTAGGGGCCGGGGTTTCTTAGATAATATTAGATACTTAGGGCTCTTCTATAACTAGAATAGGGTTTTAAATATAAACCCGGGTCTAAGTAAAAGCTATAAGATAAAAAGTATATAAGTAGTTTTTTTAAATATAGTAGAAGTAAAGACTAAATCGGAATCTCTTTTCTTTTTCTTCTAAAGTTAGGTATCCCCTAGAGATCCTAGAAAAAAGTTCCTAATCTATAAAATCCCTATAAAAGGCCTAAGTAGTCTAAGAAAACCCTTAAGTCTAGAACTAGTTAGTAAGGGCTTAGGGGAAGTTCGGTAAGGTATAAGAGGAGGAGTAATATTTCTTATAATAGACTAGTCTTTCTAAATCCGAGGCGAGTCCTAGGAAAGTCCTAATATATAAGGCGTAAATCTAAGGTTTTTCTCGGCCGATTAGGGCTTTCCGGAGGTCTAAGGAGATATTTCCTTCTAGATACGAGATTTTTACGCTTTCTAGGGTATCTATAAACTCGGCTTTAGCGAGGAGGCGCTCGAATTTCGGGAGATAGAAAGTAAATAAATCTTTTTCTTTTATTTTTTCTTCTCGGAGTTTATCTCGAGCCCTAGCTACCTCGTTAAAGTCTATATAAATAGACTCTAGGTAAGCTAATAGGTTCGAAAGGTTCGCGAGCCCTTATTTTTCTATATCCTATATTAAGAGGACAGTCTTCACGATAGGGAGAGGGAAGAGGATATAGAAGATGACTTCTTATAGTAGGAATTTATATA
>JAOYNU010009335.1:0-17621 GCA_026745395.1 Tympanopsis confertula
GCCGATTTGAGCGCGGCGGTCTCATCGATCGCCATAGCCTTGGCCAGGACCGGATAAGAGTCCTTCGGATAGGGCTTCTCGCCCCACTTGGGATAGGCAAGCCCTGCTTTCACGGCGGCGTCGCGCGCCTTGCTGGCGCCGAGGACGGCATAGAAGCGATGCGGCTCGAACAGCATCTTCGGCCGCCCCTGCGCATCAAAGCCGGAGCCGCTGGTCTCGACGTCCATGAAAGCGTGAAGCTCGTCCTCACCGACGCCGATTTCTGCGCCGATGCGCGGCAGGTCGGCGTCCTCGATCCGTTTGGCCGGACCCTTGAAGTCGGGATATTTGAGACTGGTCATGATCGGTTTCCTTCGGGGTTTTAAGCTGATCAGGAATGGCGGACTTCGGCCATGATGCGCCGGGCGCCGACGACATTGCCCGTCGTCGTGCCAGTGAGCTGGATTTCGTAGGTGGTGGCCGCCGTCAGCGGATTGGCGTCACGAGCAAAGCCGGTGAACATCTCGTTGTTCTGAAGCACGACGCCCGCCACCGTCGAGATCGTGGTGCCGTCACCACGGTAGAACACAACGTCGAACGTCTTCGTCGAGCCAGATGTATTTCTGAACTGCATGTCGAGCCGAACATAATTCGGTGCGACCGACTGCGCGGGGATGCTTACGCTTTGGACAGAGGTGGCAGATGTGCCAAACGAGGCGACATTCGCAAGCGTGCTCACATAGTATGGTTCGTTGACAGCGCCCTGCAAAATGTCGGATGCCTTTACATAAGGCGCAGTGAAACTGACACCCGCGAACCGGCTTGAGTAAGGCGCACTCGCCACGCCGGACGTGTTGACGTTATCCGCCCACAGATAGAAGGTTACGCCTGGCTGATAGCCGACAAGCTGGAACATCGCGATCCAGTACAGCCCATTGAAAAAGGCCGCCGAAAGGTTCATTCCCGATCCGGCCGTGTTGAAGTCGTTGGTGCCGGAAACGTAAAGCCGGGTATAAAGGTAATCCGGGTCAGGCTGCGGAATGAAAACCAGCACGTTGACGACGCCGATGGTAGCGATGCCTGTTACAAGGTTGGTCGGTGCCGCCGGCGCCGCTGTCTGTCCGGCAGGCTTGACGCCCACTGACGTCAAGGCGCTCGCTGGACCTGGCGTGCCGTTGAAGCTGACGGCGCGGCCCAGAGCCTTGTAGAACATCGTCGACAGCGCTTTGACATCGAATGAGGTTCTGACCACGGGATATGTCCTCCACAAGGTGTAGGTGCCGCCGAGTGTCGACGACGTCCAGAGTTCGATTTCGTAGGATTTTACCGGCACGCCGGAGCCGGGCGCCGACCATGAGATATGCAGGCCAGTGTCAACCGTGCCGTCACCGTCGATGTCGGCCGTCAGTGAGGTCAGGACCGGCACGGACGGAGTGCCTGGCGCGGTCTGGTCCGTAACCGCATCAGTTACCGCACCCGCAGCAAAATCGTCCGTGATGATGACGCCGGCAGTGGCGCTGGCTCCGGCCGTGTTGCTGACCGGATATTTGGCGCTTTCGTTGAAGGACCGGTCTTCGAAGGTGATCCAGTAGTAGTAAGTCGTGCGGTTGGTCAGGCCGCCATCGGTGAAGGCGGTGCCGTGAATGCGATCAAGCTCGGTCGCCGAGGCAAAGTTGTTCGTCGCCGCCCGATAGATGATGGTGCGGTTGTAATCGCTGTCCGGGCTTTTCGGCCATGCCAGCTTGATCGACTTGTGCCAGCCGGAAGCTGTCAGGCCCGTCGGCGCGGTCGGTGCCGTCGTCTTCTTGTTCGGGGTCAGCGAGACGTTGGACGTGTAGTTGCTGATGACGCCGGCAAACGAGCTGCTGGCCACCGAGATCACGTAGGTCTTGCCGGAAATGACCGCAAACTTGTCGATGTAGCTTGTGGGCGAGCCGTTGCCGACATCCTTGAAATACCGATAGGTAATGTCGGTACCGTCATTGATGCGAATGACGTAGCTGCCCTTCTTGCCGGCATTGCCGGTAAAGCCGACCACAAGCCGCACCTCGACCTTGCCGTCGCCATTGAGGTCGGTCTGCTGGCTGAGCGTCAGGCCCGTCGGCGTCGGGGGCTGCGTTCCGTCGACGTCGGACTCGGAGACGTTCTGCGTCGTGCCGCTAATGCCGCCCGTGTTCGAAACCGGCCATTTGGCGCTCTCATTGCCCGATTTGTCGAGATGGGTGATCCAGTAATAGTAGGTCGTCTGGTTGGAGAGATTGGTGTTGTTCCAGCCCGAACCCGCCTTCTGGTGGACCTCGACCGCATTGGCGAAATTGTTGGTCAGCGAGCGATAGACCCGGGTCGCGAAATAATCCTTGTCCGGCGACTTGTCCCAGGTCAGCGCAATGACCTTGAAGCCCGCCGTCAGCGCCAGCCCCGCCGGCGTCGTCGAAGCGGTGTTCTTCTTCGTGATCGTGAGCGTGGTCGTGCCGGACCAGTCGCCGCGCGTGCCGCCATCAGCCGCGATGAAGCGCACGTCGACGGTATAGGTCTTCCCCGATGTGGCGGGGATGCGCAGCGAGTTGTCCGGGGAGCGATAGGTTCGCGTCGGACCGCCGGTGATGGCCACGCGCACCTGATAATCGCCTTCGGCCGGAATGGCGGTCCAGTCGATATCGAGGTAGAAATCGAGCGTGCCGTCATCGCCGAGATCGGAAACGCGTGTCAGCGCCGGCGAACCGGGAATGTCGATATCGTAGAGCGTGACATTCTTCCACGCCGTCCATGAACTGTCGCGGCTGCGGTCGACCGGCTGGGCATAAAGCCGGACCTGATAGGACTGCTTGAAGCGGAACGCAGCGCTGGTCACGGTGCGATCGTCGTCGGCGATATTGTAGAAGGCGCCGTGTGCGATGACCTTGGGGATCGCAGCCGAACGGCGGACTTCCCACTTCACATAATCAAGGTCGACATCTTCCGCGCCCCACGTCCATTCGATACGGATGGCGGGCTTGTCCTTCGTGCTTGTCGGGCTATCGACCTGGTCGGCAGAGACGGAGAAATCGAGCGCCAGCTGTCCCGGCCGGATCGGCGTCAGCGGCCCAACACTCTCCGGCAGTTCATAGGTGACATCCCAGTCGTAGTCGGCCGGGTTGGTCTCGCGCAACGTGACCACCTGGTTGCCGTTCGGTAGGTCGTCGATCGCCTGCACCTGGAATTTCTTGTTCACGTAGCCGTTTCGGGCCGAATTCCAGTTCACGACGTCGAAGGGTTCGAGGATATAGGCCGACGGCGGCAGCACCAGCGTGTGGGTAATCTGCCGGCGGCTATCGAGCACCGCAATGCGCTTGAGCCGATGCGCCTGCGTGACCTCGGTCACATAGGAGAACTGCAGGTCCGCGATTTGCTGGACGTTGTTGTCTTCAGCCAGCAAATCGGCGAGGTAGAGCGGCGCCGCGTCCTTCATCACCCAGCCGGCCGAAGGCCTCAAATAGGTGGCGCGGGCGCCGTTATAGGTGTCGACCTTGAACAGATCGTCGGTCTGTTCCTCGGTGATGATGATATCGTCGTCGGTAAACGAATAGATCGAGGTGCCCGGCGGCCCGGCCCATGTCTTCCAGACGCCAGCATATTCGGTGGTGTAGCCCGTGCAGGCCTTGTCGAGCTCGCGGATGATGTCGATCGGCTGATGGTCGACCTGGATCTCGCACGCCGCCGTGTAGCGCTTCGACGTTGAGCCGTCGGCATGCGTCACGGTCTCGTTGCAATGCGCGATCGCCGCTATCCAATAGGCCGATGGCAGCTGGTACTGATTGGCGGGATCGAGCCCGATCTGCCCGCCCCACAGCCACTGATCGCCGAAGTAAATGCCCTTGATGACGTTATAGGCCATCACCTTGGGATTTTCGGAATAGGTCCAGGTCGCCGGATCGTTCCAGCGCTGAGATCCCGAACCGCCCTGCGTCGAGTCCTTGCTGACGTCATAAAGCGGGATGCCGCGCACGACGAACTTGAATTCGGGGATACCCGACCAGATGCCTTGCGCCGAGTAGCGCGCGACGACGATCACATAGGCGCAGCCACGACCGACCATGTCCGACGTCCACGGCTTATCCTCGTCGGCGCCGTAGGTGTTGGTCAGATAGTCATCGTCATCAGTCTGGGTGCCATCGTAAAACTTCACCCAGCAATATTGATGGTGGTACTTGTCCTTCGACAGCTTGTCGTAATCGATGACCCGCATGAAGCCAGGCGTCGGCGCATCGCTTTCGAAATGGCCGGCGGCAGGTGTCTGGAAATCGATGTCGATCGTGCATTTCTCGCCGTTGATCCAGATCGCATTCGAGAACGACGTCACCGGCACTTCGCTGAGCGAGATCACCAGCGTCAGAAAGCGGTTGGCGCCGCCACCGGTCTGGTTGACGTAGACGAGCTTGCCGGCTGTCGCGACCTCGCCCATGATGAAGCTGAGCGGATTGTCGCCGCCGGACTGCAGCTTTTCCTTGATGCCCTTCTGCTTCTGCGGCTTCTGCATCAGCTTGCCGAGCAGGAACTGCGCGCCCATGGAGATGGCCGCACCCAGCAGCGGCACGGCAGCCACGGCCGACGAGATCGCCGTCCAGGCAGCACCAAGCGCCGCCGTGAAGGGATCTGCATGGGCAATGTCGACCAGGCAGGCAAACGCAAGAAGCGTCGCCTGCGCCAGCCGCAGCAACTTTTTGAAGGTCATCAAAATACCGTCAGAGGGTTAGAAGGGCACCCGGAACACGCGGGAAGCTTTCGAGAGCGGCAACGCGCCCTTGCCGCGCGGCGTCATGCAATTGAGGTGGACGCCGCCGACAATGGCGAGCGCTGCCTCTCCGAACATGCCATCGGCAAGGGCGATATCGCCTATGACCGCTTCCCCAAGCCCGATCTCGGGGAGGCAGGACGCGACAAGGTCGGCGTAGGACGAAAAGCCGGCGGCGACTATCAAAGCCGTGCCGCTGTCACGGTCGGAATATTTGCCGCGGAAGTCGGCCGCGAAGTCGACGCCGGTCATGGCATGGACGGCATCGGCGCCGAACAAGGCGCAATCGAGCACGCCCCATTCGAAGGACTTGCCGTCCAGTCCGTCGAGATAGGCGTCGAGGCGCTTGCGCCAATCAGGCCGGCGTTTGAGATCGGTCATGTGCGAAAGAACTTCTCTTTGGGCTGATCCTTCGGGGTGACCACCGTTTCTGTCTGCCCCCACCAGACGCGCCATGCCCCGGCGACGTCGAGATATTTGCCGAACAGATCGCCGCTGCGCTGCTTCAGCGTCTCCATGCTGAACAGCAGGCCGCTGGTCCGTGTGAGGATACGGGATTCCGAGGAGCATTCGACATCGACGAAGGCCTCGCCACCAACCTTGGCCGTCTTGATCGGCGCGGCTGTGATGTATCCCCGAAAGCGGACTTCGGCGGGATCGACGAGCCGCCACGTTTCCGGATCGAAGCGACCCCGGTGGATCTCGACCCGGCAATAGCGAGACTTATAGGCGCGAAACAGGTCGGCCGCTTCCAGCGAGATGCCTGACAGGCGCATGCGGATCTTGCGCACTTCGGTGTTGAGGTTGCCGGGGATCGACGGAACCTGCAGCAGCTGACCGGCGCCCGAGTAGACCCGGCTTTCTGTCGTGCCGTCCTGCGGTTTTTTGACCGGGATTGTGATCGGGACATCACCGGTCCAGAAGCCGATGCCTTCTTCTTCGCCGGTGTCGCGGTTGCGTGGCCAGGCATAGACGAAGTCGCGGATAACGGTGCCGATTGTTGGCGCGTCCTGCATCGCGACGATGGTGTTGATCGGCAAATCCTTCGGCATTACGGCACCTGCCTTGCTTTGAACGACATGCCCGAGGTCATCATCTTGCGGCCCGTTCCCGGCTCAAAACCGCCCGGCAACAGCTTCATCTTCGCCGAAGGATGGCGGATGACGACCGTGCGGGGTGTCGTGAGATCTGGATCGGCGATGCGCGGGCGGATTTCCATCCAGGTCGTGTCGCCGCTGCTATTGGCGGCATCGCCGACGATGATGCGATGCATGGCGCGATAGGCCGATGACGGTCCGAAATTGAAATGGAAGAAATCCCCCGTCGTCATCTTGTAGCCAGATGGCAGATCGCCGAATTTTACCGACTTTCCATCGGAGCTGACGTCGACCATGTGCACGGTCGACGAGCCCAGAATGCTGCCATCGGGATCATACTGCGGATAGGCGCGGCGCGGGTCCCAGAGAAAGAAATTGTTGAGCCCGCCGTCCAGCGCCTCGATCTGCGCCTGAACCTGCGACGCCTCGTCGTGGTCCATGTCGATGATGCCGATTTCCGCCATCCAGTATTTGGGGCCGATATCGGCATAGATCAAATTGCCATTGGCCTGGCCGGACGACACCATGTTGTCGGCCAGCCAGAACTTTACCGTCATCTTGCCAATGAGCGTGGCAAGATCCGTGTTCGGGAATGTCAGCGCCATGCATCAGCCTCGATCGTAGGGCGAGTTGTTGTAGCGCTCGACATCGTCATTGAACGTGTTGGCGCGATATTGATCGAGGTGCCCCCTCGAAATCTCGTCGGCAGCGACCCGCACGCGTTCCATCAGTTCTTTGTCGCCATTCCCTGACACGACGATATTGGACTCGTACCGATGCACCACCGTTTGAGGACCTGAGCGGCGAAGCGCGGCGTCCGCCTTGTGAGCGGGAATGACCTGGCTGCCGCGTGGCAGGTTGATGATCTCGCCGCCGCGTTCATTGACCCTTGCGAGGCCGCCGGGCGCGGAATCCGTCCCGTCGGCGAAACCGAACAGATTGCCGATCCACGAAAACAGGTTGCCGCCCGACGTGCCGCCGGACGGCTTCTTGCCCAGCCCGCTGATCAAGCTGCTAAAACTCGACGTGACATCCTTCGAGCTGTTACTCACATTCGCCATGTTGAAGTTCGTGGATACCGTCGTCGCCGACAACCTTTTCAGATCCTGATTGAGCGCGTTGAAGCCCTCGCTTTGAACGCCCGGAAACAAGCTTCGCTGGCGCGGGTTCAGGCCGTCGCGCCATGACCCCCCGCCCATGCCAACGCCGCGCCGGTCAAGGTCGAAATGCATCATGTCCATGGCGCCGTACTTGCCCGCAGGGCCGGAGAAGTAGCCGCCCCAACGAAACTGATTGTTGAGATCCGGATACTGCTGCATCTGGATCAACCGGGCGTTTTGCGCGAACTGCTCGTAAGCGCGAAAGTTGCCGGGGCTCTGATAGTTGCTGAGCGGCAGGCCGGTTTTTAGGTCCGTCAGTCGGACATCGGTGGCAAGCCCCTCACCGTGATAACGTGGATCGCCACGACGAAACCCGGAGAAGGCATCGACCTTGAAGCCGGGCGTCCGAAGCGCCGCCTGATTGAGAATATCGAGCAGCCGAGGATCGGTGCCAGGTCGATAGTTCCCCACAAAGCCGAGCGGCAAGCCCGTATTCGCACCCTTTGCGGCCAGAACGCCGGCGATCAGATCTGGCTGCTGCGCCAAAACGTTTGCCTGAGCGCCGTTCAGCGGATTGGTCGCGGCCGGAATGCCCGGTACTTTTGCGGTGGCGCCAGCGAAGGGATTCAGCCCGCCGGTCACACCGCCGTTGATCATGACGGTTGTCGCCGTTACCGTCATCATCGGTGTCGACGTCGTGCTAAGACCAGGCACCTTGGGCTTGCCGCTGAACAGGTCAGCAAACGTTGGCAAATTGGTGCCGGTCAGGTAGTTTTTGACGCTATTGGCACCCAGCTGCGAAACGAACTTCAAGACGTCGGCGGCGGCGGCACGCAAGCGGCTTTGCAGATTTCCTGTGCCGGTCAGAAGATCGTCGATGACGGTTCCCTCTGACTGCTGCAACGACTGAAACGCCGCGTTCTGCCGATCGATCTCCGCACGTGCGCCGGCAAGCGCTGCCTGTTCGGCGATATAGTTCTGCGCCAATCGGGTGCTGGTGTCGATGCCTTGCTGCTTAAGCTGGATTTCAGCCTGCAGGGCGGCCATGGAACGCGCCCGTTCTTCGACCGATCTGCCGATCAGATCGGCCTCACGCTGCAGCTGCTGCGCCTGATATCCCTGATCTTGGACGAGCCGGCCAAGCGAGATCTGCGCATTGATGTCGGCGATGGCGGCCGCCTTCTTCCGGGCTGCCGCAATTTCGGTTTCGTCGGCAGCGACATTGGCGCGCGCGGCTGCCTCGCGGATCTGGGCTTCTGCCTCATAGGCCGCTCGCAACCGATTTTGCTCGGCGACACTCTTGCCAATTAACGCCAGTTCGTTTTGCGCTGCCGCAAGCGCGGCATTCGACGAGCGAACACGCTCCTCTTTGGCTGTCCGCAAGTCGTTCTCAGCCTGGGCATAGGCGAGCGCAGCCTCGGCATTGGCGCGGTACTGGCGATTGGTCAGATCCTCGCCGGGATTGAGGGGCTGAGCCAAAACACGCTGACGTGCGGCGGCAGCAAGCTCTTCTGGGGATCGCGCGCCAATACCGGCGAGAGCAGCTGCATGCTGACGTTGCATATTGATCAGATCATCAGCATTCTGGATGCGTAATTTCGTTGCAGCATCCGCCTCATCCGTTCGCGCCGTCAAGTTCGGAAACCTGACCAGCTCCTGCAAACGGATATGCTCCAGCATCTGGTCGTCGACCAGCTTGAGCTGCTTGGCATAATCCAGGATGCTGTTCGCCTGCGTCTGCATCCCCTTTTCTTCGCCGATCCTCCTGATCGCGACGATGAACTCCTCGACGGTCGCGGTACCTGACCGCAGAGCGTTGAAAGGCTTGGCGAAGTCGCCGAGATCGGCCCGGAGCGTGAAACCGGGAACTCGACCATACGGTGCACCGAACCGCTGGCTTAAGGTATCGACAGAATCCTTACGCTTCTGGGCAAGATCCGCTGCGCTGGTACTTTCGGCCGCAAGCGCGATAGCCCTATCGGCTTCCGAGTATTTCTTTGCCCGGTCCTCTGCGATGCCGTAGGCCTCGCCTAGCGCCTTGATATTTGCAGCGTGCTCTTTCAGCACGTCGTCCGTGGTTTTGGCTTCCTTACGCGCAGAAAAGTAAAATGCGGTGGCGAGAGCCGTCACGCCAGCGAAGGCCCAACCGATGGGGCTGATTGCGCCAGCGAGGCCAAGCGCAGCCACGCGAGCAGCGCCGAGATCGGCAGCAAGCTTTGCCCCGCCGCCTCCACCGATATATTCCTGCGCGATCTGCGGAAGCTGTTGCGCGGCGATCATACCGACCGGCATTCCGCTCGCGAGACCCTGACCGATATCGAAGCCTTGATAGGCGAGATTGTGACGACGAGCGCCGGCACCATTGTCATTCGCGCCGGTCGGCGTCTTGTTCAGGCTCGCTACGAATTGCTCATGACGGGTGCGGGCAAGGTTTTCTGCCGCCGCGAATTCTTCGGCGTCGATCTTATTGTTGCGCAAAAGCTTGCCGTACTCAGCAAGCTCGCTGTTCAACCGAGCCTGAGACGTACCAATGGGATCGATTGCAGCACGAAGTGTGGCAGCACTGCTGGTCATGCGATCAAGTTCGGCGCGCGCTTCCTCAATTTCGCGAGAGGCCTGAGCAAACCGCAACATCTCCTCATTGGTCGCGGAAACTACCTTGCCCAACTGCGTATAGCCTTGGGCCATGATGTTCGCACCGTCAGCGGCCAACTTGAACTTCTGGACCATACCTGCATACTGACGACCGGCATCCTCAGCGGACAACTTTCCCGTCTCAAGGTTCTTATTAAGCTTGATCAAATTGTTTTGGAAATCGGCGGCGGCAGCGGCGGCGGGGTCAAACGCACGCGTCATGCGAGACACGCCGTCGGCGGCATTCGAAATCTTCACCTGCGTTTGCTGCACGATTGTGCCAACGATGGCGCTGCTTTGCGACATATCCCGATTGGCGGTGACGAACTCGCGGGCGCCACGGGCGTAGTCCGACGAATCCATGATCTGACGAACGGACAATGTCCTGACCTGGTTTGTATCAGCCACTGGGAGCCTCTGACTCTGGCGGGGTTTTCTGATTCATTGCCTCCTGTCGCTCCGCCTCCCGGAAATCGAGATAGGCAAAATCGATGATGGAGACGAAGCGGAGGAGAAGATCGAAGGCCTCACCCTCTATTCCGTTGCGTTCGGCATAAATGGCAATGGCGGAATAGAAGATCGGCATTTCGACGGCGAGCTGACCGATATAGGTTCGGTCGTAGCGTAGCGCCCGCCACGCCGTCCAGTAATGGTCGTGCCAAAGTTCGATCGTCGGGACGTCGCCGAGGGAGTTGGCGACCCAGGTGAGCTGCGGATTTTCTCTCGCGAGTTCCCGAAGCCATGTGATGGTGTCAGCAGCGAGCCGTGGCTTGAATTGCCAGGCTGCTGCTGCCCTCAGTTTTTTACTGCATCCTCGACGAACTCGACCTTGCGTTTGCCGACCTTGGCCGCGCAATGGATGATCATCTCGCGGAACGGGCGCGCCGCCGGCTGCGGTAGCAATTCGGCCGCCAAGGCGGGGGTATAGGTTTCGTCGAGACCTTCCCATCCGAGCAGAAGGCAATCGCTCAACAGCCGCCCCTCGCCGGCTTCGAGAAAATCAGGATCGAGGATGCCGTCATCCTTGGCCTTGCGTTTTTCCTCGACATCTTCGATCCACTTCTGCCGCGCGACGCGATAACGCGGGTCGTTCATCGATCGCACGAGGAACCGAAGGCCGGGTGTCTTTGTCACCATCCACGGCTTATCCGGGTCCAGCCCTGCCCATTCCTTGATATCGACCCACTGGCCGTCGCGCTCTGCCTTGGTGTCGTCGAGCAGGCTCTTGATCTTGATCGTCATGTCATCATCCTTCTATCGGGAAAGGTGGGCGGCCAGCACCCGATATGCCGGCCGCCCGATTACGCCAGCGACTACTCGCCAGCGTCCGCCGTGGTGGTTTTCTTATCGGCCACCAAGCCTTTTTCGCGCATCAGCTCCGCGTAGGACTGGGGCACGGGAATGCTTTCGACGCCGGCCACGAACCTCACGCCCGGTCGGTTGGATTTGTAGTCTTCCGGCCAGCCAGTGAAGGTCTCGGACGGAATGAAGGTGACGAGCTTTTCGTCTTCCTTCGGCTCGTCGGCTTTTGTCGTGGCCGGCGCTTTCTTTGCTGTGGTCAAGGCGGTTCTCCTTAAGGAATGGGACCAAGGGTGCGGGTGATCTTCATGGTGTAGCCGTTGGCGCTATCCCCAAAGGCTTTCCACGGAACCGACATCATGGCCGGCTTGCCGTTGCCGGGCATAGACGGGCCGCCGTCGAGCAGCTTCACCTTCGGCAGCTCGAACAGGTAGGAATTACCCGCCGCGTCGGTGAGCGTCCAGGACAGGCCGACCGTGGTGTGCGCGAGAACAGCGGCATAGGTGTCCTTGTCCTCGAAATAGGCGTCGAAAGAACCCTCCGCCGTGAACTGGCCGAGGCCATGCGAATAGGTGCCGCGCACGCCAATTGCGTCATTGGCGTAGATGTTCGAGCTGATCTTCGCCGACAGCTTCTGCATGACCGGCGAATTGGAAATGCCGGAGATCGCCAGGCTGCCGACATTGAGCGCGGCGTTGAACACTTCCGTCGCTGTCTGTGCTGCATAGGTCGCGCCGCTGATGATCGATGTTGCCGGCGCCGAACCCTGAAGGCCCATAATGCCAAAGTTGGACTGGACCGACTTCTTGGCCTCCAGTGACAGATCCCAGGTGTTGATCCGGCAACCGGGATAGCGAATGAAGGTATCGACCGCGCCCTGATCGAAGAACTCTTCGAACGTAAACGACTTCACCGCAACGCCGTTGGTGATCACGTTCGACACCCAGGCTGAGCGCATGACGGCACGAATGAAATCGTCGCTTGTGCCATAGGACAGCAGGCCGTTGATATTTCCGCCGACGGTCTGGCCGACGTCGACCGGTGCGCTAGTGTTGCCCGTGGGGTTGACTTCGTCGGGCGTCTCCGTCTGCTTGGTCGTCCGCAAGTCAGAATTCTGATAGCGGTAGGTCTTGAAGCTCGGCGTCGTCGGCGTGACGCCGACTGTGGTTTCCTCGATATAAGCAAGGCGAACCAGGCTGCCGTCGGCAACGGTCATGATGAGGCTCCTTTGAAGGGATTGCCCACGTCCAGCGTGAGCGAGGCCTTGCCCAAGGGCGTTTGAGGCTTCCGGTCGCCCGGAATTAGCTTAGATCGGTGATGTCGTAGCGATGCCACCACAACACGGTGGTCATCGCCCAGTAGTTCTTGAAGTCGCGGCCGGGCTCGCCCCTGCCAATGGAGGCGCGATCGACGATGATGCTGCCGATCTGCTGTTCGCGGAAAAGGTCGTGCAGGTTCTTTGCGTGGATCCTCGCCGTCTTCGTGCCGGTGTTGCTCGGCACCATGACATGCAGGTAGGCAGCGCCGACCTCCTGAAACATATTCTGTTGCGGCGCGCCGATGCTGTCCTGAGAATATTCGTCGCCGAAGATTTCGACATAGACAAACGGGATCGGGGTGCCCGGCAGATCATAGGGCATGTTCTCGAACACCAGCGGCGTCGCGGTCCATGCAGTCTTGAGCCGGGTTTCGATGTCGTCGTAAGCTTCTGGGCTGGACATGGTCAGTTCATGTTGATGACGATGGCGGGATAGGTGATCGGCATGCCGGCCTGACGATCCTTGCGCCGCTGGCTACCCTTGAGGACATACGGGATCAGCGGATGCACACCCGACGAGATATTCAGCCAGCGGGTCACGAAGTTGAACGGGCCTTCACTGCCGCCGAACCGACGCACAAGCGCATTCTTTGTGCCGTCAAACAACCGGAAGCGCGGCACGCCAAGCACGCCGGCCTCAGCCTTGCGGACATAGGGCTGCGCGTTCGTGATGATGACTTCCTGGCCGGGCAGGATCTTCGAAAAGTCCGTCACGACCTGGCCACCGGCGATCACGATATAGGACGAAGCGAACCGGCCCGACTTGCTGCGCGGCCCACGAACTTTCAATTCCTCGATCGCGGCATTGATGACCAGCGGCCAGTTGGTGAAGACATAGATGATCGGGCCGGGCAGCTCGACCGATTCCTCTGGCGCACCGTGCCGATTGTTGACGTAGCGGTCATAAAGTGCCGGCGCTTCGCCCGACGCAATCAGATCGGCAACGCTCTTTTTCGCGAAAGCCGCAAGTTCGCGGCGGATGATCTCCGGCTCGACGTCGGCTGTGATCAGCTTCAGGTCGCGGTCGAAATCGGCATAGGGATTGATTGCCATCAGCCGGCCACCAACAGATTGCAGCGGACGATCTCGCCTTGCATGCGGATCGGCGCCGGCAGTTCAACATTGCACTCGACTCCTGCGATCACCAGCTTGTCGCCTTTGACGATCGGCCACATGCCCATGAAGTCCGTCGGGCTGATCGAGACCGTGCGGTAATTCTCGTCGATATCACCGACCAGTTCCGCCGGCGCCTTGCCGGGACGGACAAAAGCCTGCATGGGCAGGTCCGTTTTCGGCCGGGCCGGGTTGGCGGGATCGGTATAGCGGCGCAGCACGACAGGCTCGCCATGGGCCGCCAGCTGGCTATCGAGCGCGGCAATGGCTTCCGTTGGCGTCATAGGGAATAGACCCTCAATCCCTGCAACAGCCGATCACAAGCCTTTTCGATGATGTTGCTGGCCTGGTCGGTCACAGTATATTCGCGGCGGCCAATGCCTTCGACTTCGTCGACCCTGAGAAACAGATCGTCCTTCGACATCGATTTCATGTGCTGGACTGACAGAATGATGGCCTGCCTGGCCTGCGGCGGGATCGCGCCGGTTCCGCCGGAAGCCGGATCACTGCCGTCATAGCCGGCTTGGTAGACGATCTTCACCGGGTTCGGGTAGCAGCCCAATGCCGGAGGTGACCACGATGGCGGAAACCAGATACCGTTACCGTCCTGCGTCCAGTCGCCATCATCGAGAGGCGTTTCCGTCCCATCGTCCTGAAAATAGCTGACAGCCTCGACCGCGATCAGTGGCGGATAGGGCAAGGTAATTTGCCGACCCGTCCAGCATGGCAACCTCGCCTCGAGCGTTTGCGGCCCGAGACAACGGCCAAGCCAGCCATCCGGGCCGTCGATCGTCGCCGTGACAGCGGCAATCATCGCCTCAACCATTGCATCGCCAGCCGTCACGCCAGAAATCTCTTCCGGCGTGACGATGGGATCAGGCGGTGTCAGGACGCGGACAGTCACGCTCAGCCCTCGACCGTCGCGACTGTGCAGGTCGTGCCCGTCGCCATGACGCGACGAACCTGAAACGGCGGAATGAAGCCGGCAGACACGCCAACGAAGGCAACCGGTGCATTATCGGCGTTTGCTGTCGGGATGACCGAGATATTGCCCGATGTCAGGCAGACGACCGCTTTGACCGGCGCCGGGTTGAGATCGGCGCTATCGTTCGGCGTGATCGCCCGCGACTTCGACCCGAATGACTGTGAACCGCCTTTGACGTTTGTCTTTGCCAGTGCCATGGGCGCGCTCCCGTCGATCAGTTATCGACGACGACGTGGAAGACACCGACTTTCGACGCGCCGCCCTGGGCGAGCGCGATCTTGACGCGGTCATTGGCAAGCCCGATCTTATCCTGGACACCGGTGCCGCCGGTCGCGTAGAGCGAGGCAACGCCGACCTGCGAATGCGTCGGCTGGCGCGGCGCGACGACTGCCGAGGCGTTGACGTCGTTCTGGGTCCAGAGATTGACGCCAGTCGCCTCGCCTGTGATCGTGAAATCGACGCCGTTGGCATAGCCGTTCGATCCATCCTTGACGTATTCGATCTGATGAATACGGCCAGACAGGCGCGGCGTGTAGGCGATTGCGGTGCCATCGGCGGCCGTTGTGACGGCGACCTTGAAACGCTTCATGGTGATTCTCCTGGGTTTGGCCGAATAGGCCGTTAGCTGGCCGTCTGGCCGGGTTCAGCCTTGTTTGCCATTGCGGCGCCCTCGGCTTTATTGGTTTGGGCGGAGGTTTCTGCCTTGGCGCGACGCCCGCCCTTCTTCGGCTTGTCGTCAGCATCTTCGTCCGACACCGTTGCGGCGGTTTCGTCGAGCGGCACCAGAACGTTGGGAATGAGGTGAGCAAACTCCACCTTCGATCCCTTGCGGGTGTCGCCGGCGTCATACCAGCGGTCACCTTCATGCGGGCGGACAACCCGCCATTCCAAGATTTCGGGCATGTCCGTCTCCTTCGTGTTCGAGAGTGTGCCAACAGCCAGGCGCTTGATGATTTCGACCATCGTGATCATCCTCGGTTCAGAGAGCGGGCGGCAAAACCGCCCGCCTTGCTGAGCCGAAGTTACGCGGCAAGTGCGCTGTCGAAGTCGCCGTAGATGAAGGCTTCGGGACGGTAGACGGCCAGCGCGAGGCGTTCTTCTCCAAGGATGGTCACGAGGTTCTTCGTGAAGTCGTCGTTCTCGTAACCGACCTCGACGCGGGCATCCCAACGGTCGAACAGCTGCGCACCGAGCTTGAAAGCGCCGGTGAGGAACTTGCGGACCGTCATGGCCTGGGTCGTGACCACGGGCAGGTTCCAGAGAGTGGGAGATGTCGAGCCCTGCGGATTGCCGATGATGTAGCGGCCGATTCCGTCCTTCAGGGTTTCGATAGTCGCCCAGTCGATTGGGTTGAGGACGTGGCCGGTCGCCGGGTATTCGGCAAGCGCCGCCTGCAGCATCGCCAGACGCAGGACGTCGATGATGTTGAGGTCGGCAAGCGAGATCGGCGCGGCGTAGGCGGTCGCCTGCGGCACGATGCCGAGCAGGTTCTGGCCGGTACCGTCGCCGTTGAGCAACTGGCCCTCTTCCTTGAACGCAAGGCCGTAGGTCAGGCGCTCATCGATCATCGACCGCAGCTGCGGAATGTCGTCGAGAACCTGCTTCGAGGCCTTCATCCAGTGCGCGATGACCTTGGCGGACGTCGTCACCAGATCGAGCACGATATCGGACGACGGCTTGGAAGCGCCTTCCGCCACCATGCCGGCGTTGTTGTTGAAACCCGTCTCCTTGACATATTCGAGCGCGTTGCCGTCCATGCGGCCAGGCGAGATCAGGTCGCGGACCGTCATTCGCCGCTGCGCGATCGGCAGGATGCCCGGCAAACGCGTCGCGCGGATCGCATCGCCGACGGAACCGGCAGAGTTGGATGTTGCCGAGGTCAGCGTTGCTTTGAGGCGAAGATCAGCCTTGCCGCGCGTCGGCGAACTCTCAAGCCAGCTTTTCACGCCATCGGCTTCGGTGAACTGCTCGCCGAGCGTCTTGGGCTGCTCGTCGTCGGCACCTCCCTTTCGCTGCACTTTCTGTTCCATCTGAGCAACCTGCTCCTGCAGGCCATTCATTTTCAGGATAGCTTCGTCGGCCTTCTCCTTCATGGACTTGGTTAGATCTTCGCCGGATCTGGCCTTGCCGAGAGCATCTTCGGCAATGGCCTTGACCTTGTCGATCGCCTCCTGGAACTGCTGCTTGACGGCAGCTGCCAGCTGTTCGGCTGTCTGATTGTCCGTGTGACCATCGGGCGCCCGCAGATATCGGCCCGCTGCGCGCTCGGCAGGGGTCATCGCGCCGATGACGCTGAAAAGCGCCACGGAGGTAAGCATCTTCTTCATCTGGATCTCCTGTTAAATACTGGCGAGCATCGCCCGCAGAAAGGTATTCGCTTCGCCGTTCGAAACATCGGGATCCCCCCGAAGAAGAGGCGCGCACTTGCTGGCGAGTGCCGTGGCAAGGCTTTTCGAGAAACCGCCTGACTCTCTCAGGAAATCTTCGAAATCTCGGATCGTCGGCAACTGGCCGGCTTCGACCAGCGATTTGACCGATGTGATTTTTGCAGAAATGTTGATCGGCGCGGTGACGACGGAAATCTCGCGGAGATCGATCTTCTTGAGCCGGACGACGTTGTTGTTTTTCTCGTCGACTTCGGCGCCGCCGGCCGGAATGCGGTAGCCTATCGACATGCCGCCAAGCGCCTTTGCCTTCAGCTTGCCGTAGGCGCGCTGCGCCGTGAGATCGCCCTCAAGGATCAGCTGACCGCGCACATAGAGGCCCTTTGCGTCCTCTGCGATGTCTTTCCAGACGCCGATCGGCTCGCGCATATCATGCATCCAGAGCATCGGAATGTTTCGACCGTCTTTCTTCGCCTTGACGATACTTTCCATGAAGGCGCCGGGCTCGACCTTGTCGCCGACCTGGTCGACGTTGCCGAAGGTGGAGGCATATCCCTCGAATTCGCCCGCATCGCCGACGGACTTTGTCTCGAACGCGAAATCATAGGTGTTCAACCCGAACATGATCATTCCCCATCATCGGGCGGAGTGCCGCCAATTTTTTCAACCTGGTTGCCGGCCTCTGTGATCGGCACGTTCTGCATCTGCATGCGCGGGACGTCGCCGCCTTCGACCGGCGGCAGGTTTTCGAGTGCCCTGACTTCGTTGATCGTCATGGCTCCGATGCCGGTCATGGTCTGGTAGAACTTCGACCGGCCGGCGCTGTCGCCGCGAAGCAGCCCTTCAAGAGCAAATTCGACCGTCATGCCAGAGGCGCGCTCGGCCGGGGTCAAAAGCTGCTGCATGACCGCCATTTCGATGCGTTTCAGCCTGCGCCGGAG